>JARHVA010004140.1:0-310000 GCA_037957365.1 Torreya grandis
AACAAAGTAAAAAAAATTCCAAAAAAATCTCTTCAAATATTTTTAAATAAAAAATCAAACATTTTATTTTTAATTTAATGTAAAAAAAATCATTTGAAAACAAACCTAACCATCATGAATTTTTTCTCCTTAAATTGATATTTTCAACTTATTATCCGAACTATACTTGTACTTATGATCTATGTAAACCAACTTTTTATTCCTTCACTAACATGCTTCCCTGTTACATTAAACATCACTACCATTTTTTCTCTAATTATCTTAGCCTTTCCAAAAATCAACTCAGTGGAAATATACAAGCTTCTCTTGGTAATATTCCTTCTCTTGACTATTTTGAACATTAAAAAAAAAAGGTTGAGTGGAAGTATATTGGATTCTCTAGGGAGATTATATTCTCTAAGTGACCTATCATTTAATATTAATGAGATGACCAATAACATTCCAATTTCTTTCAATAATCTCTCTTTGTTTGAGTTTCTCGATATTTATGCCAATCAATTAAGTGAAATTATTTCATTTTCATTTTGCCTAACTTTCCTCCTTTGCTCATTTCTATTTGAATGGAAATATGTTCAATGAAAGAATTTTTTCTTTACCATTTCCAACTTATATATAAAATGAGAAGACCAATAACATTCCAATTTCTTTGAATAATCTCTCTGTGTTTGATTTTTTTAGATATTTATGCCAACCATGTAAATGCAATTATTTTGTTCTCATTTACCTAATTTTCTTCCTTTGCTCATTTTTACTCAAATGAAAATATTTTCAATGAAAGCATTTGTTCTTTACCATTTCCAACTTCTACATAAACACTGTTCTTTTCACTAAACTACCATAAATCAATCAATGATAATTTTAATAATACACTTCTATTATTTTTTTAATTCCATGATTAATAAATTATAAGTATAATTTTATTAGTTAATATTTATGAAAATTTTTATACAAGAAGAAATTTGACTGACTTTTTCAAAAAAATCATAATTATTTTCTAAATTAAATATAATGTTCAAAGAAAGATATAATGACATCCCCAATCCATTCTAGATTATTTCTTCTCAAAACGACATCTTAACTCTCACTCACTCTTTAAAACTTTGCTCACTCTTTAAAACTTTACTATAAAATCTTTTTCTATAAAACCAAAGGCTGTCTACAAGTAGTGGGAACGCAAAGCAAAAAATCTTGTAAATCAATGAGAAAACCATGGAATATTAACAATACTTCTTTAGGTTGGATTTATAAAAAAAAAAACAAAAAAAACATAAATATCACAATAGACGCTTATATAACCATATTTCCATCCTATAATTTGTCTGATACTTGTGACACATTCTCAATTATAAAAGCATAAATGAAACCTACATCAAGCATAGGGATGTCAATTCAAAAAAATAACATAAAGTTGATCAAGGTTTTCTATTAATACCCTCATTTTTGAAATTCACCAGCTACCTCTTGTTATTCCTTAACCTTCCAGTGATAAAATTATATAAAATTATCAACATATTTTTGAAAATAATTAAACTTTTACTACAAAAATTGTATAAATACTAATATTATTTGATTGACTTAACATATTTTTATATAATCAATAATACTAACATTTGAAAAGTGAGTTTGTATTAATATAAATCTCTGTCATCAAATATATATTTGACAAAACAAAATAAATGAATGGATATCATTTTTATATAAACTAACATATATATTTTAGATAAATTTATGTAAAATATATCGATAAAAATCATGCTTGAGGTACTTATATCATATTAAATTTTGAGCACCTCAAGAATGATATCTATCGGTATATTTTACATAGATTTATCTAAAATATGTATGCTAGTAACACTTGTTTCCACATAAAGTAAAAGTATATTTTTATTGTTCATAAAAATTTACATTTAATATAATTATTTAGTACAATATCAAAAAGGAAAATAGTGTGCAACACACATCTGATATATATGAAATTGTGTGCATTTGATATTAAAGTGGAAATAGAAAGAATTTGATACATACACAAACACGACACAATAAAATTTATGATATTCAAAATATATACATTTGATGTTAAAATTGGAAATAGAGAGCAAGTAACACATATATAATCTATGTAAGCAGTTTGACAATAAGTTTATGATATTCAATTTGTATACATGTGATCCTCTAATAATTGAATCCTTTGTTCTTCCTTTTATTTTTCTTTTCTCTACTCTTTTTCCATTATTAAATGTCTCAAACCTATCATATGTGAAAGGTGGTGCAATCCTTAATTCATGTCATGAATTGACACATGATATAACAACAAATATCAAACCTTGTCTTTCTGTAAGTCTTATATCAATTATGGCTTTGTCAAGTGTTAAGATTTTTGATTTGTGGATTTTTAATCCCCATCTCAATTTCAAAGGTAATTGACACACATGACCCCTTTGTCTAAGGGTGATTGGAATTGTAGTTAGATTTTCATCAACAAAAGGAATCCCTGTATAATTATTGAATTGTACCATTACAGATGTAGGTGATTCAAGGGGAGCCAACCTCATCTATATACAATGCTTCGAACATATCCAAGTGCACCATCGATAAGAACTGCTTCTGTCCATAAGTTTGTAGTGAACATCACCCTTGCACCAACATAAATAAATAACTCAACTTCTAATTGTTCATCATCCAATCCCACAACATTATTACTTTTTCCCTCTAGTTGCAACGTTTTGAGTAACAGATTGATTTAATGCATACAATTTTATCTTATTATGATGAGGTACATTATCATTTATTGTAAATAAATGTTCATGTGTTTGTTAAAATCCTCAATTTCAACTATTTCAAGTGCATCATCTATTCTATTCATCAATAGTTTCCAATATTCAATGGTTGGATTGACATCTCTTAGGTTTGTTAAAATTTCCTGAAACCATTGTTGTTCTTTAGTTTGACCTTGTCAAAAAAACCTTATCGAATGTAACTATAGTTCTAAAGTTTTTCCAAAGTATTTTTTCTTGTCTTGTACTTGCATATGGAGGTTTATCCAATATTAGAGGAAATTTTGCCAAATCCCCAACAATAATCATAGACCTTTCACCAAGGCACATATCAACATTTTCTAGAAATGCTTGGCATAGTTGAGAATCTATATTTTCAAGAATCCTTTGGCCTATAAAGCTCATATCATCAATTAAAATATATCTAAAATGTTTAATTTCTTATTGAAATTTCATTAATATTATTCCTTATAATTTTTAAAAATTTAAAATAGGCATTTGCAAGGTTGTATGTATTGTTGATGCATCAATGTTAAACGCTGCAACTCCAGTTGGAGCAAGTTTTAAAAATGGACAATGTTGTGGATGTGTTAACTCTAGAAGTGTCAATTTAATCCCTCCAATAAGATAAGATTTCCCTACTCTTGTAGTTCCTTCAATTATTAGATGTAAGGGAGTTGTAGTTTATCCTTGATTATAATGTCTTATAATTATATCAAATGTTAATTTTTGTTTCTCACATAGGCTTTCATAACAAAAATCAGAATCCATTTCTTCCATAGGAAGTAAGCCATTTTTTTGCCATGCTTATAAATTTAATAACTCTCTTAATTTGTTCTTCACCTAGATTATCTGCATCCTAATTTTTTTGTCTATCAATAGCTCTTCAACCTAGCATATCAATCTCAGAAACATGTAGAAACTATTCTTGGTGTAGCCCTGATACGATCTCCCACTCATGTTCATTTTTATTATTTTGGATAAATTCATCATTTTCATCCTTTATTTCTTGTTGAATGACATTATTTTTTTGAATAATTTGATATATATATATATATATATATATATATATATATAAAAGGATTGTTTTGAAATTGACCCCAATTATATTTTATTGTATCCAGATCAAGGCTAATGTTTATCTCGATATCATGAAATGGTTTGTACAATAGTAAATTTGACCAATAAACATCCACATTTTTTTATTATTTTATTCTAGGATGTTGTAAAACCTTGGCCATACCTTAAGAATAGCACACATTTTCTTGGTTTCCACTTTTCACCTTTTTTAATGTTAGGACTATACATCCAAGTGCTTGTGGCCTCAATGAGTGGTACATGTTCCATTGAGTGAGGTCTTTCAATGTACCCATCAATTATTAATTTTCCATTTTTTTAATTTTCATCACCCTCTTTTAATATCAGTTTAAAAACTTTATGCCCAACATTCAGAGATATAAATGATATACTACACTCCATCAAAGGAAGTTACAACAACATGTGACATGTTTCCATTACACGTATATCTCTTTGAATAAATGTTTAAGTTAATAGGCATCTATATGCTCATGAGGTAGGTCCTTCTAGGTCTTCAATATTTACAAGTAGCATCAACATTTGTTGATATGTTTCTAAACTTTTCTTTACTTTTGCAACATACTTCACAATGTAGTTTACAACAACATGTTTTGAGCTCATACCAGTTACCAATCTACATTTGTACACCATGATTACAACACATAAAAATTATGAGTGTTCACACAATCATCATTTATTTTTGGCTCATATTGTTTTTATCCTTTCTCTACATATACATTTAGTTTCAATCCATTGAGATGCAAAGGCCAAGTGGAATTATACCTACACCAAACTTATTCTCATGTTATCATTCATGTACAAACAAACACTTTATACATTTTTTTACAGTTATGTTTCTTATCTACAAATCTTCTTTCCTCTTTTTTATGTAGGCAAACCCCATATTTACACATGGTATGGCACTTTGTGCAATTAACTAATTCTTCACAATCTTGATCTATATTTATTTGATTAATGTTTATTGTGTTCCTCCAACTTGGATGCAAGGTAAAATTTTGCACTCCCTATGTCACACATGATATCAAATTAATATATATATTTATAATAGTTAATTTTTGTACAATATAAGTAAATTATTAATCATTTATTACCTATATGTTTCTTTCATGTGCATCTCCCTGAATATTCCATGCATGTATGATTCCATCAAAATATTTTTTGGCAAATTTGACTTGGTTTTCATTTTTACAGTCTAAAGTGTCCATATTTGGTGCTCCATCCAATGATAAAAAACCATGAACTTGTGGAGACCCTCTATGTTGCCATTCATATCTACACCAAAAATATTTTACCTTCATAAATTTTTTTACTATCTCTTTTCATAACATTATCTTTGAATGTGCATATAATAAGCAATTATATGTGGGTGGTCAATTATGTTTTATATTTAGGCCGTCTTTGTGCTTCACATGAATCTTTAGGTGGATTTATTGACATCAGTGCATAGAGGTCTAGCAAATACATATCTACTACACTTAATGTAAATAAGATAGTTAGTGTTCCAATTTGATGCAATAGGTCAATTAAATCCACATGACACTTTTTCCAATATGAACGTGTGCCTCTTAGTGAAGTTTTGTATCACATGAAGTGATAAAAAAGATGATATTATCGTATATCATTCATGTGTTCATGTAATTCCTCAATTTTAATGGGTAATTCTGAAAGGCCTTTCTTTACAAATATTGCTAATGAATTTTGTGCTCGCTTTCACATTATCTTATTCCTGTCAAGCTACTTAAACCATGGGTGTGTAAAAAAAATATTATCTTGATATCAAATTAGATGTTTCACATATTCATGTAGATGTATGTGTTTTGGTCATGGTTCCAACCAATCACACCTTCCATCAAGGAATAGAGTTGGGAAATCCATGCCTAATAAACCTTCTATTACGTATTCATTCAATGGAGATGTACCAATCTATGGCCAAGATATTAGTTCACTAGGATCTATGTTTAGATTGTTTACCCAAGCTTAAATCACTTCCATTTCTATTAGAGCATTAGATTATTTGGTGGCCATAGATGATGTGTGATATATAATAAATCCTTTATATGTCTCAAGTAATGGACCCAAAAAAACATATTCATTGAAAGCTGTATTAAATTCCATGTTGACAGAGTTTAGTTTTTCAAATACATTTATAGACTTATTGAATGAAAGATGTTTTAGTGGCATTTCATCAATCTTCACATATCTATAGAACTTATCATGTTCAATATTATATTTCAATGCATTATATACTCAATCGTCATTTGTAGTAAAATTGTAAGTAGTTCCACATTGTTGCTTTCTTCGTACTATTATAATTAGAAGATCTAAAATATGATGTAAATTTTTTGCATTGTCCTTGACTTCTTGTAGAAAATAAATGTTTAGTCATTCAAGTATTTATATTCTCCTCCTATTGCATGTGTTACTTGAAGAATTGGATTCACACATGTGATCAACATCTCTTCCACTTGAGTCAAATTTGCCAGTTTAAGTGGATGGGGCCCAAGATCCATTTTATTAGCTTCCAAAAAATGATAGACACCTTTCTCTTTTTGACATCAACTACAAACAAGCTCTTCTGGATCTCGATGAATATTCTTTCTAGGATAAGACTCTTGACAGATATAACATATATGTGATGAATCAAGTTTAACTAACTCATGTCAAGACAATAATTATATAGTCCTTAAATCAATATCAACATTTTTATTTCAATTAGGTTCCTTTTCTTGTCGATTTGTTTGGGACCCTTGAATTTCACTTAGCCTTCTCTCTTATGGTGGTTCACTTTTTTGGCTCTATTCTTATTCTTACTTATTCCAAAAGTGGTTACTTTTGTTTAATTCTGCATATGCCTTCGATTATCCTTAGATATGTTAGCAAAATTGAATTCTAATGCATCTATTTAATTATGCATATGCCTGGGAACATCGATAGGTATGTTAGCACAATTGAATTCCAATGCATCTATCAATCTTTCCACTAGGGTTTCATGTACTCTCTCTATGCCACTTTCATTTTTGCCAACAAACCTGATAGGGATTTAGAAAAAATACATCATATGGGCTAGTTCTGTATCCATTATAGTATCTTCATCATGATCAACATCAACATTATAATTTTTGAGATGATGTCTTTGTATTGCATTTTAATTATGTTATCTTAGTTGTTCTCTTTCTACATCAGTCATTTGATTTGCATGCATTTGTCTTTGTAATATTCTTTGTAATTTAAATTGGTCTAGTTGAGATGTCTGTACACGATGCTCTCTCATATGATCTACATGTTCTCATTTGTTATTCCAATTCTTCAAATAGAAAATTGGCTCTACGTTTTGTACGTCATTATTTTTTATATTCATTATTTATTTATTTGCTCCTCATCTATCATTGGTCCTTTTCATTTTTTTATTCGGTATTCTCGATCATATTCTCTTCATTATTCTCCCCTTTATTCTTCATATTCATTTTTATTTTGTTCATTTTCAAACTACACTTTTGATCGAGACATATTCCCTATCCATTATAAAATTTTAATTATTAAAAATAAATCTTTAAAAAAATATGTACTATGAAAAAACAAATAAATAACGCTAAAATATTATCTATTTCAATTATTTCTCAACAATTATAATTAATCCATCTACATCTACAAAAAATGTTATACAAAATATTAATATATAATTAAAATTTTACATCTATGACAATTAAAGTATTTTAAAAACCTTAAAATTAAAAAATAAATAAATTATTTACAACTATAGAAAAAACTAAACTATATTATTATGAACATAAATAGCCCTAAACATGCACATATGTCCCACCCTCATGAGTTAGTTTTCATGAATTAGAAGATGACACATGATTTAAGAGTATAAATAATATTTTTATCAATGAATTTAATAAATATCTTAAATAATAAGTTAATTAATATTTTTTAAAGTACATTATTATATGAAATAATTTATGGTAAATTTATTTTATAATGTGAAAAATGAAATAATTTCATTTTTTGGATGTTTATCAATTTGTATCCTTTTCTTCTACTTTTAGTTGTCTTCTTTAATTTTAGTTGTGTTTTTTTTTTTATCACTTTCCTTTGCTTCTCATTGTCTTTTCTAATTTTAGTTGTGTTTATTTTTTTGGTTTGATTTGTTCTATATTTATATGTTTTTAATATTTTTAAATTTTGTTTTTTGAGTTTCTATTTTATTAAGTCAGTTTTCAAATAATTAAATTATTTTGTTTTTTATTTTATCATATGAACTTTCAAATAATTCAATGTTAACATTTTCATGTCATTAAAACTTCCAGTAATTATAAGAACATTTATGGATAAAGTTAAATTAATTAATTTTTTTAAATGAAAATAAAAAATTAACATTAATTTATAAATAATATAAAATAGTTTACAAATTATAAGAATAAAATAATTATTAATAATATTAAAAAATTAAATTAAATTCAAACAAAAGTTGTAAAGAGCATGAACTATCAATTTGGCTTAATCCACAATCGTGAGTTGAGAATGAGTCATATCACTTTTGTTCCAATGAAATATAATTTTAAATTATATTACATAATTTGAGGTATTTTAAAGACAACTATTATTAAATATAATAAATTGATATTACATTTTAAATAATTAATTACTTTCAATAAAATCAATAATACCATGCATTAAGAAATTATAAACATAATTCAAAATAAACCATATTATTCCCCCTTGAATGGCTTTAGTCATCAAAATAAACATTACAACATGACCAAGTTAAAAGTAATAAAGAGATTTCGAATTGCTTTTCAACTTGTCCATTATGACATATTCATAAGGAAGATTTTCATTCTTTCTTAGAGAATTTTTATGTTTAACACATTCCTTTTATAATTTTAAATCTCTAAGGTTATCACATGGTACGAGATTAGGGTAAGGAACCACTTTTTTTTTAATGTAGTTTTTGATGTAGCATATGTATTTTATATTTCTACATGAATTCATAAATATTAAAATTTATTATTTTTTAAAAGATTAGGGAAAATTTATTTGTTTTTCTTATTATTGGTATATATTTGTGAGCCGGAGATATAAATTGGAATGAGGATTTTTTGAAAGAGACCCAATTTTTTTAAATAGTACAAATAAGGTTTCAAATATTAGATAGAATAAAAAAGCCAACAAACAGAAGTCAAAATATCTAAGAAACACCATCAAAGAAGAAATAATACAACTAAAGAAAACAAGAAGGGAAAATTTATTTGTTATGATCTTCGTTATGATGATTGATTTATTCTAATATAATATGAAGAATGTGTATGAATTAAATGATAAATTGTGGTGAAATTTTAATTATTTTACTAATAGTTTCCATTGTTATAAAAAAATAAAAGATTAAAAAAATTAAATTATTCGAATTCAATTAGATGAATTTAAGTGATAAAAATTATTAATTTCTAATGTATATATCTAAGTTTTAAATATGTGTAAGACGTGATATAATTTCAAATCATAAAATATATATAATTCATGCATGTTTGAAATTATGTGTAAGGAAATACTATCTTGGATGTTTTTTTTGAAAAAAGGGGGTTCATACACTACTATATGGATAAGATATTATAATTTTTTTTATCAACTTATATATGAACAAAAGAAAATTCTAAATAACATCAAATTTAAAACTAGAAATTAATTTTTAACAACTCTTAGATATTATGATCCTCTATCACCACTTTAGACTATCATCATAGAACACATATCCATGCAATAACTTAGGCTATAACTACTAAAAATATATTAAATACATACATTTGAAATATGGTAAGAGATATCAATTTCAAGGTCTTTATCTAAGCTTTACCCAAATCTATTAAATGTGACAATGCAATGTAGTTTAGAGTTTGATTGTCTCTATTAGAGAATTCCATCAAACTAATCAATTGATTAGTTCAATGTGGTTTACAATTGGGTCAATTGACCCCATATCAATTAAATATGACAATTTAATGTATATTATGGCTCGATTAACCATCATTATGCATGATAATAATGAACTGGTTAACTGATCAATTTGATGTGGTGTGAAAACATGATTTGTACCATGGGACCCAAGACTAAGAGTGTGGGGAGCAATCAAGTTTGGTTGTGTAGAGTGAATGCAAAAAGACGTATTCAAAAAATAATCAATAGATATTCAATGGAGTAGAAGTATTAAATTGCATAAACTACAACTTCTATTGAGTAAGAAATAATAGGTAAAATGTGTTACAGTAAATGTGTTGCATAGTATATACGTAGAGCATGCTATCTATTTATGATTGTGTAATCCATTGACCATTAGTCAGATGCATATATTACATATTGATATAAAATAATGCATGAATAATTCTATTATTATCATTTTAAAAGAATATGGCTACAAGTTGTTTCATCTTCCTTGTTGGGTGATTGTTGAATTCTCGGTTAGTGGAAACTAGCAGTCTAAATAACAAATTCTTGGCTAGAAAGTACTATATAACAAGCCACATAGTCAAATTAGGCTAAAACATGGATGTGTTGGATTGAAGAGAAGTGTGTCCACAAGAGTGTATGAATGAGTACCAATGATGTACATAATATTGTGATCTAAATAGTGTGTAGACTATAATGAGGGGGGTAATATGAGTGCTAAAGTATGTGAACTAGTACAAGACTTATGCTCAAGAGTGTAAGAAAGATTTATGCATAGGAGTTCATACGATTGTATATAAAGTGTAGTAAATATGTAGAGAAATAAGTGAGGATCTTATTCTATTGTGTAGGAGTTGCACAAGGTGATGGTTTTCATTATGTTAGTGTGCAACTAAGAGTTGGAATACTTATATTGATTAGCATATTATCCAACCTTGACCATTTAGAAATTTTGATGTCATGGAAAGTGTGTGTTTTTTTCACTTCGATGATATAGTCATTTATATAGGGCTTAAGTGTTTGGGATCCAGGTCAAAATGATGGTGTGTCAATGATAGCTCAAGAAGTGGTAGAGTGCAAGGCTTGAGAAGTTCCACATTAAAGACTAGGTGCATACCCAAGTATAGAGGCAAATCAAAAATGAAGGCATTCTCACTAGATACATAAAATGGTGTAAGGAATATAACATAGAGGCTTGATCTACCTTTGAAGGGCTCCTTCTGAAAGTGTAGCTAAACATTGTCACCAACTTAGAATACATGGCATGTGCAATGTGCATCATGGTGCTCCTTGTATTTTTCTTATGTACGAGAGAGAATATATTGAACATAGTGATGAAAAAATAGTATGGGATATAAAAAAATCTCAATTTTATTTTATTTAAGTTCCTATGTGTGAAACTTAATGCTGACTAGCACACAATAAGAAGTTTCAAGAGGTGGCAAATATTGAGACCAAAGACATGTATGGAATGGACTATGACCCATATGACTTTGTGGGGCTCTATTATAGGCATGTTGAATGTAAAAAATATTATCACCTTAGGTGCAAGCATGTACATGATTGTACATTCATATAAAATGAATAAGTGTGAAATTGAAAACTTTTATTTGTTCATCTTTCTATGGATGAAATACCATCAACTAGTCCAGTTGTGTTCCCATCAAGTCCCACAATACTTTCCAAAAGTGATTTATAGATTGTGGATCTCAGTCAAAAAAGATGGATGTTGGATGTCTAATTTGAACCCAAACGTGGAAAAATAAGGCCTATATAGTAATAGTTGCATCAATGTCTTTTGTGCAAGATACCATAACCATCATCTTTGAAAGCCTATCCACTACAAAAAAAACATCACGTTGGTGTTTAGTCATAAGTAACCCAATCTGAAATCTATGATGATGTATTGCCATGGCCTAGATAGAATTGATAGAGTTGTGTAAAGTCCTAGCTTCATTTTCATGGGCTTGGAAATGTGACAAAGAATTCAAGACCTGATGTATCACTCCATGTATATTCACATGTGCTTCTACTATAAGTGTAATTGTCATATGGTTAGATTATTTATCAAGTTGAAGTGTCCCAAGGTATTCACTTAGTGCACCTCCTAAATAACTCTTTAGCAAGGTATACCACTAAGAACATGATATCCTCAAGCTTGTATACAAGTTGTTTAGATAATTAGAACTCCATAACTTGTTTTCCTTCTATGAGGTTGGCATAAGTGTCTACAAAGTCCTAATCAAGTGAGTAAAGGCATACCCAGTTTGCTAAGTTATGGTTATACATACCTAACATTGTAATGTATATGTTAATTGGCATTTGACTAAGGCAATATATTATCTTGTTATCCTTCCCTTTCCTATTCTTTAGCATGATATGGAGCTATTGCATGCAAGTTATCCATTTCATGTATCGTGTATTCTCTAGCTTACTCTGCATCTACAAGAATTGATGTGGATTATGATCTAAATGAAAAACTATATCCTTCCTTAGAATGTAGCAAAACCATTACTTCATTTATTGAACAATAAAATATAGTTATTTCTCATATGTGGAGTACCTTTGTACCATGTCACTTAACATCTCTAAGTTATATGCAAACATATGTCCATATTGCATGAGTCTAGAAACAAGTGCATAGTTAGATGCATTAGTGTGAAGCTCAAAGGGCTATGAAATGTCATACAATATAAGAATAGGCACTACATAGAGGTGTTTCTTGAGTGACTCAAAAGTGTGTTGTTGCATATGAGTCCAATAAAACTTAGCTTTTGCATGTGTTATTTGGGTGAGTGACCACAAGATGTATGAGAAACCAAAGAATAACTTGTGTTAGAAATTACCAAGCTTAAGAAAAATCATCAATTATATGAGATTGTATAGAGTAAGATAATCTTGAATCACTTTGATATTATCTAAATCTACATGGATTCCTATGTAGTCAATGATGTAGCCTAGGTATTGAATCTACATAGTGTTGAATGCATATTTTGTTAAGCTAGATTTCAACTTGTGTTGACGTAAAGTGTCTAGGGCACCTATGACATGTTATATATGATCCTCCTAAGTCTTATTTAAGTTGATAATTTAATATAAGTAGATGATGATGAAATAAATGAGAAAGGGCTTGATTAGATCATCCATCAAGCCATAAATTTGGTTGGTGCATTTGTTAGGATAAAAGGCTTGACTAACCATTTATACAATCCTTCCCATGTCTTAAATGTTTTCTTATAGACATATGCAGTAACCAAGACCCATCCTTTTTGGGTACAAGGAAAATCAAAATCCTTAAAGGAGAAGAGATAGGTATGATCTTGCCCTGATTATGGAGCTCTTGTACTTGATGCCGGACTCCATCATTCTCTCAAACTGATCTATAGTATAGTGCATTGTTTGGAAGAGGAGATCTATGAACTAAATCAAAGTGGTTCTATATTATGTAGTGTGTTTGGAGACCTTCAAATTATATGAATAATTCACTACACATTTCTAGTAACTTGTCAAGTTATTATTGTTGTGATATTATATAAATGTTGTACACTACTAGAGTGTATTTTGTCTATTGCACATGTGTGTTAGGATTGACCATGAACAACATGAAATTTCTCACATGTGAGACAATTTTATAACATTATTTAGTAGAGACCAAGGTGACTTTGGTCATGGGTTATGACTTAATTTTTTTATATAATTATGTGCATGAATAATCCAACATTGGGGCTTAGCTTGATATGTAGCTTCATGATCATACAAATACAATCTTCCCAATAAGACCTCCAAAGGTGTGATGTCATAAATGACATTGTCCTTCATAGGATTGAATTTATGCTCAAAAATAAATTACCATTAGACCCATATATCCTTCCTCTATTGAATCCATCCCAAAAATTATGGCTTGAGATGTTCAGTAGTGGTAATACCAAGACATTGGGTTGTGGTTTACATAATAATGTTCTTATGGTTACCACTATCAACAATGACATGAAGAGGTTACCCCTTCACCCATAAATTTGTGTGAAATAAATGAGTGTGTTCCTCAAAGATGTCAATTATAGTGGTTCTAGTTATTAGAAAGAGGCATTTGGATTAGTAATATCTTTTAATGAGGGTCTTAATGCAAATTGTGCAAGTAAGGATTATTGTGTACCACTCAGAGTCATCATGGGTGGATGAGTGATGGAAGTGGAACCACTTATCATCAGACTTATTCTTACCTTTATCTAAGTTAGAAGGTACATGAGCCTTCAATTTATATGCCATCTTCTAAGGCTACTCCCCTTTGCGAGAAGTGTTATGCTTATGTGTAGAAGGCTATGATGAGGAATTATGTGAGGGGTGGATCTTATGTGAAATGTTAAATAAAGAGGTGAGATTCTTATTCATATTCAACTTCACTGTGATCTTGGTATCATTGTGATAGGTTTTCTTCAAAGTGTCATAAGTCAAAAAATCCATCTTCATATTAAAATAAAGTGTGAGTTTGTTGATGTACTTTAACACCATATGTTGTTTGCTCAAGTTTTCTTGTAGGTGTGTAGAGTAGTCATGGAATGTGTTGGTGTATTCTTCCATTGACTTATCCTTATGCTAGTGTAGTTTTTGGATATTTATGTATTCATATTCAAAGTGATGGAGAGGGTAGTAGTCATCCGTCAACATGTGGACAAAAGTCTTCCACGATTTGATTGGAATGAAATATTGTGCATGCTGAAAAATAAAGGTTTCACACTAATGAACAACTAGAATTAACATCTTTAATATTATGAAAGTCATGTTTTTGACATCAATGAAGCAATTGACTAATAATTATGACTTGAGTTGTCAAATATAGGCATCCAATACTTTGGTGTCAATCTTGCCTTCAAACAAAGGAATGTCGATATTGACTTATACCTTAAAGGGAATCTACTACTAAAACCACTATTGAGCATAATATGTAAGTGAGATATAAGGCATCAAGTTGAGATATATCATCAAATTGTGCAATGGGCCAACATTTTCCATGTGTCGTGCCTCTAGTGACTTGAAAATAAGCCTTTGAACATCTGGGGCTACCTTAAGTTGATTCTAGTATTGTCAACCATCTTGTTTTTAATATGATGTTTTTTGGATATTATGAAATAGAATAGATTGATAAACCTTATTTCTCTAGTTGCAACCATGTGTGTATATGCATAGAGAGTTAGAGTTGATTTTTTTCTCTTATACCAATGATCCACGCCATGGGGCCCAGGATCAAGAGTGTGGGGGACAACCAATTTTGGTTATGCAAAGTGAATGCATAGAGATGTATTCCTAAATAAAAGTCAATACACATTCAATGGAGTGGAATTCTTAACTTGAAAAAAATGTAACTTTTATTTATTAGGAAAGAATAAGGAAAAGAGGTACAATGTGTTATAGTGCTTGTGTTATAAAGTAGATATGTAGAGCATGTTATCTTGTTATGGCTGTGTATTACATCAACCCTTATCTAGATGCATATATTATATATTTATATAAAATAATACATGAACAACTACAACCGTCATCATTTACAAAGAAGATGGTTACAAGTCATTTAATCTTCCTTGATGGGAAACCGTTGAACTTTAAGTTTGGTGGCAACTACTGGTCCAAATGATAGATTCTCATCTAGAAAGTGACACTTGACAAGTCATGCGGTCAGAGTAGGATGAAAGATGGATGTGCTAGAGCTAAGACAAGTGTGTGCATGTGAGTCTATAAAAAAGTATTAAATTATGAAGGATTGTGAGATAAGAAATGCACATTGGAGTGCACAGGTTATGACTGGGGGTTACTTGAGTGAAAAATTATATGAACAAGTGTGTAAATTATGCATAGGAGTGTAATCAATATTTATTCATATGAGTACATAGGATCGAGTAGAATGTACAATATATGTGTATATACACAAGTGGTGATATTATTGTATTGCGTAGGAGTTACACACAAATCAAAATAGGTCCAATCAAATCAGAGGAATATGTTTATAAAATATGAATTAAGAATAATAGTTAAATGTGGAATTTAAAAAAAATAAGATTATACATTAATGTAACCATAGAATGTAACATAAATGAGGGTTTTACATCCAAAGTATAATAAGGACAAGTTTATAACCAATCTATAGGTTTTCAAATTCTCTAAACCCCATAGAGGGCTTCATTTTAGATTTCAAGCAACTTGGTTAAAGTCACCTCTTGAGGCCCCTAACTATAAGACCAGGATTATATCTGGCATGTTCTTGGTGAATTATAATATAAGTGATTTATCAATGTTACTCTAATAGGATTAATTATGGATGAGTTTTTATGTTCATTTTGCATTTTTATGTGATCTATGTTAGTGTGTGTGCTAGCATTCGAATTTGATGCTTTTTATAGGGATAATTTATTTATTATAAAAATAAAAAAAATTGCTTAGATTTGGACTAGATAGGAGGGTGCTACACATTGTTATTCGGACATGGTTCATTACTTATGGAATTTTTGGGAAAATAATGCATTTTTATTAGGTTAAATTAATATAAAAAATTTAATTGTATAGAGGTACATTTTTCCTTGGATTATTAGTTGGCTATGTTCTCTTATAATTATAGGTATATAGGACAAACTATGATAGGTAATGACAATACAACAAGATTGAAATTGTGATTGAAGATGTTCTACCCATAGAATCATCACAATAGAGAGAATAAAATATGCATACATGACCCATTGAATTATAAGTAGTACATAGATATATCTAAGAGATAATGACACTTATGCATATTTTACAAATATAATTAGATTAGGAATCATCTTGTGAACATATCATTTGACAAAAAATGGATGTCATCCTATCACATGAAATATAATCCACAAGGGTAGTTCATGGTAGTAGTGGCATGCACTAAATATTGGATGGGATTAATCATGAACTAAATAAATATTGTAATTCCAAATTTTAATGGATAAAATTTTTGGTAGAGAGGTGGAAGATTGGCTAGTTTGCATGAGAAGAGGCTTTAGGTTGAGTGAGTTTTTCACTAATAGAAAGGCTATATTTTGTTGACCCCATAAATCAGTTAATTCCCATAGATTATCCTATGTAATAACATGTTATGTGAAGAAATATCATCACCACTAGCTGAGGAATGGTACATGCAATCCAAACCCTAGAACATGCAAGTGCCCAAAATGATTTGCCAATAAGATAATCACAAACTACCAGAAACCATGCTAATATGCACTAAATAAAAAATAGCAATATCAAGGTAACTCTTAATCTATTGACCTAGGAACCATAATGGAGGGTACATGGGAAGTAGATGAAATTATGATTGACAGAAGATCCTGACAGATAGTTATGAAGCATAGTGAAAAATAGTAAGGTAGGTAGACTTGCACCAAGCTAAAATTTAAATGGAGAAGGGGAAAAAATGCATTAACTTCTAATAGTTTCATATGATTCATTCGGCCAATATAGATCTAGGAATTAAGTAAAAAAATGGCACCCAAAGATTGTAATTGAGAAAATCAAGATGAAGGGAGTAGTAAGGAGTGTTATTGCTAAGAAAGAAATGAGAGAAACACATGGGAAAACAACCATTAGAATGTAACTAAAGGATACACCTAGTTGTTAGAGAAGTAATGTTAGATCACTCATTGTGCCAATTTTAATACTAATTAGTCATAAATGGGTGAGCCTAGTATTTAGTTAACAAAGTGTTGTTTAATTTACAACTATTTTTATAGATGTGCAATGATATATGTGATATTTATTTTTAATATATTATCATGTTCATAGGTTTCTAAGGAATATTAATTGGTTATAATTTAGTGATGAAATAAATTAAGTGATTAATATAACTAAGTATATGTAAGCATACATGCCATTGAACAGTCTCAAAATCTATATGAATCCCATTGTACATAACTAACCCTAACCAAGCCTTCAAATCTCATTTTCACCTAGGGTGAGCCTATAAGGTGACTTTCATGATATTATTATGTAGGATATAATTTTATGAATTCTCATACAATGTATGATGGGATTTCACATTGGATGTTGATGGAATATCACTAGATGCACAACATTTTGGTTTCGTTGCTGGGAAATGCCAAATTTTGTTATTGTGATGGGAAGTGAAATGAACATAGAAAATTTGGTAATGGCTAGCTAAATATTATGTACATATGAGTTGTATATAATTTAATGGGAAAGGATGGGTATGAACATTAATAAATAGTTAGCTATGCTTCAATATTTAGACACTATATGAATGTGAACTCGGTAGGTGCATCTATAATGAAACATGTGAAAGAAGGTGATGGTAAATTAGGTCTATAGGGAAAGGGGAGATCCAAATTCAATAAATTATATGATTACCCAAGAATAATGGGAAGGTATGAGGATGGATCTCATGTCGAGGATATGAACTCTAGGGAATAAGACATAGACATTGTGTAAATGGAAGGGAGTTTGGAGGAAGAAACTAGAGTTCCTAAAGGAGACAAGATATGGAAATAGGATATAATAGAAGTGATCGATGTACCATACCTAAATTTGATGCTCATATGTCTCAATACGAATCAAAATAATATTTTTGAGATCCATTGAACCCAAGTGACATAGTAATATTCATTGATTATGATAAAGAAGGATCTACACCAAAATAAGTACTTAATCTATCACTTGGACCAATATCAATCCAGATGTTATGGTGTAGATATTAAAAAATAATTTATATATCATCTTATTCTTATATATTTATAAAATACCAATCAGGGTTATACCCTTTAGTCTTATACATTCTTGATATCGAAAATATCACATTTTCCATCTTAATGTGCCTAATTGTTTATCTTATAGTCTGACCCTATCATTTAAATGACCCAAACCAATTTTACACTAAAATAAGATTATAAAATTATCTATATAATTCACTATCAGTTGTAGATCCTTCAAAATTTTCTATCCTATTAGACACTACCATCCACATAGTGACACTAACATCGATGGTAGTGTGTAAATTTCTTATATAGTGTCAACAACTCAAAATTCATCCTAATTTAAAATATTTAGAAACATATGGGTTGGATTATTTGTCTTCATGCACCCTCCCATGAGATATTTTCAAAATGTGTGTTATGAATACAAATCTAAGCATTATCATTTTTCATCTAGTAAATACCCAAAAAGTAACACTTCAAGCTCATTCAATCAATTGTTCAACTGAGTTACACTACCCTATTCGTACATATTTATATATTACTTATATGAGTAGTCATACAAAAAACTCTAAAGAATTAAAAGAGCAGTTCTTGAGTGGTATTTTTCAATTGACAAGATAGATAATTACGTACATCTACATATATTATATGACATTCTTGTAAACACACACTCCCACACATATGATAGAACTACATAAGTTTGAGGCCCTCATTGGAGTATTGTCTATGTAGGTAGTGGTCATTAAAAAATGGGTCTTTGAGGCCATCTCAACACCATGACCCCACTAATGCCATTTTTGGAAAGCTTACATGACCTAGGATGAAGAGCTAGGGTTTAACCAATAAACATGCATTTATAGTTTGTGTGCTAGATCTAAACACATCAGCAAAAAGGTGATATAAAATCCAAAATATCACAATCGATCACTTCATAATATAACAAATATTTCACATAGGATAGAAGTGTCAACGTTACTATCCATAGGTCAACGATAATTTTCATGGCTCCATAAATAATATTTCTATAATTTAAAGACTGGATCCTGATCTTGATCCTACGTGTTCTTGTCTATATACTTCTTAGATCTACTTGCACATGAAGACACCAATTAAGTATTATCTCTTCTTTTAATTGTAATTATAAACATATAATTTAGATAATTATTTTTTATATTTAGAATAACTCAACATTTTAATTTAGAATATTCATTTATCTGAGTTTTTAATTAATTGGCATGCTCTAGAATAGTTTTTTTCAACATCTTTATTAGGTTATTAAACCCTTTAACCCTAGTCCCCATAAAAAACATAGGGTTAAACATTTGGTGAACCCTACCTCTAAGTCTTCCTATTTTATTATTAACCACTCGTGTTTTATTTTGTTAATTTATTTTTGACTTATTTATTTCCTCATTTTATTAAAAATAAAATAAAGGTTTGAAACCCCATGGAAATTTTTGTTAAATCAATCCTAATCTATGAGCAAGATGAGGAATACATTTATCAAGCCATAGATATTAAGTAAAAATAATTCCAAATATTACTAGATGAACAAAAATTGGCATGTATGCTACCTCACATTTAAAACCCTAATCTTAAAGGTAATAATAGCTACCATCCTACTACCAAATATCATCGAAGGACTATGTTGGGTTCTATGGTCCATGCTATTAATAACCAATAAGGTTGGTCACCACATCATGGTCAACATGTACCTCTACCTCCTACAACCAAATTGGATACATATGGGTAGAATTTTTTTTAAGGTTGGTCATCATATCATGGTTAACATGTACCTCTACCTCCTAAAATCAAATTGGATACATATGGGTATATTTTTTATTTTTTTAAGCATGAAAAAATTCAAAAACTTCATAAGAATATTATAGCCTCGTACACATAAACAATTATGGGAGTGATCCTTCACGTAAATAAATAAAATTACCAAGGGTTACAAAATTATGAAATCATGCACCCATTATTAATGATAAAAAATTAATTGTTCCTTATTTCAATCATGAAACTTTCCAAAATATCTATAAAGATATAATGGATTATTTGTAAAAACTAGACAATGTATCATTACCAAAGGTCCTTTAGATTCTAGAAGATGTATCATTACCAAAGGTCCTTCAAATTCCAAAAGATATATCATTACCAAAAATTCCTAAAATTCCAAGAGAGGTACCATTATCAAATATCCATCATATTCCAATAGTTATACCATTATCAAAGGTTCTTTAATTTCTAAAAGATATAATATTACCAAAAGCTCCAAAACGTCTTTTAAAATATCATTGCCAAAGGTTCTTAAATTTATTAACTCTAATATTACACAAATACTCATGATTATGATAATTACAGTTTTTTATGTTATAAACAAATCATGAATTACACTCAATGATTACATCCTTGAAAACATCCACCATTCCTACTAGTTATATCATGTCTATGATATCTACTATAGGTGAGCTACAAAGGTAAATATCTCTTTTCCAAATGCAAATGTTATCCTATAATGCTAAAACAAATAATAGAATTATAGAAAATCAACCTCTTGTAAAATATGTATTTGAATATATTAATCCATAAGAATTTATAATACTATTTTTACCCCTTTTTTTTGGTAATGGAGACCCCTTTACCCATATAATTCAATCTGTACATTATTTTGATCATTGGGCTAAATATGAAAAATTATTATTAAAAGCATTCCATATAAGTCTCACAAAAGGGGCTTGTGATTGGTTTTATAGATTACCAAATGGTTACTTGACCACATTCACATAAATGGATATTTTCTTCTTAACTTTAATACACACAATGCACCCAAACATACATTATAACATTTTCAAAACTTAAAACAACTTGATGGTGAATCCATTCAAGACTATGCCATTTGATTTAAAAGTACATCATATTCCTTAGCATATATACCTTCAAAATTGGAAATTCAATTCATTTTTAGTAGAGGTATTGTTTATTCATTAAAGGAAAGAGCATTACATAATCAATACACTTCATTTTTCCACTTATATATGCATTTACATTAGTATGCTTATTTTCTAATTAATAATAACAAACAAGTAAATATCTCTCCTACCAAATATAACACCTTGATTCTAAATGCACACAATGAAAATAAATTACCAATTGAGGATAAAAAACAAATATGTGGCAGTCCAAACCTTTATATGACACATTTATAAATCTTACTGAATATGGGACCAATATAAGATTACCATTCTAAATAACCAACTCAAACTCCACAAATCAAAAAGCATCCATGGGTAAAATGTTTAATAATCACATTATTCATGGGTCATGCAGAATTTTGACATGATCATGTTAATCCTATGGAAAAATAAATTATTATAATGTAAATCCTTTGTCACAACATGGCTATAACATAAAAGACTTACATCATAAAGGAGGTTATAAAGACTCCTTGGGATATATAATATTACCAATTGCTTGTGGTCCATGTGTTATTAAAACAAAATTTTGGGTTATGCCCCATACATCTCAACACCCATTTACATTGGGAACATTTTTGTTATATCAAATGAAATCTAAAATTTACTCAAATAGACATGGTATATGATTTTCCAACAATGGAATATTGGTTCACATACCATGTGATGGCACTTTTGCTTCTATTAGGCAAGTAAATAAAAAAGAATAACATGTTATGCACCTTTTTCACCTAAAACTTTCAATTCATGAAAAAAATATTCAATTGATCAAACCTAATGTTTTAAAAAATTCCAAATAAAAATTTGAAAATTTATAAAAAAATAAATATTCAATTAAATACAAAAACATTTAAATAACCAAAAAATACAAAAATATTCATTGTGCTCATAATTGTACTAGTTCTTACACATATGTTGTTTGATTCATGTTAGTAGATAGAATATTATTTCATTTCTATGAATAAATATGTTTCACACATACTTGAGTGTGATACAGGCATACAAAACATACACGATACATGCACATACAAATGTTGGACCTCTCTTCTAATAGCATGATATACTGCATTGGGAGAATCTACTTTCTTTGACCATGATTGATACATGTTAAATATCCTTTATGATCATTTGTACATTATCATGTTTGAGCTTGTATACTAATGCTTACACATGTCTATATACATGCTTCTATCTTTCACAGTGTATTTCATATGCTTTGTTACATAACATTTTTTGATAACACATATATGAAAGGATAAGTATGTTATGTTTATGTTTGTTCATTATATTTCATGTTTTCATATTATCACTTCCTTGAGTGTACTTATTTATCTCTATTATCTTTCTTGTGGAACATTTCAATATATTCCTTTCTTATGTCCCATGTTCCACTTTATGTTTATTTATTTTATTATTTGGACATATGAATATGTCATTTACTTTTGGTTGTATGACATTTGAGCATGCCCCTTGTATATGGTCTCTTTAGACCATATTTTTGCATTATATTGAGTGGTCTTGTATGTGTTCTTGATTCTTTGCTTAAATTATATTATTGTCACATATATGTTACCATGATATACATCATGCATATTAAAATATGATGTGATCACATATTATGAGCCTCATTGATATATGTACTTAGACATGTTACTCATATATGCTACATGCTTGATACATAGATAATATAGTTATCTTATCCTTCTGAGGTAAGATGACCATTAGTTAGTTCACATCCCCTAAAATTAAATGGGGGAAATATCAATGGAGGCATGTCACAGAGACAATACCTCCACACTTACACAATTCTCATAATTTCCAAAGTTTCACTACAATTTACATTATTCAGATATACACTTAGGTTTGAATCCTATACATTAGCATTAATTTTTACAAATTTCATAAAAGAACCAGATTTAACACATAGTATAAACCGTTATATAGTATAGATTACATTTTGATAGATAATTTACCTTGAGACACACTAAAGGTGCATATGGCCTACTAATGCATCAAAATTTTGAAAATTTTCCAACTACATCTCCAAAATACAATCACTAGGAAGAACTACTTACACCAAGAATCAATTTTTAAGCCTTTATCTATATGTAGGAGTTGGCTCCTTTGAGTAGTGTTCTTGAGACTCAACATTCTCAATGGCCTTAGAATTAATTCTATTTATAGATTGAGTTTGGTTAAATCACTTAGCCTCACCAAATCATTTATCCATGATTAGTTTGATTATTTTACTCAGCCTCAATAGATTTTATTTAAATGTTGATTTTTATTAAATCAGTCGACCTCCCCACATTATATTTATAAGTTGAGTTTGATTAAATCACTCAGCCTCACTATATGTATGTATGTACACACACACACACACACACACACACACACACACACACACACACACACACACACACTTGAGTTTTATAATTGATATCCAATGATCTCAATGGCCATGTCAAAAACCATACTTACACTAGATTATGGGAATGATTACCCTTCAATATCCCTCTTCACATATTCAAGGTTTAATTCTAAACCTATCTCATCTCCAATGTTTCATAAGGAAACATCTCTAAAAAATAAAACTACTAAGGGGAATCAAGGTTGCATCGACACACTAGTAAACTCCTTCCTTTCTCTCTTTACTTTATAAAATTTAAATTTATTTCAAATTCATATTATATGCATTGATTTATACTATAACATGCTCTTGGTTACAGGTCATACTCCATCAAAGCATTGAAAGTGGTCTGAAGAAAAGGCAAGGTGTGTTGTAGACACCAAGGTACACATTTATCTCATTTGAAATAGTAATTTCATCTTTATGCATTACTATATTGAGGGAGGGAGGGAGGGGGATTTAGATAATAAAACTAAATTTATATATCATCTCAGTCTTATATATTTGATAAATACCAATCAAGGTTCTACCCTTCAATTATATACCTTCTTTCTATTGAAAAGCTTGCATTCACCATTTCACTATGATTAACTCTTTATCTTATAGTTAGACCCTATCATTTTGTTGACCTAGACCCCATGTACACTATAAATAGCTTAAAACCTGATCTATATCATTCATTTTTAGTTACAAACCCTTATTAATTTTTAATCCTACTAGACACTATCATCCACATATGAACTCTAGCATCGACACTAGTGTCTAGATTTATTATCTAGTGTCCATACGTCAAAAGTCATCCAAATTAGAAATATTTAAAAAAATATGGGTCATCATATTTGTATTATTGAACGTTCCCTAAGATATTTATAATGGGTGTGGTATAAATACAAATCTAATACTTCTCATTGTTCATGTAGAAAACATAAATTAAGCACCTACCAAGGCTCATTAATCAATCACAAAACTAAATTTCACTACCCTATTTTTCCATATTTCTATGTTAGTGATAGGACTAGTCATAAGTAATAAATGAGTGATATTTGTCACTTTACAATCTATATCATTGCATTCATCTACATATAACATATAAAAATCTTGTACACACACAATCCCACATATAGGAGTGAAATACATAATTTTGAGGCCCTCATTGGAGTATTTGATATATAGGCAATGGTCATTGAAAAAGGGTCTTTGAGATTGGTTCAACACCATGAGCCCAAAGCTTTATTTTTAGAAAGCTTGCATGACCTAAGGGTGAAGATATATGGTTTGATCAATAAGTAGACATCTACAAAACACATCAGTAGAATGTTGATAAAAAAACTAGACGAGTGTAACTATAATATGTCATAAAGGAAAAAAGAATCACAACACAGATAAAAGCATCAATGCTAGTATCCATAGGTCAACAATATTATCTATGGATCTAGATATAAAATTTTCATGTTTTGATCTTGCATTTTCATGCCTCTATATTTCTCATATCTACTTGCACATCAGAATACCAAGTATTATCTCTTCTTTGTATTTCAACTAATAAGATATTATTTGGATAAGTACTTTATATATTTATCATGAATTAACATTTTAATTTATAATATTCATTTATCTGAGTTTTCAATTAATTATCCTACTCTATAATATTTATATTTATCCTTGTGATTAGGATATTCCACCATTTAACCTAACCCCTATCAAAAACCTAGGGTTAAAAATAAGGATGCTTGGTATGACATATATGAGAGGGGCCTTGACCCCTCAAGTGGATATATTAGCTCAATTAGGATACATGGAACTATTGATTTCAATAAGTACTATAAATTTACCACCCAAGCGATGAGGTCAACACTTGAATGCACTCTATTGAAGCACATTGATAGTGCAAGCTCTACTTGGTCCAATTCAACAAGATGCTTAGATGCCATCTGTACCTACACCTACATTAAAAAATACTAAAAAATGGATTTTAGTTTAATAAATATTATGGAGTGGATAATGTTGCATAACACGTGCGTAAATTTTAGCTCATCTGGAGAGTTAAGGGGATAGCCTAGTCAAATCAAGAGGTGAACTAGTTTTCCACTACTTTACAATATTATATGCAAACCTAGAATCAAAATATTGATATTAATTAGATAATTGTGGATTAAGAACTTTTGAATACAACCTTCCTTATAGAGTTTGGCATCCCTCAATTTGAGCATAAAAGTATTGCCACGCTCAAGGACACTAAGTTAAAACTTACAAAGAGTGTTCAAGCCTAAGATTCTCAATTTAAATTTTTTATAATCTAAACTATTATATGCCATTCATTAGGTACATCATGTGTAATGGTTTTTAGGATGAATCTTGGCCCCTTTTTTATATGCCATGTTCATGAGAACCGTCTATGAGCTAAGGGAAAACTAAAAGCAATGCTAAGAGCTAAGGTTGTTTGGAGTGAAGATACATGAGTTAATCATGTCATGGAGTTCCATATTACCTCAATAACATCAATATTATATAATATGATATTTAATATTTCACTTACCACCTGAGTTAGTATGTGGTGTACAAATTAAGGTGTAGATGTCCATAACAAGAATACTTTATTTAGGTAAAAATATGGTCCGTGTAAACTCCTTAAAATTTTTGTCAAGGACATGAAATGCATAGTTTACCTCTTCTTCAATTCATGATATACATGAAGGTGTACTTATACTATATTAACTATAAGGATTCCACCCAAAAGATAAATTTTTAGGTGATTGAATCCCTTCATGAGTTGTGAGACCTATTCATATAACAAGCTTATGTAGTATCACCCAACTAAGGCACAATCAAAGAAGGATACAGAGGAAAACCTAATTAGTATTATGATTTTTATTCACCATAATGTGGTAATTATAGGTAGAATCAAGGTAAAATAGACCTAGGATAAATATTCTTCCCACAACACTCGTGTTATAAATGTGTTTGATGGACCACTACCAATATGACTGCCCCCACTATTCCACTTGTGCATATTTCCAAGGTGAACACAAGGTCAGAGAGTGCCTCAAGTTATATGCAACTCTTACATGCTAATGTAGACTAGAGAAATAATAAATAATGATATGTTGTGTAGACATCCTAGATCAATGGGTTTTAAAGGGGTGAAAGAATAAGAATATCAGGCCTAAGGTGCAAAAATTGATGCGATCTCATCATGTACCACCCATAAAATATCCTAGGATGAGGTCCCATATTAAGGACCCATGCCACACATATAACATGACCTCTTATTTTTATTTCACATATAAATTAAAAATATTTCATGATTCCATGGGTGTCATCTAGAATCTCTTGGAATAACTCCAATCAGTTCACCAATAGGAAGAAAGGACCTAGAATGATCTCCAAATATGCAATGATCAAACAAGTAACTTGATAGAATTGGCCATCCTTATTCACACCAATATCATGGCCCCCATGATTAAATGCCTCTTAGATGACTATACAATGAATTTCATAGGTGTTGTACCTTTACCCTAAAACATGTAATATTGAGATGAAAATAAAACCTTGAATACTGGGTTTGATCGAGACCTACTGACATATGAAAAATTTAACAAAAGATATGTCTATGATGTATTGGTGGATAAAAGTTTATAATTTAGTGTCATTATAGGGGATGTATGGAAATAAATTCACATCCCACCATTACAACCTTTATCCCATGTCTTCTTTATGGTAGACAAGACCTAGACACACCCTATTGGGGTTTTACACAATGTTGACACCATGGTCATGTATGTCATGTTTTTTTATAGACTTTGAAGTAATCGAGTTGGATAAAACATATAATTATCCAAACTTGATTGGTAGGTCATGGTGTTACACCAAAAATGTTGACATTCAGTTCAATCAAAGATACATGGCCATTGAGAATGAAAACTAATGCATGGTAATTCCTTGTGCCACCATCAAGGGTCCCCCATGTATGCAAGTAAAATAAGATAGATGTACAAATTATCCTATTCAATAATATCCAAGATTAGATAAGGTAATCAATAAAAATCTTCTATAAATACTTTTTTATGTTGGGGTCATGACCAATTATGGATCCACTAAACCTAATTAAGTGATCTCTTTCTACATAATACCAGAGAATAGGTTTTCAAGGCCTCTAGCCAAATGATATTATGTAATAACCCTATTTAGGTATTGTAATGTGATAAAGGTGAATTAAATAACATACTAAACAAACATATAATCTAATGTTGTAAATGAACATAAAAGTTAATCTAGTACTCACCAAAGATTGTGGCATAAATGGGGGAATACAAAATCCATATAATAAACAAAGATAATCCTATTCAAGATAATATATAAGTAATTTAAACAAAGAGGGATACAATTTAATCCATTAGTTATGTAATATATAACTATCAAAATGAATATCTATGAATACTTACCTTATTAGAGGGAACCCATCATGCCTCAATCTCTCCATTGGCCAATGGTACTTTGAAAGAGGTTTGTATGGTTTGTAAGGATCATAAGGATAAATAAAATCTAGACTACAATACTTCTTATATGCATCCAATACCTCCAAAATATGAATCCTACTAATCCAAGGCAAAAACCTAAGTAATAAAATCCTTAAATGATAGTATAAGAAGATTTTTGAGCTGTAATGATGCATTATTGAATGATCCTCTCTTTAAAAATTAAGTGAAGGGGGTATTTATAATCAAGGATTGAACCTAAACCCTTCATATAATTTAGATGACAAGGTCAGTTGGATTGATCTTTTTTTATGTTAATTAGAGTCATTAGGCCTTGAACTAGGTTGGTTAGGTTAAAAACATTTTGTAACACGCATTAAATTCTCAACAAGGTCAATCGATCTGACATAGTAAGAAAATAAAGGAAAATGGGTGTTCCTTAAGTAAGGGATATTTATAAAGGTAAATTGATTGGAGGAGTGCATAAGTAGGTTTTAATTGCTTAGGTAATTGAATAAAATTAGTTTTTAGTGGTTTTATATAATGGTATAGGGACCAACAATCTTGTGAAGCACCAAAGGTCTACCAACCCCTTTTTTGGTGCACCCTTTAAGGCATGCACTCTAAGAGATTAAGACTTGATAGGTAAATGATAAATTAAAAATGTTGTGTATATACATATGTCCCACTTGAATCTCATCATGTATCATGTAGTAGTAACAGGGGATGCTGCTTTGAGAAAGAATGTAGAAACACACAATGTTGAGATAATAAATTACAATAAATGGCAAGAAATAAATGAAAGTAAATAATTAAAAAATGCATACCTTCAGTTACCTTATAGAATAGAAGTTGTGTGAGAATAACAGAGAGGTATCCAATGTGCTTAACATCAGATGGAGCTAAAAATAAGATAAAATTCAAATTTTTGACAAAACTATGAGTTAAGTATATAAAAATTATATACGTTGTTAGGATTCCATAACCTTTTACAATTTGAAAAAATATCTTGTATAAATATAGATTTGATCAAAACACAAAAAAATTTAGTAAATAATTGGTAGCCAAATAATTTGTAAATTTTAAATATAAATATGATTTTTAACTATTCATTTTTAAATTTACTATTTTGAGAAACCAAAATTTTATGTGACTAAAAAGAGTGATGAGAGAGACTATGGCACGAAGATGAGGAATAGGGGGTGGAGGACACATAACAATAACTATTTGCATGATCTAAGTATAGATTGTACTCAATTTTGAGTTTTTGACAATTTTAATTGGAAAATGAGGTAGATTTTTAAAATTAGGTTATGGGGCAACTTCATGTAATAGAATTTGCCCCATAAAATTTTAGGGTAGAGTAAGAATTAATATGTTCAATGGGTAGGGGGTGAAAATGATCATTATTGCCTAAGGCATTAATGAAAAATGGTTGAAAGATCACCATAATAACAGAACATGATCAGCTAGGCTGAAGTAGTAAAAGTTAACAGGTTAAATGAAGGTGGTCAATTATGTAGCAACAAAATAATCTAATTTGTCATTAACTAGCTGACTGTGTATAGACATGCCAATATAGTTTAATAGTTTAGAGTGGGTCGACTTGTCAAAACATTTAATGTCTAAGTGGTAAAATTATAAAATGCTTAGTATATTTTAATTAATTAAATAATATTGATTTATTATTTATTAACATAGGTTAAAAACTTCATGTAAATAAATAATAAAACATAAATGGTTTATTACTTATCGATTAAAAAAAATGTATACTTGTTTATTATTATCAATAATTTAAAATGTTCTCAAGATGGTTGGACCCATTATTTACAATGGTAACATTCATTCAAATTTCATTAAAAATAAGGTTTTACTCCTATTATGATTGTCTATGAAAATAATATATCATAAATCATAAATTATGCATGAACAAAGAGTTTTGTGAAGGCTATTGAAGAAGTGAGAAGGAAGAGTTTATGTATTGGGTTGATTTGGTTTCTCAAATATATGAATATCACATTGGTAGGATTTTTTACCTCTTTGATGGTTTCCCATGGTAATTCATGTGTACTGGTTTGTTGATCTATGTGCTTCATTCATTATTCTTTGCTTATTAAAATTCACTCTAAACCCTATCATGTGGAAGTACATTACTTTATAAATTATATCATAGTTTCAAAACCTGGTGAGTGGATTTAATTAGTAAGCATATTGAATTGAATTAAAATAATTTATATTTTATTCAATTTCAAATATATTTTTAATTTTCAACCCTAGTTTGGCCTATGTCACTGAGGAAGGAAGAAAAAATGTATTGATCAACTTGGAGGCCTGCTTCAACCTTGTATATATTAGATCTTCATTCAAAATAAGTGTAGATCCTTGTTAAAGTAAACAATATGCAATTAAAATGTGTAAATCAGCCTCCAAAATCCATGTGGCACTTTGAAACTAAAAATTCTCTTTGCTTCCACAACTTTTTTTTTCAGTTTAAAAGATCAAAGATCTTGCTTTTTGGCTTGTTAATCCTCCAATTGAGCCTATAGGAGGTTAAAATAAATTTATTTAAAAGATATTATCTACTTGGGTTACCATTGAATGGTTTTTATAGCAATATAAATATGAAAACTAAATTTTTTAGAAGCAAAATCAAATTTTGAAGCTTCTAGATGCGTCATGGCAAGGATTGAAGAAGATTTATAAAATTTCAAGTTGTTTGGTGGCCTATTCAATTTATTGTGAGCTTATCTCCTTCATCTGAAGTGCCATAACCAAATACAAGTATGTAGTTTTATTATATAGTTTGAAATATAATTTAAAAAATAATTTATTTTTTTAATTCAAATTTTCCCATGCAAGCCACCTGTGGGTCTCACTTTGGATATAGTCATTTACCAAAAAGTTAAAACTAGTAATATTTATTTATTATTTTTTTTACATTCATAGTAAATATTTATTAATATATTTTTTTATTATTAAAAAAATCACAAAAAATAATAATTAAATATATATCAATGCATGTAAATTTTTAAGAAAGCTTATAAAAGAATTAGTGGTTGTAATTTTGCTATAAACTTACAAATGGGGTGGTCCAGTATTCAAAATCTTCTAAGAGAATTTATTTTGATCCAATTTTACTTGGTCAAGTTAATTTTTCAAATTTAATTATTTTTGAAATTTGTTTTTTGATTTGCTTGCTAACTTCTCATGTGTCTAAAACCTTAGTTGACCTGTCAAACTTGTTTTAACTTTCAACTTAGTGAATATTTTGACAAACATAGTCATGTAACTATTAAATCTCTAGGTTTTAGCATGTTTTAGATGCATTGGAGTGGTTCATTTTTTATTTTGAATCCTCTTATTGAATTTTTTACACCATTTTTAATAATAGAGTTTAAGTGGTCATTTTGAGTGTAACTCTTTTGACACCTAGATTAATGCATCTTTAATTTAATGTTTTATATTATCTTGAATATATATTGTGTAATTAAGTATGTTTTCATGTTAAATTCACTTTATTTTAAAAATAGTTAAAAAAATTCATTTACAATATATTTTTTAGTATTTATTTATTATCCTATTTAAAGGGAAGCTATGGCTTTTCTCATTTTTCTATAGATAATATCAAATGCTTAATGTAAATAATTATAATATATTTAAAATTCATGTTAAATCCAAATTTATGGTCTAAAACTTTTATAATGTTGTCATTGAGACTGAAAAATCTCCTTTTGGATGACATGTGACACTTGAGCTTACTAATGCATTTTAATAGAAATTACAGGAAGCTATGTCTATTATCTTGCAGTGTTACAGATAAATTACTTCTCCATATTGGTAATCAAGAGTCTCCTAATGATGCTTATAAATTATTTTAATCTATGTATGAGGGCACTCATCTCTCAAAGATTATTAAGTTGATCCTTCAATTGCTAATAACACCTATGAAAGGTGATGAAAAAGTTGTGATTTTTTTAACTAAAATTAAAAACATTAAATCTCAATTAGATGGATGTAATTATAATTTGATTCAAGATCAATTGATTTATTTTATCATTTATTTAAACATTTTTGAAAATTTTATAAATTTTATTTCAATTTAGAATTCTAAGTATCAAACTGAGCAAGATATCCCTGACCTTACCACCTCGTCTACTCTCCTGATTCAAGAAGAGCAAGTTATGACAAATTTAAATTCTAAAGATAATGTCACTCAAGAAATTCTCGAATTAAATAATGTTTTTGATAACACTAAAAATTAAAAATATAACCCTAATTTTGATAAAGGTAAATACAAAAAAAAAATCTGGTAATAAGAATCATACACCTAAGTTTAATAAAGATTACAATCTGTGTGGTAAATTTGGTCATAGGGCAGAAATTTATTATAAAAATAAGGATATAAATAAAAATCAAACTTATAAAAATAACAAAGGAAATAAATCTAATCAAAACAAGTAGAATTATCAAAACCCTAATCAGGATTCAATATTATTGTTGTGTATGCTGCTTTATTTGAATCAAATGAAAATAAGTGGATTTTAGATAGTGATTCATCGTATGATATGAATTGATTATCTAATATCTTGTGTGATTTTAGAGATATCTTCGAAAGAATTTATTTAAGAGATATTTCTTTTTTAGAAGTAACTAAACAAGAAAAATCAATGTTTTCAAATATTACCATAAATAATGTTTTCTATGTACTTAAGCTTAAAAATAATTTACTATCTTGATCTCAACTTACAAATGATAATTTCATTATAACATTTCTTAAGGATAGCTGGTCCAATAGAAATCGATCTGGTTCCTTGATTATTGAAGGTGTTGAAAAGAATGGTTTTTATATACTTTTTCCTTCTTTTGCATGTTTTCTTTCATTGCATAGTAAGAATGAATCTCAATTATGGCATGGAATATTAAGATATGTTAATTTTAAAATTTTACATAATATGTCTACCAATAATATTATTGTTGGAATTCCTTCTATCCCCTCTCATCATAAAACTTGTGATGGTTGCTTACGTGGTAAGCAACATACTAACTCCTTTCACAAGAATCATGATGCAAATTCTTCACATCCTTTAGAATTGATTCATAGTGATGTTGTAGGACCTCTTAAAATTGTATATCTTAATGGTTCTTTGTATAATATTAATTTTATTTATGATTACACTAGAATGATTTGATCTTTTTTCATTAAAAAATAATCTAATGTGTTGTATAAATTTAAAAAAAATTAAGGCTAGTGTTGAAAATGCATCTGATGTTTCTATTAAAAAATTAAGAACTAATAATGGTGGTGAATATGTTAGTAAAGAGTTTGATTATTTTTAAATTATTTATGGTATTAAAATAGAAATAAAAACATCTTATTCTCCTCATCAAAATGGTATTGCTAAAAAAAAAATTGTACCATCATATAAATGGCTAAAAAAATGTTTCAATCTACAAATGTTTCTAAGTTTTTATGGGTTGAAGCCATGAATACTATTGTTTGTATTTTAAATAGAGTCCCTACCAAAGCCTTTAATTTTTTTACCCCTTTAAATATATAGACTAAAACTAAATATAGTGTGGCTCATCTTAAGATCATTGGTAAACTTGCTTGTATCTTTATTCTTAAAGTTAAAAGAAAAAAGCTCGATACCACTTTCTATTCTTAAATTTGTATAGGTTATGAAGGTAATAAAAAAAATTTAAGAGTGTAATATATTTTAGTTGAATCCATGCATACTATTTTACATATTATAAATAGAGTCCCTACTAAAGCCTTACATTTTTTTACACCTTTAGAAATGTGAACTAAAAAAAAATTAGTGTGGCTCATCTCAAGATATTTGGTAGTTCTACTTATATATTTATTTATAAAGTTAAAAGAAAGAAGCTTGATCCCACTTCCTATCTTTTATTTTTGCAGGTTATGGAGGTAAGACAGAAGGTTTAAGAGTGTATGATCATTGAGAATAGAAAATTTACTATTCTTAAAAAATATTTTTGTGATCCCTCTGTGAAACCTCCTTGGTTTTCTTCTATTGATGAACATGACTCTCATGTTTCTCATTGTGATGAAATGGATGCCCTTGAGCAATTTTATCTAGCATTGGAAAACATAGAATCCAAGGAACCCACTAAGTTTTATGTTCAATCTAAAAGACTTAAATGGGAAGAATCCCTAATTCAATTATTTAATGTTGATAACCTTAATAAATTAACTATAATTCAACATTCTTATCATGTATTAATGACTATGTATAAATTTAAACCTTATTCATTTGAGGAAGCCACTCAAGATGATAGATAGAATGTTGTTATGCAAGTTGAATTTAATGCCTTAATTAAAAATTAGACTTGAGATCTTATCCACCTACCTAAAAAGATATTTTTTTCAGTTATAAGTGGCTTTACAAGATCAAATATAATTCAATTGGTAAAATTTACAAATTTAAATCTAGATTAGTTGGTCACAGGTTTACTCAAATACTTGGGCTTGACTATGTTAATATTTTTGCCTCTGTAACAAAAATGAGTATTGTTAGACTTCTTATTGCTCTTGTAGCAAAAAATAATTAGGTTATCCACCAAAAGGATTCAAGAATATATTTATAAATGGTGATTTAGAAGAATAAATATACATGACTCAACTTAAAAGTTTCACTAATCCTAACAAAGAACATTATATATGCAAGTTAAAAAAAATCTGTGTATGGTTTAAAATAAGCTCCTTGAGCTAGGTACTCTAAAATTACTACTTTTTTCAAAGAATAAATATTTTCAAATTACTATTCAGATAATGATCTCTTTGTTAAAGTTCAAAATGATCATGATTCTAATTTTATTATATGTTAATTATTTGTTGATTACTGGTGATCTAACTGGTTTAATTCATAAATATAAATATACACTAAGTTAAATATTTGAAATGACTGATTTAGACATTCTACATCATTTTTAAGAATGTTTATATTTCAAGATAAAAAAATTATTATTGTATCATAGTATTAGTATGTTTATAATTTTTTTTATTAATTTTAACATGCTTGATTGTAAATCTTCTTCTACTCCTACTGAAGTTGGTGTTAAACTTGATTCAAAGCCTGCATATGAAAAATCTAACCCTACTTTATATAGATAGCTTATTGGTAGTTTGATTTATCTAACCATTATTAGGCCAAATATTTTGTATGTTATTGGTATTTCTTCTATATTTATAAAGGATCCATATTTAGATAATTAGAAATTAGCTAAATAAATTATTTTTTATATCAAAAGAATAATTCATTTTGGTTTATTTTATTCTTCCATTGATAATTCTAAATTATATGGTTATTTTGATACTAACCATGTTGGTGATACTATAGATCACAAATCTACTTCTGGATATGTGTTTAAGTTTAGTGGAGGTGCTATCACTTGGATTAGCAAGAAGCAAACTACTATCTCTATCTCTTATACTGAAGTAGAGTACAGAAGTGCTATAGAAGCTATCAAAAAATCCATGTGGTTGTAAAGGTTGTTGAGATAACTTCATTTATATGTTTCTCATATTACCATATTTCATTGTGATAATAAAAGTTGTATAGTGCTAGTGAAAAATATAATACATCACCAAATAACTAAATGCATTGAAGTTCATGTGCATTTTATCTAAGAGAATGTCCTCAATGGTGATATTTATATGTAGTTTTATCCTATGGATGAACAAGGGGTCGATATCTTCACAAAAATACTTGGTGATATCAAGTTTTATTAGTTTTGTGCATTGTTGAACCTCTCAGAGTTGACATTAAGGGGGAGTGTGCATGACAATGCCACTTCCTGATATCCATGTGTTTATTCTCCTTCTATATGTTTCTTCTCATTATAAAACATTATAAACTTCATGTGAAAGTTATGTAATTTGAGTCAACTTCATGTGAAACATTTACTTTTGTACCCGAATACATAAAAGCATATTTTTTAATGGAGGTCCTTATATTATAAAGGCTCCAAGTATGCTTAGTGATTATTCATAAAAAAACTATGGGATGTAGTCTCACAATCATGCTAGCCTAAACTTACTTTCAAGTAGTTTATGGATTATAATTCTTTTTGTTTCAAAATATGATGTTTGATATGATGAAGGTTTTTAACTCCTTCAATTCTATACATAGTATAATTTATTTTAAAGGTGGCTATGACATTTATCCCCACTTAGCATTAAGGGGGAGTATTAGAACATTTAATGTCTAAGTGGTGAAATTATAAAACCCTTAGTATATTTTAAGTAATTAAATAATAATGATTTATTATTTATTAACATAGGTTAAAAACCTCATATAAATAAATAATAAAACAAATTATTTATTACTTATCAGTAAAAATAAAACATACTTGTTTATTATTATCGATAATTTAAAATATTCTCAAGATGGTTGGACCTATTATTTACAATGGTCACATCCCTTCACATTTCATTATAAATAGGTTTTTATTCCTATTTTGATTGTGTGTGAAAATAATATATTATAAATCATAAATTATGCATGAAAAAATAGTTTTGTGAAGGCTATTGAAGAAGTGAGAAGGAGGAGTTCCTATATTGGTGTTCTTTGGTTTCTCAAATATATGAATATTACATTGGTGGGTTTTTTATGTCTTTGAATTTTTTCCATGGTAATTCTTGTGTACTAATTCATTGATCTATGCAATTCATTCATTATGCTTTACTTATTAAAATTCACTATAGATCCTATCATATAGATGTACATTAATTTATAAATTTTATTATGACTGCGTACATATTATCTGATGTAGTGATGTATGTATGTGGCTGATACAATTTTAATGGGTATCTAACTTCATATAAAATGGCCAATGTAATAGGATTGCATGGTTGAATGTGTATCTAGTGGCTGATATAGTTATGTTAGTTGGCTGAATTTGTATAAAATGGTAGATTTAGTTTTAATTTAAAATTGGCCAATGTAGTTAGATACATGGTCAACTTAGTATCAATTTAAATGTGGATGACATAATTATATACATGGATGACTTAGTATAAAAGTTTTTTTTGGCCGACATAGTTTGTTATATAGCTGATGTAGTATACAATGTGGAAAAAAATTTAAAATAGTTTGATGAAATAGTTGATTTTGATGTAAAAGTATGTATTTTTAATTTTTATAATCTAATTTGATGATTATCTGAGATTGATGACTAATATATGCTTTGTTGATATTTTATAGAGGTGATGGATACTCTAATGTTTAGCAAATGTAGTGTGGTTACCATATTTATTATAGATATTGAAAACTAATGATCATGTGCACTTGACAATGTTGGGCTTTGGAAGAATCAATAAAATGTGTCATATCCCAACATTAACTTAGTCACCATGTTCTTAGCTACATGGGAGTGACTGACCAACACTTTCAGGTGGGTGGTGGATGGGGATACCATTGAGGTGTGTATCACCTTAGAGGATGTCCATTCAATACTAAGACTTATTATTGTAGATACTCATATTATTTTTGATACCCTTGATACAAATCCTGAGAGATGATCCCTAGCCTTATGGGTGACTAGTTCAGAGAGGGTTTTTAATGTCTTGAAAGTGTATATGTTGTATGTTTATGTATCAACCATTTTAGATATTTAGAAGGGTATTATTGGACTTATGGTAACTAATGTGATCTATCACAAGTTAGAGGGGAAGGTTAAACTATACATGGCCACCTTATGTCATTATATACTAGATTAGGGTACTAAGTATGACCTAAGGTCAATTATTTAGGTGTAGTTATTAGATGATATGTATAACATTCTTTCACCTAGGCAAATGATTATGGACCCTATGATTTTACTTAGTAACTAGATTTATGAGAGATTTCTTATGTATTAGATAGCTAGGTTATCCCATGATATAGATGATAGCTTACCTCATGTCTTGAGATGGAAATAGGGACATGTGTTATGGTATAAAACTCACATCCTAGCATTATATAATGTCATGTAGGGAGATATTATTTAGAATTCATATGCAAGCATTACATCTAGTTGGCCTTCTTGGACAGCTATTTCTCATGGACTGGCTCATGTTTATATTATTAAACTTAACTTGGTGGGTAGATCCCCATATTTTTCCTTGATTACTTGGTCAGCTAGTGTTTACACCTCCAAAAACACCCATATTAGCACTTGGATATTGGGCATGACATGTGAGGTATCATAGGGGTAGTGAAGGTACATGTTTACCTATAGATGTTCCTATCATTCAGCCACATTGATCAATAACTTGGATAAGATGAAAATGATGGTAGCTGAGAGAGGCAAGAGTGGTTTTGGAGGTGGTGATTATTATGCCACAATAGGTGTTACAATTACCACCATAGGAACTAAGATAATTCAAACATTGGTAGGTGCATATGCAAGTGGAGGTGTAAGAGGAAGTGGAGCCACATGTAAAGAAAATTGAGCATGGAGATCCTATGGCATAGCCTATAGAGAGTTGTTCCATAGAGAGATAGGTTCATACTAGACCAAGACATGCTTGTGTTATCCTACCTTATTTTACACCACCTCAAAGACATGTACTAGTGGAGGTATTTGGTACGTGTGTTAATGGAGATAATATTATTGTGAAGTATGTTGTGTTTTATTATGTAATTTATCTTGATATCTTAGATATATATTTGTTTCTATATATGATTTTGAGTTATTATATATGTGTGATATCTAATGTACATTTGCTTTTATGCTTTATAGATACTTCAGAGGATGATTTTAGATGGTCCATAGTAGTGTAGACAACACAGCATGATATTTTTGATGATGTGTTACCACATCATGATACTACCAATATGGTTAATCCTATTGTACCTTCTACTCCAACTTATGCTAGTTGGTTTCAATTACTTAGTGAGGAAGCATGAGAGTTGTGAAGATGATGATATACAACACAGTTACCACTAGGAGTGGGTGCTGGAGAGTTGCATATCTATAAGATATTGGCCAAGGGGTGGGCCACTCATGTGGCTACATATAGAGAGTCAGGATGTGCACAAACCCAAGTGTCCAATATATAAGTATAACTAGAGGCCTATGTTTGTGGAAAGAGTAACTATAACACACCATTCAAAGGGGATAGTCTCAAGTTTTGATGGGTAGTGTGGCTCATCCACTAGATGTGTAGGGTGTATTACAACCATAGTTTTTTTATGGTATTACTCTCATACCATATCATTATATTGTATAAAACATTTGATCCATTGATATATAGATCTATATTTATTTTTATGACTCATGGATGTTATGGATGTATGTATTTTCTGTTGGCCTATGTTTAATTTCTTATATATTCTTATAATAAAATGTATGATGTATGTTGGATTCTTTTATAGTAGTTGTAAAATAATGCATGGTAAAAAAAGAATGATAATAAAATAAAGTAAAGATGCATAAGTGTAATGTATAGAAAAGTAAATAAAATCTAAAACATACTAAATCATGTTATGAAGCATGTAAAATGTTAAATAATAGATGAATTTGTAAAACACACTAAATCAAGTTTGAAAAACATGTAAGACAAAATTAAATGAGAAGATATAAAACACACTTAATCAAGTTGAGAATCATGTAAGACATAAGTGAATTAAAATGATAAAATGTAAAACATAAGACAAAATAAATCAAGTTGGGAAGTATGTAAAGCATAAAAAATAGAATGAAATATAAAACACACTAAATCAAGTTGATAAGCATTTAAGATATAATTAAATGTAAAAAATGGAATGAAATTTAAAACATACTAAATCAATTTGAGAAGAGTGTAAAATGTATTTAAATGATACACAAGTAAAATATGTCAATGTCAAGAAGTATAGTTATTTTTATGACTAATCTTGGTAGGAAGCTTTAAGATACTTTGTGAGGAGAGCTTGGTCCTATCTAAGGTCTTACATTACAACTCAAAAATGGTAAACCAACGAGGTTAATAATAATAATGAGAAATATTAATGGATGATAAGGAGGTGTTTATGAGGAATATTTGGTCCTATCTTAGGTCTTACGTTGCAACTGACAAAAGGAGAACCAAATGGATATGATCAGCTAACAAAATATATTCATTAAGTAGGAACATTTAAATGTTTTAATGAAATAGGGAATGGATAAAGCATGACATAGGTGTTTGTAATAAACCTTACTAGGTATGAGGCATACTAAGTAAATAAGTAAGCTCTAAGAATTTATTGGATTCTAAATTTAAAAGATATTTGTTTGCAATAAACACAAAACCTTGTGGGAGAATAATTTTAGTACTAAGATCATCTCATTGAGGTTATATATACAATAAAAGTAAAATGGACCTACCTTCCCACAACATATTCCCCATTCCTCAAGACACCTTACATACTCATCAATCTACTATGAAGATTGGGTACTTGCATGAGAAAGTAGGTAGTACTAGAGATAATTTTTATATCTCTTATCCCAATCTACTATCCTACTGCACCCAATGGACCTCAGATATATCATGAGGCCAACTATGGAGTTTAATATTTGACTAGGAATAATAGATTTGCTAAGATAGGAAACACATTATTTGGTGTGACTTTGACTTTTGAATGTTTATTTTTTACGTTTTATCATTGAATTTTATTGAAATGATCTAGATTTTTAAGTTTTTATGGATTTTTCAATTCCTCCTCCATATGGATTTTTAATAACCAAACATGAGTGATAAAAGTGACATACACAAATAAGATTTACACTTTAGTTTATAGGTTACAAAATATCGAGATATTTTTTCGTGTTACTAAATAATTAGGCTTGCCTATAAATAAATATGTGATATCATGACTAAAAATATGTGTGATTAGTATGAAGGGAGGATAAGAATAAAATAAAGATTGAATAGATCTATGTATATAGTGATATAATGAGAAATATGCTTGTTAACTGATAATAAGGAAAATATAGGATATTAAAGGGGTATGGATTTAGAATAATAACTACCTTTCTTTGAACAAAATGACATCAAAAGAATAAAAGATAAATCATCCTAAAGAAAATAGAGGATAAATAAATGATGATTAAATTAATCCATGAAACATTTCTAGATGATAAGTAAAATAAATCCATAAATTCTCATAAATCAAATTTAAATTATATGAAATTGTGATAAATAATGTGATGAAACACCATGATGTGTTCGTAAATACTGATAAATTTTGCAGATTACATCATCCGTAACATATGATACATCATTATGTAACTATATTATGAATTTAATCAAAGTATTATCAATATTTACAAAGATTCATGAAAAGACTTACAAGCACACTATCTCTATTGAAAAAGTAGGTATGCTATAAAAACAATGATGTTCATGTGGTAGTTCTTATGAGGGGTACTTAATGCAAATAAATGATGTCAAAATGTGATGAAAATCCTTGAATATATGATTAAATGGGAGATATAGATAATTCTAATACTTTGTCCATGAATGTCCTAGAGATTGTAGTTGAGTCAGTGAGGGCATAGGCCATGGAAAATCATGATATTGATGCTATAACATTTATCTGTATGGTGTGTAGTACACTAATACAAAAGACAATAAACTTCCCCATTTTTAGAGATATATTATAGAAGTATCTTAGAAGGTGATAAGCTCTTTTTTGTAGGTTGTGCATTCTCTGGATGAAGTGTATCAAATATACTACCAAATTTATCAGTAATAAGTATAAAAATGATTATGTATACCATGAAAGTGACAAGTAAATCTAGGAGTAGACTATTGGGGTAAAATATCTATAGTATAAGTAGAGAATGAGGCTTACTATTATTGATGTGCACAAAAATATTTGGCCTAATGACTAAAAACTATATGGATCTTACAATATGGCTCATCTACCCATTGTATTGGTAGAGGATAAAACTTAGGAAAAGGTAGTATACCATCACCAATAGGATGAGAACTCATAATAAGATCATTAATAACCTAGTATGCATCATGATATTAACTCATAGTTAGTTGGCATAGTGTAGCCAACATCTTTGGAGGAAGTAAGTTAGAAGGTTCATGGTATCTAGAAAACTTTTAAGGTCCTATCATAACATGGTCAAGAAGTATACTATAAAGAGGCTCAATAGTAACTAGAGGATTAATGTGTATGTGCTCCATCTCAAACATGTGAACATCCTAATAAAAACTAATATTAGGTACTATATAAGGATAAGGAACTACATGAATATAACTAAGATAATGTTGTAAATAAGAATGACATCTAAGTATCTCTAAATTTTTATTTTGAGCAAAGCTAGCTAAAAAGGATCATCTAAGGAATATCCATCATTATAATCAAGAGTATAAAGGTCAATAGTACATGCATCAATGAATTTATCACTCAAAGATGCATGATGAATGGAATGTTTAGTTTTTGTTATAGTGATTGGTATTTTTTCTACTATTTTTTTCTAAGACAAATGTTGTAGAAAAGGAGATAGTTGAGTGAGTAAGTTAGGAGAGAGATCAAAAGTTTAATTTTCAAACTGATAACATCTATTTCATCATCATCTAAATCTAAATGATTAGGTGGTATGTTTCCTATTAATTTAGTATGACCATTTTAACCTCTAGTAAATTTGATGGGATAATTAAAGCATTGTACTTCATGAAATGGGATACTAAGAAAAGGTTTGAGGGTAGGTATTTCAAAAACATCTCTTTCTTGGAATTGTTTAAAAATATAAGGGTTGATATCTCCTTGAATCTTGTATATAACATCATTATAAATAAACTTAAAATATTGGCATGCTAATGAGGCTACTTCTCTCATGCAGTGTGTCCAAGGTCGACCAAGTAAAATGTTATAATAAAATGGAAAGTTAAATATCATGGCATTGACACATATCATGATAGAGGGAACTATGATAGGAATCTAAAAATAACCTAAATGAGGTATTTATCTTATATATTATCTTTGACATGTACTTTGAGTAGATTTGATATTGCATTCAAAATATCTAAGTATTTTGATAAAATCAAGGGAAGGCATGCAAGTGCCTGAACCTTCATCAATTAATGCACTCTTAACTTAGATATCTTATATTTGGATGTTAATAAACAATGAAGGATCATCCAAATGAAGCAATATCTCACTAAGACTCATGGAAGAGATAAGGAATTTTATTGAAAGATAAGTTTCTACATTTTCACCAACCTAGATAAACACTTCTTCACATTGTTAAAGGATGTTACCTTCGGACCCTAACAAAGTAGAATCTTACCCCATAGGTGGGGAACAAGGGATGCTCATTTCAAATAAGAGTTGCATTAAATGATTAAAATGATATGAAGTTATCATGAGTTATAATAAAGGTATTTGAGATGGAAGATGTGAAAGTTAGGCTATAGGATCACATTCATCATATCCCAAATTTTATTTTAGAAGTATTGTAATAAATCGTTTGAGGGTGTAGCAAAAGTGCATTGAAATTGATGTTGGTAGGGTGTGTTTTTTTTAGATTTGGCTAATTTAGGTTGAATGATTATATCTAATTATGTTGTTTTAGATAATGTGGTTAAATCATTGGTTGTTTCTTTTGTTTGAGAGGAATAACTACCAATGATAGAAGGTTTTGGTATTTCCAATTGAGATATCTTAGTTGAAATAGGAGAACTTATATTGATGGTATGTGAGTTATTGTCTAATTACATCATTGGATTTAGCATTTGTGAGTTTGTTGAATTTGTTGAGATTGTTCATGGATGCCCCTATTCAATGAGATGAGATGGGTAAGAGTCTTTCATAGTGTATAACTTTAGTAAATTATAATAGATAGAAGCTAGATAATGATATATATAGGAAACAACTCTCCTCATGTTATTCATATAAAAAACATTCTCATCATTCATATTAATATCCATAGAAATGTTGACATTATTGGCAGTATGAGGTTGGCTAGTGTTATCTTGATGATTAGGAAGAGGATCCTTATAAATAACTAAATGAGCATTTGTTTGATTCAAGGCTTCATGCTTAGTTTTTATTTAATCAGCCTTATCTACTATTTCATAATATTTTTGACATGTATATATGAGTGATTCATGATGAAATTTATATCCAAGAAGATAATCCATTGAAAAATTTCTTAGTTGGCAATAAGTTTCATGAGAATGGCCCCAACTTGGATAAAACCAACAAAAAATTATGGGGATCATACAAATTTTTGGTAGGGTGAGTAGGAACAACATATTGTGGTAAATGTCAAGGAATATGTTTTTGAATCTTTACTAAGTAAAGTGGTTTATGGATGTCTACATTATGTACTTGATAAAATGTGTAACTAGGATAAAAATTGTTGGAAAATGACAATGAAGGACTAGGATTCATGGGATTAATTAGAGAAATGGATTTAATGGTGTGTATGGAATTATAGGTATCTATAACACCATCATTAGTTACATGTCAATTTTTAAATTTCATGAGCATTTAAGATCCCATTGGAGGGTGTGAATGCTCAAATTATCATATGAGGAAATCTTGATGTTTAGCTTGGTTGATGGTGGCTTCTAAGGATTGTGGAGAAAGATCCCTCACACAATATTGAAATTTAGATTCAAGAACATTAGTGATTAAATGAAATAAATTATCATCAAATGTGTTATGATTAGCCTTGTTAGACATGGATTTCCATTGTTTGATGTAGACTTGTGTTATTTTGGATTATATTGTTTACAATTGATAAAATGAACTAGATTATTTTATGGATGATTATTGGTTTGGAATTTTTGAACCAATGCATTGACTAAGTCTTCCAAGCTAGCTATAGAATGAGTTTTAAGTTGATTTTGTTAATCTAAATGATCACCTAAAAATGTTTTATCTAATATATTAGTGGTGAGCAAGGTATTAAGTTTAACCCAATCTCTATATAAATTTCCAAAAGTATTTAAATGCAAGGCTAGATCAATGGATCTATTATAAGTGATAGTGATAACTACGCCACCTATGTCAATGTTTATAATTTGAGGGACTAAAGCTTCATTTTGTAAATATTTGATAACCTTTTTAATAAGTTGAGATTGTGTTATAAGGTTACCATGTGCATCTCTAAGGGGTGGGGGTATTAATATTTTACATTCCTTACTGAGTAGGTTGAGGTTGGTTTTAGAAATACATCAACTAGTTTTGCATTTGCATCATTTGGTTGACACTGTTTAATTGAAAAGTAGCCATTTGATTTAAATTTTTTAGTAACAATTGATATTTGAGATGCATTAGGTATATTGTATAGAATTAAGCATTAATGTGTGTATTTTAAGTAGACCCACTAAAATTCATACCCACCATGTTTAAAGAAATGGTTGGCATGGAGGATGAATAAGGAATGGATGATGTTGTCATGCTACTATAATGAATTATGAGAGAGGAAAAGGTTTTGATATAAGTCTTAGGATGACTTTTCCCAAATCCTAAAGAGAAGCTAGGTGAAATTAAATGGGGTTCTCCAATATTAGGTCCCATCATGAGGTTGCAAATGACAATAGGATCCTTACCTTGATGTTGGTGGTTTTCACTGATTAAGAGGACCATTTCTGTCATATACTCTATTATAATTATTTTTGGTACCCCCTTATTTTTCTAAAAATTTAAATGTACTTGGACATTCTACAATACTAATGATGTTCATGAAATCTAAAAGTACTTACGGGGGTCTACGTCATTTGCTTTCATTTTTAATATGCATTTTTATGTTAAATAATATTTAATGATTGTCACATTTAATGAAATTGTTTATTTAATGTTAACAAGTGTTTTTGAAAGCATAAATGGTGTAATGAAAATAAATTCAATATTTATATGATTAAGATATGTAGAGTGAAAGTTATTTTTGATTTGACTTGTTGAGTAGTGACAATTATGAGCTTTCATTTGACTAGTTTTAGTTATAAATGATGTAGTTATATCTATGTGGATTGACACATGTGAGGAAATCATATTATATTTTCTATTTTGCACAAATATATTGATTATTCAAAGGCTATAAAGATGTATATTTTAAAATCTCTTGTGTAGAGTTTTCATTTTGGTTCACTGGTTTATTCTTCAAACTCATGAAGGTTTACTAGACATAATAAATATTTTTGTTATGATATCTTGATTCATATTCATTGAATATGTGAAATAATCTATATTCTCTAAGAAAGGTTATGAGGATAGGTGTTTTTTTGAAAATCTAAATGCATATATTAAAATTTTATTGATTGCCTAAAGTTTGAGTACCTAGACCTAGATGTTAAATCTAAAGGAATGAGTTATAAGGTGATATGGTTAACACGACTATAATTGATAAAGTGATTATGTGTAAGGTTTTTGGTATATGATGATATATTTAAACTATAATTAAATCCCTGGTTTGAATTGATGTTTGATTTAAATCAGGTATTGAAGTGGTGCCACCATCGAGGCTTCAAGTATGGAAGTTAACACTTTGGTGCATATTTTTGTATGGGAATTTATTTTCGATCCATTAGGAGCTTAAAAATAACATTTCATTGAATATTGTAGTACTTGAATTACTTTTGACACATTATTAGGATATTTGGAAGGGAATTTAGTGATTACTAAATTGGTGATGATGTGTTTAGTTAGTTTGAATCACTAAACTAGTCAATGATAGAGTTAATGACTAATTAAAATTAGACACAGAGGTGAGTTATTAATGCAAGCTCAACATATAAAAAATGTAGTTATTTTGCATTTGGTTAGTCATTTTTCAAGATTTTGGGTGGAAGTAAAAAATTTTTAGGGGAAGGAAAGGAAAGGATTGATATTTGGAAAGAGCTCGTGAATCTAGTTTTATTTGTAGAGGCAAGGTATGGTAACCATATCACAGTTATTCTTTTCATAGAAATGTTTTAGTTTGGTTGAAATTTTGAGTGATAAAGTTTAAATATTCATCTCTATTTTAAATCATTTTCATGCATAACATTATTTGAAGAGACTATATAAGCTTTCATGTTTTCCATTTATAAATAAGAATGGTTTTAAAGTTGCAGTAGGTTTTTCATAATTTGATTTTAGAATTTGAGTTATTTATATAAGGGTTTTATTATAAATACAATGCATGTAGTATATTCTTTAGGTTCAATCTTGGTGTTCAATTTTATATGTCCAGTGAGATGATATCTTGGTGATAGTTTTAAAATCTTTTGGTTTTGTTGATATCATTTTTGTTACTCAAATTTTCATGTGAATGTAGTGTACAAGATGATATTTTTGAAGGGTATTCTTCAAAGTGATTTTTTTGGTATTGATGTTTTGAAAGGGTCTGCATGTAAGGATTTTATTTCTCTATTTACTCAAATGCAAATAATAAGGCTTGCATGAAATAAGAGTTGGAATTATTATGATTTTGGAAGCATTCAAAATGTTGTGCATAAAATAAGGTTATTTTAGTTTTCATTATTTAAACATTGATACAAATAGTTTAATGTCAATATGATATTTAAAGTTCAATACTTTTACATACGCATAATAATACATTCATTTGGAAAGATGTGTTTTATGGTTCAATATGAGAAAACCATTGAGCATATATAGGAAATAAGGTTGTTTTGATGTTATAATGAATTATTTTAGGTCATATGCAGGAAATTTGTTATGTCATATGCAAATTGAGTAATTTGTGAAGAAGTTACTACTTTTCTTGTTACTTATTTTTGCATCCTGGTAGTCATAAGTTGCTACGTGTTAAATTCTTGTTTGACTTCTTTATTTTTACTGTCATATTGCATTTGGGTTATAGTAGTACATAATGGATATATGATGAATAATTTTGATGACACTATCATTGAAATTAGCCTCTAGAACTTTTTTTTTAAAGGGAGTTTGAAGGTTTGAATATATAATGGGTATTCATTCATGCATAATTTTTTTTTTCTGTAAACACATTTTGGAGAGAATATTTGTACATTTACTCTTTGCATCCTTTGGTGATATAACTATTTTTAATGGCATGGATGTTATAAGAAGTAGAGTTGGTTTGAATAGTGATTAGTTTGATTATTTTTAGTGGTAATATTGATATTAGGCATAATTTTATGCAAAAATGTACATCTTGTTTGAAAATAATTATGAGTTGTTGTGATGTTTTGATTGGAGAAGTAAGGCATGTATAATGGTTTTGAAAATTTGAATTCATTTTACATGTCTAGGTTTTCATGGTTACTCAAGGATAGTTTGGCATAAATATTCATAGTCAAATATATGGGTTAGCTCAGAGTGTTAATATTATAGTGACTATTTGAGATTTATAGTGATTATGAAATTTATTTGATAATATATGTGTTATAAGGTTGAAGTCAGATGTATGGTTATTATCTTGAAACAAGAGCTTTGTTTGATAAAATATATGAAATTCATTGAGAACAAGGTTACATGGATTTGGATTCATATATTTTATTTGTCAATTTCAAAAGATAAATGGTTAAGTTATTTTTATCAATAGCAAGGTGGCAATGAAATTCAAATTTCAATTACTTCTTTTGAATGTTTGATAAAATAGTTTGCATGATATTCTTTGTTTAATAGATATGAGTGTTGATAGTTTATTTACAAGATTTATATATTTTCCATGAGGTCATTGTACATTGATAAATCAGGATTTGAAGTACAAATAATTTTTTTATTTTGATTAATGTCCTACATTTCAATAATAGGATGTCTAGTTAGATTCCTTCACATTCACATCATTTAGATGGGAATAATGGGGTACATAGTAATGATTAATAGAGATAATATAATCCTTCACAAAGGCATGCTTCGAGAGGTTAATTTTTCAATGTTTGTAGGGGTGATAGAACTTTTTCTTGCCTTTTAATCATGTTACTTGCATGTCCATTCATTTTGATGTTGTTGACCCTACTTTTTAGAATGTGTTAAATTCTTTTCCATAAAATCCTATGTTTGCCTATGGAAATAGAGGTTGGAGAAATCCTCCTTGGAAAACTCATCCATGTGGATGAGGAACTCCAAGTAGTTCTTCTCAGTATATGCATACTATAGTATATTATGAGCCTCATAATTTGCCTGAGTGTAGAACACCCACTCCTAAAAATGAACTCTAAATGACTAAAAAATTGCATCTACATTCACTTGTGCCATATGATACTAGTGTTGCTTGACCTGAACTAGTACATAAACTTGTAGGTTGTTCCAAATAGAGTCTTGATCAATTTATACCTTATTCATGAGAACAAGATAGAACTAATCCTTCCAGTGGTAAAAAGTTTGAAATATGTCATCCAACTTTAGATTCACCTTTGATTAAAATGATGGTTAAAAAGATTAAACTAAAGGATGATGATGAAGACAGTGAGTTGGAAACAAATTGGTTAAATTCCTTTCAACTACAATGCAATATACTGAAAATGTGATAGATAAAGGCCATCTTTTAATTGAAATTCCTTTAGATATAGATGATGATTGGGCTTTTACTTAAGTTATTTCTAGTTAAAACTTGATGCTTAAATTTGTTGTTGATGATATGGTGATATTTTTTACTATGTGGATATTTATGTTTTGAATGTATGACATCGAGCTAATAATTTATATTTTGATTATATATTTTCTTAATTAAATGGTTAAATGAATAAAGAATTAATGTTTATAGTATTTAATATTATTTAAATTACTATAGTTATTATGTTTTTTGGCATATTTCAATATTTATTTTAAATGATTGCAATCACTAAAGAGCCCCCACCCATTTAGAGTTGTATTTGATATATTATTATTTAATCGTGATCTTAAAGACTTTATTAAAGCCTTCAACTTAAAGTCAACTTATAAAAATAACTAATTAAATTTCTTAAAATCAATTTAAGTTAACAAATAACTAACCATAGTTAGTTATAACATATTTTTTTAACCATCTCTTGAGGAGTTTTTTTAAAAGGATATCAAAGTTATGTCACAAAGGGAGAAACATTACACAAGTATTCTGAAGACTCCGGGTTACTTTAAAGTTTTTCATCATTCTCTTTTTTGTACATCATCTCTAAGATAATACAACTTTTGTAGATATACCAATAATACATCTTCCAACAGTTAAGTAATATGCTTAATTAGCATAGGTCTATCTAAATTTCTTGTTTAGTTTATAAATTTATTTTCTAAAGTCTATTAAGTCTAACATTTTATGATGATTACATATATCCAGTCATATGTGTGGAATCCAAAGTACTTAACCTGAATAATAATTATTACATCACCATGTGAGACACATTATTGATATTTTCAAATTGTAAAAGTTGTCATTTCAAGGATATTTTGTATTGAAGCCAGTTTATCAATAAAATCTATTCTATTTTCTACTAAGACAACTCTTTTCTAAGACTCAAAATTCAAATTTATTTTTTGATTTAGTCTTTATTTAAATTAGTTTTAATTTTCTTTTAATTTAGTTTCAATTTTATTACTTTATCTTATTTTCTCTTTACATTTAATTAGTCTATTTTGACTTACATTTGATTTTTATCTTATTAAATTGTTGATTTCTTATTTTAATTCCTTTTTGTTTAGATTTACATTTCATATCAACATTGTTTTCCTTTATGTTTACCTCTGATTATATGTTAGGTTTAGATTATAATTCATTTATTTGTTTGACCTATTTGTCTAATCCTTATTTGATCTTCTCTAGTTATATTAAGTGTTTTAATTCAATTACTTATTCAATTTCTTTATCTCTGATTAGATTTACTTTTGTGTTTAGAATAATCTTTTATACTCTATAAGTTCTTAGATTAATCTTCTAACTTAGGTTTAGTTTTATTTTAAGATTAGATTAAGTATTTTGCATTGTTTGTTTCATGTTTGTAGGTTTTTTCTCAAAAGTTTATATGTAGTTTAGAATAATTTATTTATTATTTAGATAGATTGTTATCTAATTAGTAGTATTAATCTTATTTCAATTTCATTATTCGATTTCCATTTCCAATTGTTTTATTTTTATTTTGGTTTATTTTTTTTCTTTTGTTTAAACTTAATATTGAGCTTAACAAATATATTGAAAGATCATAGATGATTTGATAAAAAAGATACAAATATTCAGAGATCTTTCCTTAAGTGGCTGTCTTTTTCATAGACTTTCTCTATCAGATAGGTTAGATTATATAATCATAATTTGATTCCATTCATTTGATTTAAAGGATATTTGAATTCTAAATTATAATGGAGTATTCTTCATTATTTGACTTACCTATTATTTCCTAGAATATTTAAAAAACTCCTTGCATATATATAAGATCATTTGTGACTTATCAGACTCCTACTACTAGATTGGTATAATTCCATCTTAACCTTTATGATAAGTGAAAGGGTTGATTTGTTTGCATGATAATTTTACTCAGCAATAAATTTTGTGACTCTATTGGAGACTTTTTAAAAAAGTCTTATCTTTATTTTTTTGTTTTTCATTATTTTTTCATGACTATTGGGGGTGATCCTCCAATTAGACAACCTTTAATTAACATTAATGATTATCAAGTTGGCATTGTTTTTAATCTAACTCTTTTTTAATGGTAGAATAGACCTTACGATCTATCTTGAATAATTGAAGTTACAAACAAGGAATTATAAATTAGTGAGGTAGAATAAAGTCTTTCATTTGAAACATAGTACCATATTCAAGAAACTAACCAACGAATCAGACAAGAGAGATAACAAGTTTTACTTATTAATCCTCAAACTAGAATTTCTTTTCTTTTCGATTCTTTTCATCCTAAAGATAGTATTTTTCCTATTGACCCTAATACAAATTTAAATTTAAACTAGTCTAGTTAAGTAGTTGAATTTACTTAAAATTATAATGGAAGAACAACCACAACAAATTTAGCAGATACAATAGAGAGATTAAGACCTAATTATAGGCCTTCAAAACATAAAAATCAAGCTAAATTAACTAATAATGAGGTGGATTCTAATGATGAAGTAGATCACCCTTTAGTGAATCCTTGGATTTATAGAAATCCTATTAATATTGGTGTTCATTTAGGTAAGATTCTTTCATTTAGAGGTCTTAATATTACTAAGTTCTCTATAAGTCTTGGTGAATCATGGGAGGGTCATTTGGATGCTTTTAAATTAATATATGAAATTATAGTTAATATAAATGAAAAAATGTCCCTTAAAGTTTTCTCTCAAACATTAGAAGGGAAATTTTATCAAGCTTTTATTAGTCTTCCCTCTAGTGTTATTTATACTTGGAATGATATTTAGGAATGGTTAGAGCTTTGTTTTTTAAACCTAAACAATATTTAAATCTATTTAATGATTTATTAAATATCTCTATATATCCATTAGAAACTATTTATCGATTTATTGGTAGATTCACTAGAATATGACAAAATATGCCACTTGATGTTAGACTTTCGAAAATATTGTCTAGAACATATTTTTATAATTTTTTACCTTTAAAATATAAAATTACATTAAAATATAAAGATATTATAGATTACAATGAAAATAATAATTTTTGTATTGAATATGAAAATAAATTAAAACATGTCGGTTTTAATGATAGAACTATAATAGGTTTGAATTCAAATAATGAAAATATTTTAAAATCCATTCATATTTATAGAGATGAGTTGGTCATCATCAAAAGGCAAATTAATTATAAACCATATTCATTAGGTAAATCTTCTTTCCCTAAAAAAGGTTAAATTGAAGAAAAGGTTCATTATTTTAATGTTTGTGAGTTAGATCATCATCCTAGTACTTGTTTAGTTGTGCAAAATTTTAAAAGGTATATTCAAGGTAAAGAGAGTATTTCTATTGATATTGATAACAATATAAATATGTGTATATCTGATAAGTATTTAGATGAAGTCAAATATATAAACATTTATATAGTTAATACATGATAAAATGATTATTCTAATTAGAAAGATAACATGACTAACAATCAATCTTATTCTTCTAAAAATATTAATAAAGGAAAAGGTATGGAAAATAATGTTGTATCAAAGAATGGTATAATTAGTTCCTAACATAATAATCCTCTATCTACTAGATTTAATAATCCTTAATATCCTCCTTATAATCCCAATAATTACACTCATATAGATTATCCAAATGTAGGGGCTTATAATATTATAGATGATTTGGCTACGATCAAAGCACATGAGGATCCAGGTAAGCATCAATAAGTTTAATTATTTTTAGATTGGTCCTTATAAAATTTCTATTGTTCTTGGTAAAAATGATTTTCATTTTCAGAACTTAGATGGAAACTAGCTATGTTATTCGATCAATGGACATCATTTGAATTTATTTCATAATTAGCTCCTATTTCATTTATTTTCTTGTTTTTATTTTTGGTTTTCATTTTTTATTGTTTTCTTTTCTATTTGTTTTCTATTCCTTTGAAAAGATTAATAGTGGTTACATTGGTTGAAGCATTCATTATGATAAGGGAAGAGTACAATGGAAGCTGACATATTACTATAAGTTTGTCAATTATGCTAAGATATTTTATAGGATAAAGTTTTGATTTTTTATTTGTGAATAAACATAAACTTACTTATAAATGATTTGAAAGCATTACTAATTTGTAAATTTTGTACTTGAAGCTTTTACACTTAATTTTATATCCAACCTATATTTTATTGTCTATTTTTTTCCCATTCTCCATGCCATGCTAGCCGAACACTTCATCCCTTAACAATTTATCATTATTAAAGGGGTTTTGCATAGCTACTTGAAAAATGATTGGACTTGGATTACATTCTCAAGTGATTTATCTTTCAAATAGGTAATTTATTATTTATACCCAATTTCATTGTTAAAACTAGTTACCAAAGTCACCAGTGTTATGCCTATTTTTGGTACCCCTCTTTTTTATCTCAAAATCTGAATGTACTTAGATATTATACCATATTGATGATTTAGGGTTATAAAATATAAAATTGCTTATGGGGATCTAAGTCATTTTCTTTCATTTTGAATATGCATTCTTATATTAAATAATTTTTAATGACTGTTGCATTTAATGAAATTCTTATTTAAATGTTAACAAGTGGTTTTGAAAGAATAAGTGGTGACTAATGAAAATATATTTAGTATTTATATGATTAAGATATACAAAGTGATAGTTATTTATGATTTGACCTGTTGAGAAGTGATAGTTATGAGCTTTCATTTGACTACTTTTAGTAATAAATGATGTAGGTATATATATGTGGATTGACACATGAATAAATTTCATTATCTTGTCTATTTTGCATGAATAGATTGATTATTCAAAGGTTGTAAAGATGTATATTTTAAAATATCAAGTTTGCATTTTAGTTTACTAGTTTAGTCTTCAAATTCATGAAGGGTTACTATTGACTAATTTTACCCTATATATTCAAAATTCCTATAGGGTCTTGTTAAGTCATAGCATGGTCGTAAAAGTCATTTAATGTGTATTACACCTTGGTCATTTATGTCATTATCCTAACATCCCTTTATGCCATATTTTTGGCCTTTCTAATGACATGTATGATTTATTTCTAAGTAAAAGTGTGTCAAAGTGTAAGTGAATGTCCCATATGTCAGGAGAATGTTAGAGATGGTAGTTTTTACCTAGTAATTTTAGGCTCGACATCAATTCAAGAAGATAACAATAGTTTCAAGCAACAATTTTAAGTAGTTGTATCCACAAGGATAACCACTTGGCACATGGGATGGATTTAGGAGGGTATATTCAGATCCCCACATGTATTCTCCAATAAGGAGAAGCTTTAATAGATTCAAATCTTGTAAAAACTAGTCTATCTCCTTCATCTCTCTCCTAGGCAAGGTCATATAAGTCAAATAGTTTATTCTCAGTATAGATAAGAAAGGAGGAGTTGAGATGAATACATTTTGGAGAATTTAATATCCTTAATTAACTTCTTTTTCATGGAAAAAACTACTAGTTTGGTTTACTATTCTCTATGATCAATCGCTAAGATTTTTGATGACTCTAAACTAGCTACCTATCCCCATGGTCTCCAATTTCCTTATCTTTTTGTAGTTGTCTGTTGTTTCCAAGTGTTTTGCATGATATTTTATAGCATTTACTTCCTCTCCATGTTGTATATAACATATTTTGAATGTGTGAGCATAAAAATATAGACATAAACATCCTTGATTTTGGAGTGAGCACCATCAATAGTTTGAAAATAGTTATTTTTAGTTGTGGTGTTTTGTCCTCTCATAGTGTCTTCAAATTAAAGGTAATACACTTGTATTACCTCCTTTCTTAGTATGGAGATGATCTAGGCAAGTTTAATAGACCAGTAGAGGTCTTAAGGATTTGAAACTAGGTGGAGTTGAATATGGTTCATATACATAGTCATAATTTAATGCAATAGCAACCTATAAGATTGTGTAGGAAGTCTAAGATAGAGTGTTGAAAACACTATAGAGGTGTTTAGATGAAATTGAAGCCTTCAACTAGGATTGACAACATAAAGGAAGTCATTGTATGAATGATGAGGCCAATACACATAGCCAAATCTAAATCCATGTTCATTAGGGTTAAAATGGGATTCGTTACCTTAATATCTCTGAAAAGGGATTTTTTCTTATACATTGCCATCTTGTGATGATAATATATGAGGTATATGTGAGTCTTGTCTCTCCATCCTTATAGCATGTACATGGTAGTAATGTGTAAACATGATAGGAGGTGGATTTGATCAACAAAATTAATATAAATTAGTTTCTTATTTCATCAAGTTTCCACTGAAATCAATGAATAAACACAATGACAAAAAGCCACATGAATCCATAACTTGGAAACCTAGGTGTGTTGATGATGATAATGGTTGTATGATCTCATGGTAGGAAAAAATTTAATTTAATGGTGAAACATATATATTAAATTCTATATGGAACCAAAGGAGTGGATCATAGTGTTCAAACAATAGAATTTCCATCTATAGGATTATCACAACTCCCTCAATTGACATGTATAGTTCCACTTGGACTATAGACTAGTTAGGCTAGTAAAAGGGAAATTTTGGTTGATGAAAAAAGATATAAAATGGAATTATCACTATAATATGGATAAATTCACCCTCCCATGTGGTATTTAGACAAGCATCAACATATATAGGAACTTTATAAATTCTTAGTGGCTACCTATAATTATGACATAATTTACAGACTAGCTCATACAATGAAAGATACTAAGAAATTGATAGATAGAGCTTTAAAGTGGATGACCATGTTGAAAACATACTCATAATGATATATGTAATTCATTTTTAACTTAAAAAATAAGATAAATGGATCAAGGATTGAGTTTTTTAACCCAACTCATGATCAACTAAACCCTGTCTGTAGTATATAAACCTAGAGAGCTAGTCTTATGAGGTTTAATGTTTGAGACTTATAGGAGAATAATCTAACACTAAAATTTTGTGAAAATGGTATTCATAAACTAATATATCTATCCATAGTCTCATGTGAGCCTAAATAATAAAATATATGCCCTTTATTTTGTCTCAGATAGAGGGCACTCCATGAATAGGATAACCTACATACCTAGCATATGAGTGAGAGATATATGAATAGAAGAGTCCTGAGGGAATTTAAAGGATGTATATAGTTTCATTAAATAGGAATAGATATGTAAAATAACTTAAAACCATTTAAAACCCTCAGAAGGGTCAAATACATAGTTGGATATAGTTAGGCCTATTAGGAGTAAAACTAGGCCTAAGCCCTATAGGTGCCTCACTTGATCCATATGACTATATGAACCTTAAAAACACTTTGAGGACCTTAAAGTTAAATTTTATGACTAATGGGAGAAAAAATTTTGTAGAGTGTATCACCAAGTTTCTCATTTTGAACCAATTTTATGATAGACCTACCTAGAATGCACTGTAAGAGCTTAAGGCCTAGTTTCATTTACTCGTAACTATACAGAGGATTTTTATGAGACTTCAATCACTTGGGGAGAGTTTAAAGGTTTAATTTACTCCAAAATTTTCAAATTGGTTATAAGGTTAGATTTAAGATTTTATGAACAATCGTTAATAGTCCAAATGTCCTAAAACCCTTGCTTAGACATGATGGAGAAGGATAAAATATAAATGCTTTCAAGAGGTACCAAATGGCCATTAAAGTGATTGACGAATATCTATAAATCCCTCAGGATCCTTGACATCTAATTTTTTCATACTGTCACTTCTATAAATAGGGCTAATATTATGTTTCTTATAGGATTTGATATGTTTTATAGGTATAGAGGAGAATAAACAAATGAGAACCATTGTGAGATGTCTTTAGAGACTTATCATAACTTATAAAACTCATTTATCACATTTTTTTAACATTAAATACTCTTTTCTACACTTTTCATTATAGGTAGTCTAATGCAAATAGTGAAAGGTGGAAGTAAGTGCCTAGTGAGATGGTGATCAAGGTGACTTGGAAATTTACAAGATATACCTAATGTATTGGAAGGAAAGGAGGATATAAAAAAAATTCCTACATCCTTTTTAATTTATCTCCATGAGACACATCAATGCACTTAGGTGGCAAGTGTGAGGACAAACCTAGAAGGCTAGTGATGAATGAATGCAGGCAGTGAATGACAAGTGACAAGGATGAGTCCATCAATTGGAGATGCATAGATGACTTGAAAAAACCTCTCCTAAAAATTATCATATCATATGTTTCAAATATTTATTTAATATTTTTTTATAATCAAGTGAATCCCTCACCGTCATGAAGGTAGTTTCAAAGCAAGATAATGAAGGGTTTATTTTAGCTTGAGGAAAGTACTCTGTTTTAGATTGACAAATGTTCATGATAGTCTCCTAAATTATTTTCCAACTCATTCCATGGAATTTAATCTATTTATAGAGTTTTACAATTTTTATTTTGACCTTTTATCTTCACTTCTTCTCTCTCCTCTCTTGTGTTTATATATTCAAGCCTTTTTAACTTTGTAATGGATCCATAATTAGTTTGGCAAAGCCCTACTAGTTTTGACACCTCATTTTCCTTTGAATAATTTTTTATGAATTTGATTCATTATATATAATATTTTACTTATGTATTTCAAGTGGTTTTTGTGGTAATAAAGTGATGAACACACTCTCCTTGCTTCTATTTCTACTCTTGCATGTTTGTGTGAGTGACATCTCTTCTAACAGGTTTCATAATGTGTATTATTTGTTAAGTGTGTATTGAAGTGTGAGAGTGACTACTAGTGTATTTTGTCAAATCTTATTTTCACCCACCTATATATTAGCATGCTAATCTACATCTATGATAAATACTTATGATATAAGGACATAGAGTTGAAGTCAGTTTGAGTAGTCTTTATTTCTTAAGTGCAGATGCAGTTGTGTTGAGTGGAGTTATCCTAGTGTATCACCTCATTAGAATAAGTTTATTTTATTTCTCCTTATTCCCTTTTATCCCTTAATATTTATTTTACTAGTTTAGTGTGAGCCTATAAGATAAATCAAGGGAGCTATCCCTTTCAACCCTAGAAACTTGTCTCTTGTAGTGGCTTGTCTATTATGAGAGGTAATTCCATGTTGTCCTAAAATTGAGAAGGTCTACTTGAATTATCTAAGGTGAAATTTTAGGATACATTAGTTTTTACATACCCAATAGGACATGAAATACATGAATTTTGTTCAAGGTATATGATGGCTTTGACAACAAAGAGCTATAATAATCCACTTCTTGTAGTATTTGGTGACTCTAATGTTTAAATTTTAATTGCATACTAGTGCACTCCTTCATTCCCAAGGTAAACACAAGATCTCTCACCAATTTCATACCTTTTAAATTTCAATATCTTCCTCCTTATTCACACAATTAAAGTAGATTTAGAAACATCCATCCCTATCCAAGGAAGTCCTATCTTGCTCACAAGCCCATAAGAAAGTTCTTAATTCCCACATTCTTGTTAATTCATAAGGTCAGCATGGCAAAGAACCATAATTTTATCACCTTTAATAATTATATCCATTTAATACTTGATTAATGTGATTATATCCCCATATCTACCTTCAAAAGTGTTCCATAATACACTAGTTAGTCTTCCATCACACCTATTGAGCATATAAGGAACATTTCTAACTTATACAATATTCATCACATCATATAGGAGAAAATTGTAATCAGGTTGTTGGCTATCTCCTTCAGAGTAAAATATCTTGATTGGTATGAAACTTTGGCACCTGAATCAATCATAAAATGGGATGAGTTGGGAGATGCATTGAAAATAAGATTTGAGTACAACAGTGAAAACTTGTCACTAATAGAGTAGCTGACCACCATTAGGAAAGCACCTGAAGAAGTCATTCAAGACATCAATATGATATTTTAGAAGACCTAGGATAGAATCAAAATCTTGGTAATAAAAACAACTCACCATGCTTTCTTTTACTATCTTAAAGCATTTGATAGTGACATTTTGATGATGATACAATGCATGGGAGGTGGCACTCTACCTAATGCCTATGAGGTGGCCATTAGGGTATATAATCATTTGATTAGGCTGGGAAGATTGCCCCAAGACCCCCCATGCCTCTTTTTCATGACTTGTAAACTCTTACACCTATTATTTCTCCTATTCATGCACCTAAATATAAGTTTATTTCCCCTAGCCAACCAAGAAAACCTAATAAGGTATAAATAATGAGAGCTGTGGAGTAAGAGATCCTAGGCCTAAAAAGGATCCTTCAATAGTATCACATAAATCCCTTTAAAATTCATTATCAACCCAATCATTCTTACCCCAACTATCAAGGTAATATACCTCCTTTCTAAGGTCATACTCAAGGTCAAGGATAGTTGGTCCAATTTAATCCATATGATGGTTAAAATCCCAATGATCCTTTCACATCAAGGACACTATTTCCTACTCAAAAAAACCTTGACCAAGAGCATAACAATAAACCTTCATTAGATCAACCTTATGATCCATCTCATTATGTCAATGAGTCCATTAACCAAGCCTTCAAGGTAAATTTAGGAACTATGATAGTTATGACTCAATATGAAAAATAAAATGGAGTGATTGATGGTAAGGGTGCTCAAATAGGGTTTGTATTAGGCAATTGGTAGTAAGATGACTCATGTGAAATAAATAATTAAGGGCAATCAATCATGGATACAAGTTTTATAGTTACAAAGGTAATTCAAGAATTTCAAAGGGATACTAATGGTTCTCCAATGAATGTTCAAACAAGTACAAGACTAGGTATGTATAATGTTGTTATAAGTACACAATTAAGTTAAGGAGATCAAAATGTTAGAAGTGCTTTCATACCTTAAAACTATCAAGGTGTAGGCAACACCATTCTTCGTAGTTGAGAAGCAAGAGTTATTGGTCCTTTTACTAACATTCTAGATAAAATGAAAAGGTCTCGTGTGAATGTATCCATGTAGGATACATTGACAATACTTAGATAATTATACCTACTTCAAAAGGATTTGTCTAAGCTTAGTTTGACATCCAAATAGCCTAGAAAAAGAAAGGAAACATTGACAAACACCATGAAGCTAAGTAAAGGATAGTTAAATAAAGTTGAAAAGGTAGACAAACCTCCTCCTTTATATCTATGAATAATTATTGGAGATTATTGGTACATAATTATCTTACTAATAGTGGAGCTAGTACTTATGTCATGCCCAAGCATATAGCTAACAAATTGAACTTAAAGTATGAGCCTCATGCCAAAGGAGTGATATAATTATATGGGTCAGCTTCTAAGACCAATTGCATAATCAAAGGTTTGAAATTGATTCTCCATTCTTGTCATACCTTCACCATTTCTTAGGATGTTGTAGTGGTAGATGTGCCTCCTCATTTTTTCACTTTGTTTCTCAAGAGATTTCACTACTAAAATTGGAGGTTATCTAACTTCAGACTAGTTTTACATGGGTTTTAGGACTAGATATGGTGCAAAAGTGATAATTAAATCTAAACATATTTATAATTTTCATGTTGAACCTTATGTGCCTTACACTTCTAACATTATTTTCAATGTGATTGAATAATATGATCACCCTAGTGATCAAGAGCCCCTAACTCTCTTTGATGGCATATCTGATTTGTATCTTTATGAGTGGGGAGCTGAGTAAGGTTATTTTGAAGAAATAGGCATTGGTACTTACATACTTCATGATGATTGTGATGGTGTCCTTGAGGCAGATCATCATAACATCCTAGAGTAATTTGCATTGAGAAACTGTCTTGTACACCTGAGTGATGATGTGAGCATCCTAGCCATGTCAAAACATGATTGTCCTAGTGAACAACCTATTATGCCTACAAATGAAGAGAACATTCATGAGCATGAAAATCATGAAGAAGTAGATGACATGTGTAAATAATTTAATGACATTATGAAATAATTTGAGGAGTTAAGTAGACCTTTAGTTATTCAAAAATAATATAGACTTGATAAGGTCAACCATGTTTCTAATGAGTATAAGGAAGATCTTGATATCTCTATCAAGAAAGAAGGAAAATTTAGAGGTCTCAGTTGATCAAGAAATACCCTTGACAGAATATGAAGTATTCAATGAGCATGAGGAGGGTGGTATGATGACTCACAACAAGAAACATGTAATTTTTCAAAGACACCTAAAGTTGAGGATGATGTGGTGATCTTCCATAATCTAATTAAAGACTATCAAGTGAGCATGGCAAAGATTAAGCTAGTTGCAAAGACAAACAAGTCCCTTTGTGAGCTGGATGGAGTGTTCTTGAGTAATCCAAATTATAAAATATAGTCAAGAGAAGACCTAACCATGGTAAGTCACTTGAATATCTCCAAAAGAAGGTATCTATTGACAAACATGACTCATATGATAGAATATTTTTTGGGATCATCAGTGATGCAAGGAGCATCATCTTTGACCCTGGTAAAAGAAATGAAGAAGATTATTCACCTCAAGTTTTTTGAGGTATTGTACATATTAGGATAGGTGTTTTTTATTTTAGTTGGTTTATGTTTATCCCTAATTTTTCATGAGAACATAAGTGTGGTTTTTTTTATTGCCTTTTTTCCTTGTTATATGTGGTGTGTTTGGTGTCCTTTTAGAGGATTGTCAATGTCAAGAACATTATATAGGTGACTCCATAACCTAATGGATAGGAGAAGGCAACTAGTCCTTAACATAGAAATCATGCTACCCCTAAGAAATAACCAAAATGTTGGCTAATTTTACCCCTTGGTCAAATAATTCAACCCCCCTATATTTTCAAACTTCCTATAGGGTCTTTCTAAGTCATAGCATGGTCATAAAGGTCATTTAATGTGTTTTACACCTTAGTCATTTATATCAATGTCCTAACATATTATTATGTCATATTTTTGGCCTTTCTAATGACATGTATGGTTTATTTATAAGGACAAGTGTGTCAAAGTGTAATTAAACATCCCATATGTTAGGTGCATGTCAAGGATGACAATTGTAGGTTTAACATTGATTTAAGAAGATAATATCTATTTCAAGTAGTTATATGATCAAGTACAACCACTTAGCACATGGGATGGGTTCAAGAGGGCCTCTTCAAATACCAACATGTCTTTTCCAAGATTTATAAGCTTTAACATGATCAAATTTGGAAAAAACTAGTCTAACTCCTTCATCACTCTCCTAAGCAAGGTCATACAAGTCAATTGATTTACTCTTAATATGAACGAGACATGAAGATTTGAGTTGAAAGAATTTGGGATAAGTTAATAGATTTAATTCACATATTTTTCATGGAAATAGTTGCTCATTTGGTGTATTATTCTCTATGAACAATTACTAATATTGTTGATGACTCTAAACTACCTATATATCTCCATGGTCTCCAGTTTTCTTATCTTTTTGAAATTGTCTGATGTTTCCAAGTCTTGTACATGATATTTTATAGAATTTAATTCCTCTCCATGTTGTATCTAACTTTATTTTCACATGTGATCATAAATATATAGGTAGGATCATCCTTGAGTTTGGAGTGATCAACATCAATAGTCTATAGATATTTATTTTTAATTGCAGTGTTTTGTCCTTTCATAGTGGCTTCAAATGAAAGGTAGTACACTTGTATTACCTAATCTTTGACCATGGTGATGGTCTAGGAAATTTAAATAGACCAATGGAGGTCTTAAGACTTTGAAACTAGGTGGAGTTGAACATGGTTCATATACATAGTCATACTTCAGTAAACTAGCAACCTATAGGACTATGTATGAGGTCTGAGACAAAGTGTTAAAAATGCTCTAGAGATGTTCAGGTCCAATTAAATCCTTCAACCAGGCTTGAAAACATAAATTAATTCATTGTATGAATTATGAGGCTAATACACATAGTTAGATCCAAATCCATGTTCACCAGGATTAAAATTGGACTCATTACCTTAATATCTCAAAAAAGGGATGTTGCCCTATACATTACCATCTTGTGATGAGAATTTATGAGGTTTGAGTGAATCTTGTGTCTCCATCCTTGCATCATGGATAGGTAGTAATGTATAAACATGATAGGAGGTGGATTTTATTAATAAAATAAATTTAAATGAGTTTCTAATTTCATCAAGTTTTCATTGAAGGCATTTAGTAAATGCATTGACAAAATACCACATGAATTCATAACTTACAAACCTAGGTGTGTTGACGGTGATGATGGTTGTATGATATCATGGTAAGAAATAAGTTGGTTAAAAATTTAAAAAACCATAATAAATTATATATGGAATAAATGGAGTGGATCATAGTGTTGAAAAAAGAGAATTTCCACCTATAGGATTCTAAAAACTCCCTGAATTGACACCTACAGTTCCACTTGGACTACAAACTAACTGGGCTAGAAAAAGGGAAATTTTGGTTGATGAACTGAGATTTAAAATGGAATAAACACTATCATATGGATAAATTCACCCTCCCATGTGGTTTTTGGATAAACATCAACATCTTTTGGAACTTTGTAAATTTGGAGTGGCTACCTATAGTTGTAACATAGTCTATAGACTAGTTCATGTAATGAAAGATAGTAGGTGATTGATGGGCACAGGTTTAAAGTAGATGATGACATTGAAAACATCCTCACAATGATATATCACATTAATTTTTACCTTCATATATAGGATAAATAGATCAAGGACTGATTTTTATACCCCAACTCCTAATCAACTAAACCTTGCCTATAATATATAGACCTAGAGAGCTAGTCTTATGAGGTTTGATGTTTGAGACTTATAAAAGTAGAATATAACCCTAAAATTTTATACATATGGTATTTATTACATAATATATCTATCCATAGTATCATGGGATTTTGCGTAATAGGAGAGATGCCTTTTATTTTGTCTCAGACAGAGGGCACTCCATGAACATGATAACATGTATACCTAGCATATGAGTGAGAGATAGATAAATGACAGAGTCATGAGGGAATTGAAATGATGTATATAGTTTCATTAAAGAATAATAGAGATGTAAATATATTATAACCATTGAAAAACCTTAGATGGGTCAAATACATAGTTGGATACAGTCAGGCCTATTAGGCCAAAAATAAGGCCCAAGCCCTACAAGTGCCTCACATGATCCATATAAATATATGAAAATTAAAAACACTTTGAGTATCTTCAGGGGAATGTGTAAAAATAATTGGATCCATTTTTTTGTAGAGGTTATCACCAAGATGATCATTTTGACCCAATTCTATGACATACCTACCTAAAATGCACTATAAGAACTCAAGGGATAATTTCATTCACTCAAAACTATACAAAGGATGTGAATGAGACCTCAATAACTTTAGGAGAGTTGAAAAGGGTCTTATACTCCATATTTGCGAAATTATTTCTAAGGTTGGACATAATTATTTTATGAACAATCATTAATAGTCTAACCCTCTTAAAACCCTCCTAAAACCCTTATTTAGACCCAATGGAGAATAAATAGATATAGATGATTTAAATATGTTCCAAATGGACATTAAATTTATTATGACATGTATATAAATCCTTTATGCTCCTTTAAATCCTCTTTTTCCATACTATCACTTGTATAGATGGGGATAATATTATGTTTCTTATAGGATTTGATATGCTTGATAAGTACAGAGGATAATAGACAAGTAAGAAACATTGTGGGAGGTCTTTAGAGACTTTTAATAACTTATAAAACTCATTTATAACTTGGGTTGAACATGAAAAGACTCTCTGCTACACTTTTCATTATAGGTAATTTAAGGTAGATAGTGAAAGGTAGAAGTGACTACCTAGTGAGATGGTGATCAAGGTGACTTAGAAACTTTTGAGGTCTACCTGATCGATTGAAAGGCAAGGAGGTTCTAATCAAGTATATACATCCTCTAAAATACATCTCCATGGTAAAATATAACCCACTTAGGTGACAAGTGTGAGAATAGGACTAGAGGGTTAGTGATAGATGAATGCAGATAGTAAATGACAAGTGACAAAGATGATTCCATCAGTTGGAGATGTGTATATGACCTAAAAAAACCTATCCTCCACCTTGTCATTTAAAATCATACATGTCAAAGCTTTATATGGTATTTTTTACAATCAAGTGAACCCCTCACCATCATGAAGTTAGTTTCAAAGCAAGATAATGAAGGGTATATGCTAACCTGAGGAAGGTGCTCTGTTTTAGATTGACACATGTTCATGACAACATCCTAACATCTTTTACACCTCATTACATGGAATTGTAACTAGTTTTTAGAGTTTGACACTTATTTTTGTGACCTTTTATCTTCACTTCTCTCTCTTCTCCTATGTATATATATTAAAGCCTTCTTGGCTTTATAATGGATCCACAATTGGTATGCCAAAGGCCTGCTAGTTTTGACACCTCATTTGGCTTTGAATAAATTTTTATGAGGCTAATTCATTCTCTGAAATCTCTTATTTAAGTATCTCAAGTGGTTTTTTTGGTTTACAAGTGATGAACATACTCTCCTTGCTTCCATTTTTGCTTTTACATGTTTGTGTGAGTGACATATCTTCTAACATGTTTCATAAAGTGTATTATTTGTTAAGTGTGTCTTTAAGTATGAGAGGAACTAGTAATGTCTTATATCAGACCTTGTTTTCACCCAAATCTAGATAGACATATAAATATACCTCTATGAGAAATACTTATGCTATAAGGACATAGAGTTGAAGTCATTTTGAGTAGTCTTTCTTTCTTAAGTGTAGATGCAAGTGTGTTATTTGGAGTTATCCTGGTGTATAACCTCATTATCATAGGTTTATTTTATGTCTCCTTCTTCCATTTTCACCCCCAATAGTTATTATCCTAGTGTAGTGTGATCCTAGAAGATAAATCAAGGTGGCCATCCCTTTCAAACCTAGATACATATCTCTTGTAGTGGCTTGTTGATGAAGAGAGGTAGTTCCATGTTGTCCTAAAATTGAGAATGTCTTCTTGACTTCTCTAGGGTTCAATTTTAGGCTACAACAATTACTAGAATAATGAATAATGTTATTATGATATCTTGATATCATATTCATTGAATATGTGAAATAACGTATATTTTCTAAGATAACATTATAAGCATACGCATTTTTTTGAAAACCTGAATGCATATACTAAAATTTTATTGAGTGCCTAAAGTTTGAGTACATAGACCTAGATGTTAAATCTAAAGGAATGAGTTATAAGGTGATATGGTTAACACAAATTTAATTATTAAAGTAATTAAGTGTAATTTTTATGGTATATGATGATGTAATTAAACTATAATTGGAACCATGGTTCAATGTCAAGTTTGATTCAACTCAGGTATTGTGGCAGTGTCACCATTGAGACTTTAAGTAAGGTTAAGTTAATAATTTGGTGTGGATTTTTATGCAAGGATTTATTTGGGATCCATTAGGATCTTGGAGATCACATTTTATTTAATATTGAGGTACTTGCATTGGTTTTGACACATTGTCAAGATATTTGGAAGGGAATTTAGTGATTAATAAATTGGTGATGATGTGTTTAGCTAGTTTGAATCACTAAACTAGTTCATGACAGAGTTGGTGACTAATTAAAATTGAACATGTAGAGGTGAGTTGTTAATATGAGCTCCACATATACAAAAATGTAGTTATTTTACAAATTTTTAGTCATTTTTCAAGTTTTTAGGTTGAATTGAAACTCTACTAGAGGAACGAAAGGACATGATCGATATTTGGAAAGAGCTTGTGAATCTAGTTTTATTTGTAGAGGTAAGGTATGTTAACCATATCACAGTTATTATTTTCATGGAAAAAATTTAGTTTGGTCGATTTCTTGAGTGATAAAGTTTAAATATTCATCTCTATTTTAAATACTTTGCATGCATGATATTATCATGGGAGACTGTATAAGCTCTCATGTTTCCATTTATAAATAAGATCAATTTTTAATTTGTATTAAGTTTCTTATAAATTAATTTTGGAATCTATGTTATTTATAGAAGGTGTATACACAATATTTTCAAACCTTATCAATTAATGATGCTTTCTATTTTATAGGAACTTATTGAGTCTTAATCTCTATGAGTGCATGCCTTAAAAGGTGTATCGAGAAAGGGGTGGGAAGACCATTGATGCTTATCAAGATTTTTATTCCCTATACCACCACTTGCTATCAATATGACCTTCTCCTACACAATCCCTTAGACTTATTTCATCTTTTTCACACTCCAAGCATTTCACCAATTGAATTAGCCCCTTCCTAAGCCAAAAACCCTTTTTACAGTTTACATTACACTGTCAGCCCCATCAACCATGTATTCAAATTGATAAAAACATGTTATGGGTCTAGGTTGGCTCTAGCCAACCTAGACCAAGACCTAACTTGTTTTAAGTAAATAACATTACAAAGTCAATTGGGATAACTCTATCAGTTAAAATTTTAAAAAGCTCTAGGTTAGATTTAGCTATATATACACACATTAAATTCACCATTTCTTAGAGAGAGACAAGAGTTAATTATTCAATTGCACTTCTTTACAAACTTCTCTCCAACCATTCTACTTGAGAAGTTATTGCTTAGGGTTTATACTAGGAGAAGAATATTATCTTGTGGAAAAATATTGGATGCTTTGGAATTTTTTAGTGATCCTTAAAAACCATAATAACCTCTTGTGAAGTACCTTTGGTCAATGGAGAGATTGAGTCTCGACGGGTTCATCTTTAAGGTAAGCATCTCTAACTTTACTCCTCTATTTTAGTAGATAGACATAGTATAAGTAATGGCTTTAGAACATATTTATCTCTTCATGCATTAGGGTTTTACCTATACATAGATTAATTAGTATTCTCGTATCTATGTTTAATTTTTGTTTATTACCCCCACTTTATGTCACAAGATTTGGTGATCACTAGATTATATTTTACTTTACTTTTCAGCATACTTAGTGAATAGAAAACATAGGACCTAACTAGGTTTATTACATGGTTTTTATTTACTAGAAGCTTTGGAACCCTTTCTAGTGATGTTATTATGGTAAGAGATCCCTTGGTTAGGTCTAGAGGATCCATCTTGGTCATGAACCTAAATATCTAATGTATCAACAATTAGAAGTGTAAATAGGATTTATCTTCTCTAAGCTAGGTTTGATTAATAGATCAATTGTGTTTCCCTTTGTAGACATTATGGTGAAATTTACATAAATCAAACCCTTGTAGGTTTTCTTTCACACTTTAATTTTCTCATTATATTATATATTTCTATTTTTTTAGTATTGTATCAAACTTATTGGTATATTTATAATAGTCTATGTGTAGATTTAACACATAGTCACTCCAAAATGACTTTGTTTTATCTATGTAGATCTTTTCCAAATATAGACAACTAGATCGATCAATTTAGCATAGTCTTATTTTTTAATTCTATATTTGGATACATAATCAAACTAGTCGACTCTATTTGTAATTATCCTCTTTCAACATATAATTATTCAAATGTAGTCAATCCAATCGACCCTATTCGTAACTTATTTTTTAGCACACAGGTTTTGTAAACTTTATTGAACTAGTTAACTTTGTTAGAAGAATTTTTAAATTGACATTTGAGCATCATAGTATAAAAATTTTCAATCTAAACATCTTCCAAACCATAAAGGTTCATTATTAATCTCTTTATCATTTTAGTACTTTATTTTCATTATTATTTTTCACAAGTTTGTAGTCTATAAAACTGCATCCCTACAGCCAATTGGGTCAACCTGATTGACATAGTTTTATAGTTTATCTTCTATCTTGAAGACATAGTTGACCTATTCAATTGTATTCTTCTATATCTTGCTTCTATAGATTAGTATAAACCTAGTTGACTGTATTTTTCATTATTTTCATATAGTATTTCTTGAACCAACTATGTACTCTTCATAATCAAGGAATTAACCTCTTTTTTTCTATTAATTAATTCACTTTTCCTTTTAGGTGATGGCATGCTTAATGTAATAAATAGATTAATTACATGGTTTTTCAAATTACCATTTTAGTCACACTATTTTTATCTTTTTCACACACTTATATATCACTTTACATACAAAAACTATTAAACATTTTTCTTCCCAAGGCCTACCTACTTGGATTTCATTAGCAAGGGGGAAGTCAACTTGGTTTTATAGCCAAGTATAAACACATGGTGTATGGTATATATTTTTAAAGTACGTTACACCCTTATCACTATGATATTGTGAAGTGAGGGGGTAAGCCCCAATACCAAGCTAGTGCCATCACCAATATAGATCCATTTCAACCTAAACTCCTATAACCAACCTTAGATTGCTTTTTTAGTTCCTCATTTCATCAAACTTATCAATCACATTAAAATTTAATTTCATTATATATTAATAACACTTAGGGATGACTAATTAGTTAATATTTAATTTCAAGTCTTAATTGTTTTTTTTTCATTGAATTTTGTATTGCAAAACTTGCATTAGCTAACGTTGGTGAAAAGTTTGTGTTGTGTATTCTAATTATATCAATCAAATTGATCTAATTACTTATGCGATTCATTTCATTTTCTTAGATATTATTTTGAAAATCCTTTCTCTATTTTCATAACACTATCATCCCTATCAACATAGTCTCTTATAGATTATTCAGAATATTTGCCTATAGTACACAGTCAACCTATGCAACTATGTATCCTTATCTTCTTATTTATCCCTTATATAAGTAGTGCATAATCGATCTATCTGACTGTGTCTACTTATTTCTTGGAATATTCCCTATCCAGTAGTACATTATTGACCCATATGACTATGTATCTCTTTAGCTTGTATAACTTTTATCCCCTACAACACATAGCCCACCGGCTCAACTGTGTCCTTTTGTATTATTATTCTATGAATTTTCTTCACATAATCTATCAACCCAATAAAATTTGTGCTTATTGGTTGACATAGTCCTCTGTATAACTGAAACTATCTCTATTTTTCATTTTTATTTCTTGATCTTAGATTCTTTCTTTAAGCATCATGAAATCCTTTATCAAAATATTTTTGGATTACCTAAATCCATTTAGATGTTATATGTGATGTTGTTTTATTCCTTCCTTTACTTCAAAAGAGGATCCTCACTCTTGGTATACCTCTTCTCCTCCTGATATTTTGATTAAAACTTGGTTCACATCACTCAAATAGATGAGATTATTGGCTAAAATCTTTGTCATACTTATAAATACAATTCCCATAATCAAACATCTCACCATAATGTGGGGACAATTGACACAAGCCTATCCCATAACCCACACCAAATATACCACCTAAAAATCCTCCTCTTAATACCAATTCAAGGAATCCTTCTACAAATGTTGGAATCAAAATGATTGAGAAGGGGGGGGGGTAAATCATTCTTCAAAACCTTTCCTTTAATTTCACTTAATCAATCCTGAATCATTTAGTAAAACATATATTTACAAGCATAAACACTTATCCACATAAGCATGAAACATAAGAACACATCATATATATGGGAAACCCTCAATGGGAATAAAACCCATAGATTTATGAAAATGGAATACATTCCTATAATATAAAAACTAAGTATAGTGAAACACCAACTTCACATAGAGCACTAACCCCAACTAGTCAAGCACCCACTTGACTAGGCTTTAGCAAGCACCCACATGCAAGGAGGTACCAACCCCATAGATGAATCAACACCAAATAATCCACCTAAGTGATTTGATCCCCTTAAAAACACCTTATTTATTAAATAATTTATTATGACCATATCTTCAACTTTTCACACTTTTATCCCTCTCAAATTGTCTTCTAGGTCTCTTTACTCAATTAGGTATATTCAAAATTGATTAGGCCATATGACCTTGATATTCATATGAAAACACACTTTAAAATATTAATTATAAATCATATACACTCTTATGATGTCATAAAATACCTTATTCCTCTCAATAAGGTGTTATTTCATTTGCATACACCTCACACACTCAAATAAGCCTAAAACTACCTTGTATATATACTATTCCTCGTTCATATACCACTTAGTCAGATATTCAACCTTAACCTCTTAGGTAGGCCATGGAATAGGTATTAATACATCTCATAATCATGATTCAAATAAATATTTATTCCCTTTTGTTCTATCATAAATCTATTATACCTTATTTCACTTTTAGGCCTCATGGAGACCTAATTCCATTAGGTCTATTTTAGGACATGTTACACTTTGCCTTCTTTAGAATAATCTAAAAATTCACACATAGAAGGATAATATTATATTATAATAAAATAGATCCATATTAGTCTCATATATATTTCCTAACACTTTTAGATCCAACCTTCACTTGAAGCAAACCATTTTTACTATTCACAATTAGGCCTTCTCATACATAGGAAGCATGTCTTGAAATACTAAAGATTAAACACAAATTAGATAAACAACCATAGATATAAATCATATATAAAAAAACTACATGACCTCAGTGTCATCACCATATTATTTAAATACATCAATTTAGTATATAAAGTCTCAATAACTCTCTTACAACTTGGTTACATAGAACTGCCATAATTGTAAAAAAACATAGTTATGAAAACTTGAAATTCTAACACCTATATATGGACTTAAAAATACGTAAAATACATGAAAATTATTATTTTAAATTTATATACCATCTTAAAATACAATAAAAATATGGTATAATGTCAAATATTGGTCTTGGAGATCAATATTTTGACCTTCTCCTCACAGTCACACCAGGACTAGATAAACCATTTTGAATTCCAAATTTTCAACCTCTATACCTAAATTAAAATATTTAAAAAAGAATGAATAAGAATTTAAAGTCACAAAAAAAAACACCATATGCATTACATACTTCATCTTAGGCTATAGATCCTCAAAAACACCTTTGCTACTCACTCACTCAGAACTACCAATTTTTATCAAAGACTTGTCACGATGACTCAGACCTCAAACACCAGTATAGAAATTTTCAATGACTTGTTATTCATGTATATGAACCTATGAAATAATTATAATAATATTATATATAAGTATAATATGGTCAAATGGAAAATATTGTTCTTTTAGACCAATCTCGTGACATTATATCTCACTATCTCATCTAAACTAGATAGGTCAACTTGTGAGCAACTTTTTCACTATATTCATTCATTTTCAAAACATATAAAAAATTTAACATGTATTAAAATTAATTAAAAAAATATCCATGTACTTGGTTTTATCATCTTATCATTAAAACACATTCTTAATCATCTTCTCACTACTACCTAGGTTTTTCACTATTTACACCATTTGGCATGTTAGTGACTAGCTAACTTGGATGACCATTTTAGCACATTTGAGGATTAGAAACTAACCATAAAACTTCATGTAAATTAAGCATGAGTCTCTAACTTATTCCTCCATCTATTTTACTCATATGTCTAACACAACATTTTACTTCTACAACTTTTTTAGAAACAAACATGTAACTTAACATTTTTTCTCTCTCCTCTATAACCAATACCACTTGGGGGTACCTGGGAGAGTAAAATACAAGATAAAATATCTTAATTTATCATACCAAACCATTCTAGGAAATTTTTATCAATATATTCAACATCAAGTCCTTGTTAGGGTTCTAAGAGGGTTTAAACCTTTTTTTATTCTTAAAAATCATTCATAAAGCATAACCCCTCAATCCAAAACAAATGCCTAGAATTTTGAGCTATGACCCTTACCCATCTACCATGAATATCTTAGGTTCCCATGCTAAGGTTTTATGAGCTAATGATCATAATAAAATCCTTCTTGGGTTGAGAACCCTTGATTATGAGCACTTAAGAGACCTTAAAACCACTTTCCATGCCTTGTCCTTCAAAATATGACCTAAAATTGCATGAACAAACTTGAAAAAACATCCATCACCTATAAAAATTCTTACATGAGCTCAAACATCTTTAAATCTGATCATGACCCCTAATTAGGTCACATTGTCTCTCTTTTCTCTCTTAGACCTTGACCTACAAACCACATTAGACCTTAAAACTAACCTTCATGCCACTTTAAATTCACTCTCCACCTTAATCACATACACAAGAAACTTATCTAATTATTAAAAACTACCATACATCCTTTACATGCCTTGAAATTATATCATGATACCTCATTAGGCTAGGTAGGGTCTAGGAGTGGTTTAGGTGCAAACTTGGTCTAAAAGTCCTACCCCTGTAGGCTCACCCTAAGACTCATATGAGTGTTCCAATGTCTCATATACATGATAAATAAATATCATAAAACCACTCATTCCCATGTGTACTCATATTAAAAATCCACCATGCTCACACCTTATCATAAGGACTAGACTAGGCTTCTCAAGATACCTTGTACTCAATAACTAGTACTTAACCATGTTTACCTCAATGATATCAAACAATAACATTATTCAAACAAAACTATTACATCACTATAAAAATATATTTATTATAAACAATCTATCATTTCCTCATACATAATTATAGCCTCATAACCATCCTTCAATTCTTACTTGACCATCATAACTCTTTATGACAATACTAATAACTTTGAGTTGACTTGAACCTTAACATCAACCTTGACATCAACCAACAAAAGAGACACTAGTTGCCTTCAAATTATCTCTTCCCTTCAAATTCTCTCTTTTCACATGAATTTCTTGTCACAACAAACACACAAGATCATACCTCAAAGACCACACACCATGCATCTTCATCAAATTCACCTTGACATCAATGACATCAATCTTGACATAAATGACAACACTTCTCAAAAAACTCCCCCTTTGTCATTGATGGAAAAATATTATTCAATCTGATCACTCTCCTTCTTGAAATTTCTCCCCCTTTGGCATTAATGATAAAGGATCATACACACTGTAACTTTGAGAACCACTCATTCTTCCTTTTTGGCAACTATTTAAAAAAAAATCAAAATAACTTGGATCTACCGAGCTCCCCCTTAGACCATACATAGTCTTAAAAACTTAATCTCACAAAATGAATCAATAAAATTCTCAAACCATCTACAACACAAGTCATGCTCAACTACCAACTATTAGAAACATAGAACAACTTTTCTTACCTCTTCTGTGCTGGTCAACAACTACACTTGGATCTTATGAACAACCTAAATATCTCCCCATAAAACCAAGCATACACAATGATTCTACTAATTGAAGAGTGTATCAATAAATCCTAATGAAGTCACCCCTTTCCATAGGGAGTTAAAATAGAAAAAACTCAAGCGATTCCTAGATCTTCATGCTCTCACAAGATTGAATATCCATCAAGATCCTTTTAAGTTTGATTGGCACCTTAAGCTTGACCTCTTCATCATGAATTTGGTCAACAATATGAGCTAATAACATACATTCTTGACTTGATTTCACATTTGGAGTATACTCCACCACATTAAATAGTTCTCTTGGGCTTGTAGACTAATCACGACTCACCTTTACTATCTTTGGTTTTCACACATTCATTTTCCTTCTCTCTTGCACTCTAGGGGCTTCAAACCTCTTATTTTGACATAGTGGCCTTTTAAATATATTAGGATATAATATTTCAATGTGTCCCATATTATGACAATCTTATCAAACAACCTCATTCATACTTCTTGACTGATTATTCCTTTTATAATCCCATACATATTCATTTTTAGAGGGTCTTCTACACTTTCTTACTTTATGACCAAACTGACTACATGCAAAACATTAACCATTGAATGAATTAGCATACATTATAAAATTAGAATGTCTAATTGGTCTCTTCATATTGACCTTATTATTTTCATTAGCCTTCTTCTTGACTTGAGATGCCTCCTTTTGGTCTTGTTTAAAACCAAGACATGTCTCAACACCTACACATTTTTATTGCTCAAGATGTTATCTATATCATCATTTCTTTTTTAAAACTTCATGAAGGTTATCAACTTGCTAGATGTTTGATCCAATTCAACTTTAAATGATTCCATTTTATTTCCATACCTAGTGTATTATTTCTCTTTAGCCTTTAGGTGTTCTATCACCATATCTATCTAGGTTTCAACCTAATTCATGATCTCATCATGCTTCTTGAATGTGTTACTCAATCTCTCTTTAAACAAACCAATATGATCTTCATATTCTTTAACTAATGATCTTAGTTTATGATTCTTCCTTCTTTGGAACTTCAAATCCTCTAGAACACCCACCAATTCTACCTCAAGGTTCACTTTAGCCTCTTCTTCATCTGATTCTTCATCATCTATAAGGACTTTCTCTTTTGATCAACCCTCATCATTTATTTATATAGCCATGAATAAGGTTTCATTATTATCATGTTCATGTTCATTGTCATCATCACTATCAGATGTACTTGTGTCACTTAAATCAGATGAGTTATTATATTCTTTGGTATAAAAACTTCTCTTATTCTTAACTTCATACTTCTTGAAATATTTCTTATTTTCTTCAGGCTTATAAACTTTATTATCATCTCCATGACATTCATCATGTTCTTCATCATGCTCAATATTATCTTTGTTAAGACACTTAGATGTAAAGTGACTAATATTACCACAATTAAAACATTTGAAAGGTAACTTACCCTTGTACATACCAAATCTAAATATCAATTTCCTAACAAACATGGCTATCAGTTTATCATCTTCAACATATAAACATACATCATCCTTGGCCTTCTTGACTTTTGACTTCTCCTTATCTTTGAATGTTTCTTCCTTTTTGGGAGGTCTTCCTTCATTTTCTCTCATCTCATAAGTAACCAATATTCCATGAAGCCCATCCATTTCTATCATGTCTAAAGCTTGCATCTATTCTACTACAAACACCTTAAAATCAAACATAAAAGTTAGTGATCTCAATACCTTTTGAAAAAATTTAGTCTCTTTCATTTATTCTCCTAATCCTCTAATGATATTTACCACTTCATTAACCCTTAACATTTAGGATGCAATTCTCTCATATTCCTTCATATTCAAACCTAAAAACTACCTTCTATGAGTCTATAATTTGGCTATGTTCATCTTGGTGTCTCCTTCATAGATAGTCTTCAACTTTTTCCATATAACCTTAGATAACTCATAGTGCATCACCTTAACAAACTTTTCCTCTGATAGGCCACATAGAATGGCATTCATTTCCTTCAAATTGTTATCACTTTCATTCTTATATGCTGCATCAATTAGTGGTTTAAGAGGTGGAGTGTATTCATCCATAACAGACTACCATATTTCATGGCCCATTGAAATTTTATATATATCCTTATTTTTATGATCTAAAATGAATAATTATTCTCATTGAATAATGGATCCTTACTAGTAGATAAACCACCTTGAACTTGTTGACTAGCCATCCTCACTTTTAGGATCTCTTTTAAGTTTTTAGGCCTACTTTAAAGGACCTAATATGATACCATAATGTTGGAAGAAAAATTACTGAGAATGGGTTTGAATCAGTATTCAAATCCTTTCCTTTAAGTTCACTTAATCAATCATGAATCATTCAAGCAAACATATGGATCTAGCAAGCATAACCACTTATCCATATAAGCATGAAACATAAGAACACATCATATATATGGGATACCCTCAAGGGTAATAAAGTACATATATCTATACAAATGGAATAAAATACTATAAGACAAAAACCAAGTTTGGTGGAGCACCAATTTCACATGAAGCACTAACCCCAACTAGTCAAGCGCCCACTTGACTATGTGTTAGCAAGCATCCACATACAAGGAGGTACCAACCCCCTAGATTACTCAGCACCAACTTAGCCACCTGATTACTTTGATCACCTTTAGAAAACATTATTTATCAACTAACTTATGATTACCTCCTCTTTAAATCTTCACACTCTTATCCCTCTAAAATTATCTTCTAAGTCTCTTCACATAATTAGGTCTCTTCAAGACTGATTAGGTCATATGACCATGATATTAATATGTAGACACACTTGAATATATTAATTACTTATCCTATACACTCATTTTATGGTCTATAAGACCTTATTATACTCAATAAGGTGCCATTTCATTCTCATACACCTCACACACTCAAATAGGCCGAAAACTACCTTGTATATATACCATTCCTTATTCATGCACCACTTAGTCAGATACTCACCCTTAACCTCTTAGATCATCCATGTAATAGGACTTAGGAAATCTCATAAACATTATTAAAATGAATATTGAGTCCTTTTTTGTCTATCATAACTCTATTAGACCTTATTTCACTTTTAGGTCTCATGGAGACCTAATTCCATTAGGTCTACTTTAGGACATGTTACACTTTGCCTTCCTTGAAACACTTTCAAACTCCAAAAATGGTAGTAACATATCATATTAAAATAAAATATACCAATAATAATCTAATTTGGGCTCCATAACACTTTTAGAGTCAATCTCCAGTTGAAACACACTATTTGTATTATTCATAATTAGGCCTTGTCATACATAGGAAGTTTTTCTTGAACTACTGAAGATTAAACACAAATAAGATATATATATATATATATATATATATATATATATATATATATATATATATATATATATATATATATATGAACTCATGGTCATCACAATATGCTTGAAACACTTCATCTCAGTATATAAAGGCTCAAGAACTCTCTTGCAACTTGCTTACACAGAACTACCATAACTATCAAAAACAAAGTTATGAAAAATTAAACTTCTAACACCTGTATAAGGAATTTCAAAGAATAAAAATAAATTAAAATTATTATTTTAAATTTATATGCCATATTTAAATACAAAATAAATATGTTCTAATGTCAAATATTGGTCTTGTAGATCAATGTTTTGACCTCTCTCCTCATAGTCACACTAGGACCAAATATGACATTTTGGCTTCAACTTTTCAACCTCTTTATGTGACTTAAATTTTTTAAAAAAGAATTAAAATGACATTAAATTCATAAAAAATAACAAAATATGCATTATATACTTCATATTAGGTCATAGAGCCTCAAAAACACCTCTGCTACTCACTCACTCAAAACTACCAATTTTTATCAAAGACCAATCATGATGACTCAAACCTCCAACACCTAAATATACATTTTGAATGAATTATTATTCATGTATATTAACCTATTAAATCATTATAAAATTATAAGTTATAAATATAACATAGTTAAATGGAAAATATTGGTCTTTCAAACTAATCTCATGACCTTATATCTCACTATCTCATATGAACCAGACAAATCAACTTGTGAGCAACTTTTTCATTATATTCCCTAACTTATAAAACTTATACCAAAAATTAAAATGTATTAAAATTACTTATAAACATCGCCATTTACTTTTTTTCATAATCTTATCATGAAAACACATTCCTAATCATCTTCTCACTGTTGCCTAGGTTTTTCACTATTTGCACCATTTGGCCTGTTAGCGACTAGATAACTTGGATGACTAGTTTAGCACACTTGAGGGTTATAAATTTTACAAAAAAATTCATGTCCATGAAACATGAGTCTCTAAATTATTACTCTATCTATTTTATTACTATGTCCAATATAACATTTGACTTCTACAATAACATCTTTAGAAATAAGCATGTAACTTAACATTTTATCTCTCCTCTCTATAACCAATACCACCTATGGGTACCTAAGAGACTCCAATACAATATACAATATCTTACTTGAGAATGCCATTCCATTCTAGGCACTTTTTATCAATATCTTCAACATCAGGTCCTTTTTAGGGTTCTAAGAGGGTTTAAACCTATTTCCATTCTTAACAATCATTTATAAAGCATAACCCCTCAATCTAAAAAAAATGACTAAAATTTTGAGCTACGACACTTACCCATTTACCATGAATAGATTAAATTCCCATAAAAAGTTTTGATGAGCTAATGATCATAAGAAAATCCTTCATGGGATGATAACCCTTCATTTTGAGCACTCGAGAGACCTCAAAACCACTTTTCATACCTTGTCCTTGAAACTATCACCTCAAATTTTATGAACAAACTTGAAACAATATACTTCACCTCTAAAAATTATTGAATGATCTAAAACAACTTGAAATCATATCATGACCCCTCATTAGGCCACATTGTCTCTTTGCTCTCTTAGACCTTGACCTATAAACCATATTAGGCCTTAAAACTAACCTTAATGTATATTTCAATACACTCTATACCTTGATCACATACACAATCACTCTCTCTCATGCTGAAAAACTATCATACATCATTCACATGCCTTGACACTAGATCATGATAACTCGTTAGGCCAGGAAAGGTATAGGATTGGTCTAGGTGTAAACTTGGTCGGAAGGTCCTACCCATATAGGCTCACCCTAAGACTCACATGTGTGTTTTAATGCCTCAGATGCATGCTCAATAAACCTCATACAAAAACTCATGCCTTTGTGCACTCATCTTACCAAGCCACTATGTTCACACCTTCTCAGAAGGACTGGACTAGGCTTCTCAAGACACCTTATACTCAAGAACTAGTATTCAACCATGCTTACCTCAATGATATCAAAAAATAACATTATTTAGAAAACACTCTCACACCATCAAAACAATATCTTTCTAATAAACATTATCTCATGTCCTCATGTAGACCTAGAGCCTCATAATCATGCTTCAATACTCACTTGACCATCATACCTCTTTCTGATAACATTGACAACTTCAAGGTCACTTGAACTTTGACATCAACTAACAAAAGATACACTATTTTCCTTCAAATTATCTCTTGTCACATGACTTCCTTATCACATCAAACAAAAAATCTCATACCTCAAATACCACTCACCATGCATCATCATTAGATGTACCTTGACATCAATGACAACACTTCTCAACAACAAACACTAACCCACGAATTGATACAACTCAAATTATTGTGTTGATAGTGAAACTATAAATAAATATAATGCAAACATCTGACACCTCCCAAATGATATAATGACAACATCATTTAATCAATATGGTTAATCAACCTCTTGTTCTTCTCGCTCAAAATAATAAAAAATTTATTCCTCCACCTCTTTGATATGTCATGGGTAATGTCATCCCCTAACCTATTATTAACAAAATGTGACTTCTAGTAAAATGAGGTCAACCCCTACTATTTTAAAATTTTGAGTAAGGTTTCCATGTTTCTTGTAGGGTGTCATGTTGGTCTATTATCTCACTTATCCTTCCCCTAGTCTTTATTGAAGCTTATCTTCCTTGAAATGTCCTAGTCAACCAAAATCAAACATAGTCAAGCCTTGGTAAAACTTGGTAAAAGGATCATTTTGTGTCAAAATGTCTTAATATGGTATTTATCATATTTCAATGTGGTTAAAAGTCATAAATTGGTCATGTGTTGTCTCATGTGCAAAAAGGGATCTTTTGGCCACTTTATAACCTATTAATAACTTGTACAAACTTAAAAAAGGGAAAAATTGTAACCAAGGTGAGTTTCAACATGGAAGAGGTCAGAATAATTTTAGGGATAGATAGATGTCAACCAGGAGTTAGTTATGTGAAGAAAATGTGAGATTCTCCTTGTTTTAGGCCCTTTTAGGCACTTGTATGAAATTGATGATCTAATATTCATGGAAAAATGTGGGTGGAGTGACTCTTCACCTACCCACACTCTTTTACATGCTTTTATAATGTAAAAAATTCCATATAAAATTTCTTTTCCTCTATTTTCTCTTGGAAAGCAAAGAAGGGTCAACTTTAAGCACTTGGCATGGGTCGTACAGGTGGAGTTGGGAGGATCGCTTATGAGGGTGGATTGTAATATAAGTGCACTTAATTTGAATAATAATAACTTTAAATTTGGTGGCTTCTCCTTTATGAACAATGGCTAACACTCCAGGTAGTTTTTTATGCATGTTCAACCATGAGGGGGTCTCCTTTTGAGCCTGTTTTAGATTTTCTTGCTTGGTCTTGATGGGTTTAATGTTTTTACATGTTTCCAATGACCTATCCATAGGTTTTATATTTTTATTCTTGTTTTGGGAAGTTCAAATTCTCGAGAAAGCCTCTTCTAGGCTCGTATATGCTTGTAAAATGCCTAGTTTGTACTTATAGTCATCTCAATTGCCTTGTAAGTAATTTATCCATGTTGGAAAAAGTGTTTTGGTGTTATTTTAGGGATGATCGTAATTGATTTTTTTAGAATTACTATCCACATAATATGACTATGCCAATTTTTAATCCAAAATGCTAAGAGGGAAATGGTCATTTGGACCTTCAAAGCTGCCAAGAAAACCACTGAAATAGATCAATGAAGTCTACATGATTTTGAAAGAAATTTCACCTCACTTTCCATTTTAAGATCCTAAACTATGCCATCAAGTTTTAAAAAGTAAAAATGATTCAAACGACACTACTAAACCAAGAGTTTAGAGAAAAGGTGGTGTGCTTTGTGATGACCCCCTAACACTCTTCCATGTCCATACAGGGGACTGAGAACAACCACTTACAGTTAAACATAAGGTAAATTTGTAAACAAAGCATGTAGTTAGAATTTTATGAATTATTAAAGGAGGATACAATAACAATGAATACTAAGTGACATATTTAGTCAAGATAACCCTAATCACCACATGATCAAGTGAATATAGAGCCAAATCAACCTACAAGCAGGGCTAAAGACCATGAGACATAGTCTTGCTAAGGAGGTTGCTTGAAAGTTGAAGTATATGAGATAAAGGGTTGAGTTTGAAACTTGTTTTAAACTTTTGAATACAATAGGATATTTTTTGACTTTAAATCCTTCAAGAAAAATTAAAACCCCCTCAAACAAGTTTAAAATGCCCCCAAATGCACCTATAGGTCTGTACAGACTGAGATGGCAGTGAGTTGAAAGTAGGGTTTTTTGGCACCAAATGGGACTGTGTTAGTGAATTTTGACTTGGAAAAAGTGAAGGATGATCTCAAGGTAACCTCAACATGTCTTAATTCACTTTTTAAACCATGTTTTGTGATACCGATCTCCAAACATAGTCAAAGTCACTCTGTCTTAGTCAAACCATGAAACTGGTCTAGCATGGATGGAGTATGAGAGGTTTCTAGTAGGAATAATATTGGGGATGATTGGAATAGATTTTATAAATGAAGCACAAGTAACTCATGTACATCTTTAAAGGGTAAAAAATTAAAAGAACCTTTTTCAAAGGCAAAACTCAAATTTAGACCCTACTATCATGCACAGTCTTGCACTTCAAAGTCTGGCTTAGAAACATGTGAAGTTTTATGATCAAAACTTGGAGTTGAGGGATAAAAATTGGTATATAATACCCTTGTGGGTTTATTAATATACAATAATAATCCATTTTTTATAACTAATAAGGGAAGTTCCCCCTATTTTGTCTTAGATAGGGGGCACTTTCCCCTTGCATAAACCTTACTTTATTGTTGAAGGAGGTAGAGACATGGACCAGAAGTCAAAAAAATCATGAATTAAGGTTTTTTAAGATATTAAACGCCCAATAAAATCTATAAAATCAACCTAGAGGGTTTGGGACTAAGTAGGGTATCCTATACAAGAAGGTTTACATACATACCTAGTATACAGAGAATAGGCATAATTCCAAATAGGAGGTCACTTTAAATTTGGCCCTTAGGCAAACATATAAATGACTTGGGTCATCTTCATAAATGTATAAATTATGTTTTCAATATTTTAAATGGCATGATAAGTAAAAATGTTGGTATTTTGGCATAAAGGAGTAGGTAGGCTCATTGATAAGGTATAAACCTAGTCTCAAAACTAGGGCCATTTCCATTTTTAGCTCTTAAAGAGCTATTCCAAGGATTTAATCATGTGATTGGGGCATATATATAGGTTTATGAGCTTCCATATGGCTTAAAGAATCACAAAAGTAAATTTTGGGGCTTGAGGCACATAAACCCTCACAAGATACATGAAAATGACTCAAATAGCCATCTTGGAATGCTCATATCCTTCATAAACCTTTGCATGGGACCTTGAGCCATTAAAATAAGTTCAAGGGGGTCCTTTAGAATCCATAAGTGTCATTTTATCAGATTTATAATTTTCCATGACTTGAATGAATGTTAAGAATGAAAACCACCCCAAAACCCTTACAAACCCTATTTTACAACCCAATGGAGGAGATGAGGCTAAAAGTGACTCAAAATGGATTAATTTGACCATAAATGTGAAATATAAGTTTTTTCCAATTTCATGAGGATAAAATCCATGGAATTGGATTATACAAAATCCATATAGGTGAAGTATAAAATGGGTTTTCTTGACATTTTCTTGTGTTTTGGAAGTCTTAAAGTAGATAATGAGATGCCAATCACTTTGGAGGGTAGCTTAAGACTTGAAAAAACTCTCTATGTCATTTTTAGATCTTTTAAACTCTCACAAGTGTCTCTATTATCTCTTTCCTTTTAGTTAGTCTAGTAGGTAGATAGTGAACACTTAGGAGAAAATGGTAAATCCTCAATTGGAAGGCATTTTAAGGTTTGTTTCTTAAAAATAATGCTATGGACACCTTGGACACATGTTATTCACCCTTGTACATGGATTGTATAGAATATTTTGGAAGGTTTTAGGTGTCAAGTGTGAGGGGTGCATGGAGGAAGCCCATTTTAGGATTGTCTTGGATGATGGTGCATGGCTAGAATGATAGGGATGATCAGGAACCTCTCAAATGCATGTGAGGAACTACTAGTATCCCTCCTAATCATAATAATCATTATACCTAATAATTTTCAATGATAGGGTAATTTTTGAAGGCAAATCATGAGAGGCAATTTTATGTGCATGGAAAAAAGTTTATAAATCATTTTTTAGGTCCTAAATGATTTCAAATGACATTTTTAACCGCTAACATTGTATGGCTCACCCCACCCCTCTCTCCCATGCATTTTTTACTAATTTTATCAAATTGACACATGTCCAAGTGACTCTTGGACTCCCCTTCTCTCCCTCTTCCCATTTCTTTTTTAAATTCTGGCCTTTTGGCATTGTATTCGATCTCTCCACTAGGGTATGGATAATTCCTACCAAATTTATGCCTTAAATTAATAAATACAAGTGTTTTACCTCATTCAAATATTTCACTAAGTGTGCATGATAGTGTTTAGTCTTGTGCAAGTGTAAGTTTCATTTACCTTCACATGTTGCTCCTATTAGTACATAATGTTGTATAATCTCTTTCTTTCAGGTCAACAAGAAGTGTCAAATGGAATTTTAGGTCTAGTGAATATCTAATTCAATAAAATTTCTTAGAATGCCTATTTCCTAAGTCTTCCTAACCTATGCTATCTCCAAGAACCCATGTTGAAGCATTGATGTGAGAGAGAGAGAGAGGGTTGATGTTGAGTGAAGTGTGTATGTAACTTATTCTTGGTTCCAAGTGCATGTTAAAGAGTGTGATTAGATTAGACATTTGGTGTATCACTCCCATTTATTAGGCTTAATTTTCATTTTATTCTTAACCCTTTTCAACCCCCTAAGTGTTAGTAGTAAGATATGTACTTTAGTGATGCATCAAGGGGAGTTAGCCCCTAACCTAGAGATCCACCTCCCAATAGGGATAACCACATCCTTGAGGTGGTTCCATTGTCTCACTTGAACTATGATAAGCTTGTCCCATATCCTCATTAGGTGCAAGATCAAGTGACAACACCTATCATGCATAATAATATGTTTTAACACATCCAAAATGTGATTTTATCCCATTTCATTACTTCTATTGATATTGGTAATATATCTACAACTATTAAATATGATGGGACTAAAGACCCTACATCTTTTCTTAAGGCAATTTTTCAATATTTATATGGAATGGATCCAAACCAATACTTTTGCTACAACCAAACTTATATTTAAAACCTTCACCGGTGATATATTAGAATGTTATAACCAACTTCCCTAATATTCTATATGATAATTAGAGGATTTATTCAATCCTTTAGTTAAAAAATATAACACAATGATCTTTCCAAAAATTATCTTAGTCACATCATCAATGTTAATCAATCCCCTAATGAATCATCTCATGATTTTACCAAATGATGGAAATATTTGGTTCACAAGTATGATCACAACATGATAAATGACAACTTGTTTAAAATGTTTATAACAACATTAACACCTTCACTCCAATACAAGGTTTGAGCTTTCACTCACCAAATGTTAAATGAATTTCTTGATCAAGATAAGCACCAATAATTATTAATGAAATAATTTTAACCTAATACTAAAATCATTAAGGGATATTTTCAACATTCAACCATTATAATAACCAATAATCCTCCTCAACCCAAACCAAGAGTGTCCAAATCCCACAATACCTAACCTTATCATGTGCAATCAACCATTAAATAAATGAAATAATTTTAGTTCCCTTTAAACCATTCATGTACCTTAATAATCCCCCTATATGGCATGACCTTAATCAATTTTGTTGGTTCCAAACTGATATAGGTCATTCTCATGAAACATGTAGAGGTATTAAAAAAAATCCATTTCTTTTATGCTTAGATATTTATTCAATAATTATTCCATGATTCAAATCCATCATCAAGATTACATTAACTATTCTCAAAATAAACAATCTTCCAAAGCTCCTTCTAACAACCCCAAATATTTCTATACATCTAACCCGAAATAAGCAAAAAATGATATTTGTGTGATTGATACTGATTATGATCACCATTAAATTAATTCCCAATATGTATATATGGCTAAGTTCAATTATTGATGCAAACTAGCCCACAACGATCTCATCACTAAACCAAAGAAACCATATTTCAAAGATCAACTTATCAAAGATACTACTACTACTCACTTATCTTTCAAAACTAATGAGGACCATCTCCTCCTTTCAAACCTCCAATCACCTCTCTTCAACCTAAACCTATTTTACCTTTAAACATTCATATTGGTTCTTCTTCTTCCAAAACCCATTGGAACTTCTTAGAAGAACTCAACTTTATGCCTTATAAAATTCTTCTCATGGAGTTAGTTTGTACATCTCCTTATCATCATAATTTCCTCATGAAATAAATTTAATAAATTAAATATCCATCTCATTTATAAGAGGAACCATCTTGTTATGAGCCTCAACCAATCGAAGTGCATACCATTGAATCCATTTATCCTTATTCGAAGCCTTCCATAGAATTCCTCAAAGAATACATCATCAATGATGAAATCCTCATTTGATCTGATGATCCACTTGGGTCATTCAACAACTTGTCTATAACAAATATTATCTTAATCAAACTCATTTGACATGTCATGGAATCGACAAGACTAATCAAAATTTGCTGGTTGTGTTTGTCTCACTCTTACTATTGGACCCAAAACTATATAAACTAAGCTTATGGTCCTAAATTTATCATTATCTTATAATATAATCCTAAGATGCCCATGGCTCATTGCATGAGGGATATCACCTCTTTCAAAATCCAATGCATCAAGTTCATTCATAATGGCAAAAGGTATAAACATGAGGCCAATCCTAGCCCATGGATAATTCATCTTCCTAATCATAAATCTCAATATTGGATTCCCACTATTTCAAACATTAACAGTGCCCCTTCACCCAAATTTGTCAATATAAATCTAGATTTACATGTCACCCTTACTGATTCTAACGATGAGGAGCCCAATGAAATTCAAAATACATTTAATACTACTAAGCTACCTCTTTACATCTCGAAGTGTCTACCTCCCTCCTTATTACCTCATGATCATACCATCCCTCTTACTAATGATATCACTAATTTCCCACTTCCATGCAATGCCAATGAAGCATCTTATATAGAATATGACTTCACATGTAAGGATTATGGAGTGGTTAAATTATTCTAAGATAATTTAATCATGTCACCACATAAATTCAATGATTTAGGCATCTCACCTTCTGAAGTTCCTTCTGAGTCACAATCATGTACAATTTATCTAACTTATGATGATAACTACATCATGGGCTAAGATCAATCATGAGATTTGGATGTTCAACATTATCAAAAAGATGTATCTCAAATACATGCTTTAAACCTCTATGTCCACACTATTTCTATAGATTTCAAGATAGAACCTAAAGGTCATGTACCTCTAATTAATTTTCTACTTCTCGATACTCTTTGGGTGGTTGACCAAATCTTACCTCTCACACCTTTGGAACTTTTAAAACCTTTTATACCTCTTATCATATCATCTATTCTACTAGGTCCTTTTCCTATCAATGATTACAATAACAAACTAATTGAACCTGATCAACCTTCCTATATAGTTTTAGCTACTCCTGAAATCACCCTTGATGTCAAGGCCATAGATGTATGCTAGATACATTATGAATATGGCCACCATAGTAATAAAATTATTGATCTTGAATTATATGTGGAATATTATGTACCTCTACCTATGTTACCTAGTGATGAATCCATATTTAAATTTCTCCATTCTTGTGAACCTCAACTTCCTTAGTAACATCACAAACTTGGGAATTTCAATAAAAAGGCCCCTTTTTTTAAGAACTTCACTTCTAGAATTGATACTAAAACCAATCCAATTTAATCTCTTCCTATCTTGCCATATCATTTTCAATATGGAGAAGCTATGATTATCAAAAAAACTACAAGAATTGAATATGACACCCCCTCGTACCCTCAACCTATAATAGTCTCTATAGAACTCACACCAAATAAACATGATAACTAAAATTCATTATTCGATACATATCATGAGAATTTTTCTTGGTCATATGAGGACATGAATGGAATTTATCCTACTATCATGGTTCATAACATCATCACATAACCTGAAGCCAAACCTATTCAACAAAAATAATAGAAATTTCCCCACAAAGTTTCCAACTTATGCCATAAAGAAATTATTAAAATTTTAGATGATAAATTTATAAAACTAATGGACTATTCTATATGGGTCTCCAAGATTGTCCTTGTTCACAAAAAATTCACCATGGTCATTCATATTTGCATCAATTTCTATAACCTCAATATTACTTGTCCCAAGGACAACTTTACATTACCTTCAATAGATGTCATCAACAATTCCACTGCTAGATATGAAATGTTATCCTTCATGGATGGATTTTTGAGCTATAATATAAATCACATTGCCCCTAAAGATCAACACAAGACAACTTTCACCATGGAATTGGGAACCTATTGCTACGTTAAAATTCACTTCAGCCTTAAAAACACTGGAACTACCTATCAAAAGGATATGACCCACATTTTTCATGAAATTAGTCATAATATTGTCGAAACTTATGTGGATGACCTCATCACCAAATCTAAAATCCATAAAATTCATCTTTCTGATCTTGCCATCATCTTTGACTGACTCATCAAATATAAAGTTAGACTAAACCCCTAAAAATGTGTCTTTGGCATCACGTCCGATAAATTTATAAGGTTATTAGTCTCTCTTCATAGTATTAATGTTGATCTTACTAATATTAATGCTATTGTCAACATTCCCATTCCTCATTCCATTCAAGACATTCATACTTGCCTCGGTAAGCTTAGGACAATACAATAATTTACCTCTGAAATGACCTATTGTATTTATTATGTTAATTCTATTCTTAAAAAAGGTAATTCTCTAGAATGGAATGATCCTTGTTAGAAATAATTTGACAATATGAAATAATCATTGCCCCATCTTCCCACTCTTCATCCACCTTATAATGATCATCCTTTAGTTTTATACACTTCTTCCACACCTATATAAGTTGGGGAAATGCTTGCCTAATAAGATGATACTAGAAGAGAGTATGCCATATATTATATCATTCAAGGCATCATTTATTCTAAAAAACATTATACCAAAGTAGAACATGATTTCCTCGCTATCTATTTTACAACTAAAAATCTCTGTCATTACATGCTTTATAAAACAACTTATGTCATAGTTCATTCTGACCCACTTCATCACTTTTTATCTAAAGCCTTTATCCATGGGGTCAAAATTGGAAATTGGATGGTTATTTTAATGAAATTTGATAACTACATTATCATGCAAAAATTTGTCAAAGGATAAGTCATTGCTGACCAACACACATAGCACCCATACCTGCTACCAATCACCTTCATGATAGTCTCCCTAATGATAACATACTCTATATGTAAGGTCTTAATTAGGATATCTATTTTAAATATTACTTTCATAACTTCAAAACAAGTAATCTATAAGACTCCCCCATCATTCTTGATAATAAAAATTTAAGTAGTAAAAAAAGAACTTCCTAAAATCAACATCAATTTACATGAAGACACTTGGAGCCTTAATTTTGATGGTGCCAAATGTCTCCAAGGAGCTAGGGTAGGTTATATAATGACTATTCCTCATAGTAAAATTATCCGTTTGGCATTTAAACTTAATTTTTACATCACTAATAACATGGCACAATATAAAGCATTAATCCTAGGCAGAGAGCGTCACTTGACCTCTATTCCATATATGCACACTTTGGGTGACTCCAAACTCATTTTCTAACATTTTAATGGTGATTATCAATGTAAAAGTGAAAATATTATCACTTATCATGAAATGGACACTACTGTTGCCAAAGAATTCACTTATTTACCATCGATCCCATAACTAGAGATCAAAACTCTGTCTTTATTTCACTTGCTTCTTTAGCATCCTTATTTCATTAGCACCTAGTTCTCACTGATTCTACCTTTTTTATTTGAATTAAAGTCCCCATCTTCCATCCAATCACAATGTTAACTTATCTATCATATTGAGGCTATCACCATTTGATAGAGCCCATGGTAAAAATATATTATCCAATTCCTTGAGTATCAAACCTATCTTTCAAACATGGATTCCCAGAAAGAGACTTGAATTCACAAACAAGCTTTCAAATATGTTTTTCAATATAACACCCTTTATTATCACAATGTTGAAGGTACACTTCTCTTTTATGTAATGAAAAAAATGCCTCCTCTCCTTGAATAAACACATTTGGCATTTGTGGTGGTCACTATAGTAGACATGCTATAGCATGAAAATGCATATGTATGGGATTTTGGCCTACTCTTGAAAAGGATGCTATTAAATTCATTAAAAATTTTAGTCCTTGAAAACTTCATAATGATCTAATCTATTTTCCATAATCTATGATCCAAACAGTCTCTCCTTGTCCATTCACCATCTGGAGATTAGGTCCCATAAGGAAACTACCTAGATAACATGATGGACATGTCTTTATCATCACAACTACTAAATAATTTACCAAATAGGTAGAATACATTCCTCTCATCAATGTTATAGGAACCACTATTTCTAAATTCATCCTCAATCAAATCATTTATCATTTTTTGGTTCCCCATACTATCATTTTTGATAATGGTGTCAAGTTAAAAAAACATTGATGTGAAATAACTCTATGCTAAATTCAAAATATTTCTCACAGTTTAAACTTGATTTCCACTATTAAAACCCTGCATAAACCTTCAAAAATCCCTAGAGTGTAGGAATTTCCCTAGTTTGTCTCTAGAATCACTAGTTTAAGATGAGGAGAATTGAATTATCATCTATAGAAAGATAATTCAATCAAGATTATAGTAATTATGACCCATAAACATGTTTATAAGGAAGAATTTGAGCTGTATTTAACATAAGATGCAAAAAATCATGTGCTTAAAGACATAGATTTTGTAGTTGCTACCTTGAACACAGGGGTTAACAATTGTTCTAAATTATTCTAGATAATTGAGAATCACCCAATGATCACCAAGGAAAAATAAAATATCTTATAAGTAAAGAGACTATACGACAATATTGTAGCTATCTAGATGATTGGAATTCACTATGCAACTGTAAAACTAGAGGTACTCCATTACATTGATATTTTTGGTCTTATTTTTAGGGAAGCTAAAATAAATAAGGGCATGTTGATTAATGAACATAATCATAGGAAAGTGTCTTACATATCCCCAATTATACTTGAGTCAAACTACAAGATCCCTAAACCCTAGATTAACCTAACCTTTGTTAATTCATGGGTCAATCAACACAACATGATGGACACCCTAGCTATGTGGTTAGAATTTGGTAACCAAGTCATTATTGACCTTAATAATAATAGCTCAATTAGTTAATTTAGACTAGGGTTTAGGATAGTAATGAAAATGTTGAACAAGTTATATGGTTGTACAACTACAACATATGTGGATCCAATGTGGGTATCCATAGTGTATTTCATTATTGAAAAGGTAATAGTTCCTCCATTGGGTGAGATAATCAGTATTGCCCTAAGTAGACAAATATATGCAATCAAATGTAATAATAATAATAAATAGTTTTACATTATGTCTTATCTCCTATATTCCCTATGTGCAACCACAAATATCCCCAATCAGAGAGAATGGTCTCCAAATACAACCCAGACTATTTCTCAATACTATTCCAAGTTGCACATCTTTAAGTATAGGGATCAAATTTAGTTCATATGTGATTGTGTCTACCCTAAACTGAGTGAAGCTATAACTGGTATCCTTAGGATGAGAGTTAGTGCTCTAATCAAGAAATATATTGAAGCAATGGGAGCATATGATTTTACCCTAATTGTACAGTCATAAGGATTAAGGGAACTTAGAATTATCCTCTAAAGTTGCTAGTTTATGTTACTGATAAGCTAGGAGAATAAGAGGTTGCCTAACAGTTACACCATGACATATATGGCCTTTGTAAAACCAAAATAAAATGACTTTTTCATATCTTCCTTATGACAATTTCCAAGACTACCTTCAGATAGTGGGATCACATTAAAGCTGCATCAAAGCCTAGATCATCTTTCAATCTATAGATAGATGAACTTAGATAATGCGACCCTTATGGAAGGGTTAAAGAGAATTTGAAACTCAAAGGTATTCTAAATATGCCCTATGAGCATGATCTTAGTACATTTGATCCTATATACACTAAGGCATCTACTTAATTTGAAGTCACTAGAAGATTGAAAGAACACAACCTAATACCTGAGTCTAGACTACAAAGAAATAAAAAAGTGGATGATAAATGGAAATTAGGCCCCAAGAAGTATCATTTGATTATTGGTGAATATTATAGAATTCCATCAATCAAGACACTAATAAAGCATATGCCTAAGGAGAAAAGGCCAAATGAGATTAATTCTAGTCCATCAGCTCATGAATCCCCCACAGTAATACAACAAGAATTACCTCAAGAGGAAGTTCATATGATACCCATTGATCCCAACGAGTCTGTGGAGGATGCATTAAGGACATTATCCATGATGTATGAGTCAGATTCAGATGAAGAGAAGACTAGTGTTGAGGACACTAAGGAGGAAAAAGGGAAATCTTTAGACTTATTAGTTATTAATCCTCCAAAAAATAAAGTTGAGACCTCCATTTTATCAAAGACTAAGAAACCTAAAGTGAATATTACTCCTCCATTGAGTGAATTCAACTTATTTAGTGAAGAAAACATATTATATGGACCAATAATTCTAGAGTGGGTTATTTATGAACCAAGGTTGGAGAGATTGCCTACTATTCATCATCCTTGGGCTATGGTGAAATATACTAACATCCCTCTGTAGAAATAATTGAAACCTTGGATTATTGCTTTACAAAAGGAGGAGGCAAAAAGATTGGCTACTTCAAGCCAACCAATAGCCTAATCATGGGTAGAGATCTCATTTTCACATGTGACCCAAACTTCAGTTAGGGTCAAGTTTCATCCAAGTATTGTTAGTTTACAAAGGGTGACTGAGAAGAAGGTCATACAAGGTGGTGAAGAGATCACATATCAAAAGGTGGATCCCTTGACTAATTTGACTCAAAAACAAGGACATAGTCCTAGTGAAGATCCTATTTTTGAAGCAGATGTTCTTAAATTAGCTCAAGCAAAGACAAAATAACTCTAAGTTGTTATGAAAGGCCTGCTTTAGTAAAATAAAAATCTAGAGGAGCAATCTTATTAGTGCCAAGAGATATTGTCAACAAGTTTGAGGGATTTATCCATGATACATTTGGTTTATTTGAGACAATAAGGTCTAAACTGGATATAGTAAACAAGCAACATTCCTTGGCCTTATAACAAGTTAGTTAATGACAAGGTTCATGCAAAAAATTGAAATACTTGATCAATATATTGATGAAGGACCAATTTATTGGGTTCAAAACAGTCAGCCTTGCCCATATAAATATAGCTATGTTAATCTTGTTGGAAAATATCAAGGATGTGAAAAAATGGTCTATAATATTGGAAGGTCTTTCTAAAGACTTCAAGCAATTAGATAATAACATGGTGTAAGTGTTAGGAGTCTTGATCAAAGGCCCAACCACCCTTAGTCATATGGGTTTGATAACAGATGATGAATTCAATAATATGGTAACCTAATTTTTACAAGCACTGAAGAGAAAGAGACAAGGCTAAATAGGGGTAGATAATAAAAGGATCTTGGACATGATCCTATCTACCAAGGAAAATCTTGGTGATGATATAAGTATTAGAGAGGCCTTAGATAGATCAAACAAAGACTTTAAAGGCCTAATAGATCAATAAGAAGATATTTACATAGAACCCATAATCAACTTCAAGCTAATAGATTATCAACATGACAAGGCAATGAAGATATTGAAGTAGAGGTGAAAGACTGCAACAACAAAGGAGTCTCAAGATGAAATTTATTGACTTTAAATATTATCTTGTATAGGAACATGTATATAATTTTGAAAAAATAATATTATTTTTGTAAGAGCATGTGGATCTTGTAAATTACATTACTTATAGGTCAGTCTATTTAGAAGGTGTCATTAGTTCTTGATGGTTGTAGAAGGACAACTATCCTTAACACTTATATAATTGGCATTTGATATGACTGATCGACATACCTCCTTAGTATTATATAAAAGGTGTATTATCATTTTTAAAAAGGGAGGGAGATTTTTGCGTAAACAACTATTTGTATACTTGGAGCAATTAATACAAATAAGGAATTCTACAAAGTTATCATTCTTTGTATGAATTACTGAGTTACTAGTTTTGATATGAATTATTGAGTTACTGGATAAAGTTGTCAGATAAAGTAACTGAGTTACTCGTTTTAATAGTGCAGCACAGGGTTGTCATATAGAGTTGTCTCAATAGTTGTCATTCTTTGTATGAATTTGTCAAAATTTTGATTAACATATAAATATTATCATTTTTATTTGCAAAGATAAGATTTTTACATCATATTTTAAATAGGATTCAAAGCCTACAAGTTGGAAATTCTAAGAATCAGGACTAGGTCATATTCTAAAACAATATTACCTCTCCTTTCATTAGAAGTTCATAGGAAAGAGAGGGTAGATAAAGGTAAGCATAGGTTTTATAAATCTCAAACTATTTCACTTTTACATGTTAATCCTATGTTTAATCCACATCAAGGTAAGGTTTAGTTAGGAGGATCTTCAATCAATGTGCCTATTCAGGTACATGATCTACCTCAAAATCCTAAAAATTATTTGCCTTCTTTTTCTCCTACTAGTGTTGTAACTATTGAAGAACATAGTAATAGCTTCAAGGTTGATTTAAGACTCTTAAACATTATTTATGAAGATGTTGCATGTAGATTGTTTCCATTTACATTTAGAGATGTAGCATATGAATGGTTATTTAACCTTCATGATAACTACATTATCAGTTGGAAAAAATTCAATGATTATTTCATTGATCAATTTAGAAAGATCATCAGTCTATGTGTCCTTTATCAACAATTCACTACTGTAAAGAGATAAAAATGAAACCATAAGAGATTTTAATTCTATATTTTAGAATATGTTTAGTAGGACTATAGCTCATTATAGACCTGATGTAGTTTTAGTTTTAGAGATCTATAAAGATGTTGTAGATCCCATGATTTCTATGTTCTTGAAAATATCTGCTAGAGTCATTGATACATTAGCTTTGTCTTATGTTGAAGATGTGATAATCAATGATCAGATGTAACCCCAATGTCAAATGACATATACTATTCCAAATGTTAATATAAATTTTCCTATGCTTAATGTCATTCCTAATACAAACCAAAATAGACCTGCTTTAAATCAAACCCTGGTTCTAAACCAATTACCCTTGATTCATGTTGATCCTGGTCAAAACCTAGGATTCTTGAACAAAAATACAAGTGGATCTCATCCACAAGATAAAATAGCTTTGGTGCTAATAGCTAGTAATAGTATTCAAGTTCATAATTTAGAAGTACCTAAAAGTGAAAATGGCTCCATACTCAAAATAGTTCAAAAGTTGAGTACTAATTTCTTTCAATTGTAAAAATAAGTAGGCAATATTAGGGAAAGATCTAACATAAATTACTCTTATCAAAGTTTCAATATACCTACAAACAGTTTTCAAAACAACAACAATCTACTAATAAGAACATGTTTGAAATGAACATGTGTGATGTAGCTTTAGCAGATTATTATAGAGTTCATAGTACTTGAAAACATGGTAAACTAGATTGTATTGAATTTTGTAATGTTTTTGAAGATTTTCAAGAAGAATTAGATAATTTTGAATTTATACAGAATAATGATAATGTTATAGGTACATATGGTTCTTTAAAATCATCTAAATCTGTTGATACAATTCTCATGATGGAGATATTTGATTTTCCATTCCAAGATGAGAATGAACCTAAGGATACTCTTGAAGAAATTCAATATTTTCAATAGTATCTAAATAAGACTTATCCATTAAGGAATAGAGAGAAGAATCAACCTTTGACAAGTTCAAATCCACCAAATGTCATTAATACTCCTAATCCTAAAGCTAACAATAATCTTGAACCTCCAAAGGGAAGTACCTCTAAAAATAATGATGATGCATCTGGGTCTTCTACTAGGTGTGGATATAATATAGTTGAGAATATGAAAAATATCAAATATAACATTAATTTACATGAGTTGACTCAAATTACTGAGCAAAGAGATTTTTTATTAGAATATTTATCCAAGAAACATATCAAATCACAAAAGGTTGTAAATGCTAATGTAGTGATGTATAAGAACAAAGTAAAAGTTCCACTTTTCTTAATAACAATTAAAGATTTTGGTAAAAAATTTGCATAATTGTTTGTTAGATTCAGGTGATTCTATTAATATCATACCAATAGGTATTTGTGATAAACTTGGTTTAACTCCAATTAAGTCTTATAGAGTAGTTACTCAATTAGACAAATCAAGAGTTAAAGTAATTGGAGAATTGTTGAATGTTCATATGTAGCTTGCCTCAGACCAAAGGGTGAAACAATTCATAGACATCCAAGTTGTGGACATTCTTGATGCTTATGAATTTTTCTCATTAGAGATTGGACTGAGGCCTTAAATGGATATCTGTCAACTAACTATTCTCATATGTGGTTTCCTTGGAGGGGAGTTCTTGATCAAATCAGGATAGAAAGGGAGCCCAAGATGAAACACATGATTAATGAATATAATACAACAAATGAAAAGGTCAACATGGTTAATTTTTACTTAAGTTTTTACACTCTTAACACCCTTAAGGTATGTAACTCTAAACATTCTCATACTATGCCTGGACATTGGAAATTGCATTTTGATGGTGCTAGATGTAAATCTAGTTTTGGAGTAGGATTTTTTTTAATTAATCCCATTGGGAAAGAGTACAATACTTCTTAAAAAATTAAATTTTTATGTGCTAATAATTTGGTAGAGTATGAAGCACTAATTCTAGGATTACAATTTGCTATCAAACATAAGGTCAAAGAACTGCTAGTATATGGTGACTCTGAACTAGTAGTTAATAAAGTTAGAAGTAAATACCAATGCAAATTGTCTTATATTAAGAAATATAAGTTTATATTTCGGGACTTAATTGAATAATTTGATGTTTTTAACATTATTTTAATTCTTAGAGAAGAGAATAAATCTTTTGAAGATCTAGTCTCAGCTATAACCAATCTTATGCCAAACCAAGATTTAAAACTAGAAATCCTTGGCATTGAATTGGTTTCATGCCTCTCAGTTCCTAACAATGTTAATCATTTACAAGTATTTAGTGATGATAAATAAATCATATATTTCATGAATAACTTAGGAGTATTTGAGTCTCATGTCATAAATGAAGTCAATGAAAATACTCTTGATGATGAAAAAATTGAAAACAAAGATGATGACAATATTATTCAATTGAATGACAATAAAATTCCCAAAGGCATGATTCCCTTAGAAATATTTTTTGATAAAGACAAACTAGTTGAAGATGTCAAAATTTCCAAGGTGAATGGGAAAGATTATAAACTAGTTGAAATTGGGACTCAAGATCAACCTCATCTAGTAAACATTGGTACATCTTGTACAAGCATAGAGTCAAGAAAAGCAAAATATTTGTTGACCAAGTACAAAGATGTCATAGCATGGTCCTATGAAGGCTTAAAGATCTTTGATCCTAGATTCATTACCCATACCATTCCATTAAAAGAAGATTGTAAGCCTTTTAGGTAGAAATAAAGACCAGTTAACCTTGTCTTAAAACCATTAATCTACAAAGAGGTTAAGAAAGTGTTAGATGCGAAAAAAAAATTTCCCATAAAAAATTCTACCTGGGTGGCCAATTTGGTGCTAGTTAGGAAGAAAAAATGGATAAATTATATTATACATAGACTTTATAAATTAGAATAGATCATTTGAAAAGGATAACTATCCTTTACCTTCTCTTAACCAAGTTATTCAAATTGTTAGTGGTTCTGATATGATGCCATTATTAGATGGTTTTTTAGGTTATAATAAAGGTCTTGTGAACAAGGATGACATAATTAATACTACATTCACAATAAAGTGGGTCACTTTTGCCTACAAGAGAATTCCCTTTGGACTCATAAATATAGAAGCAATACTGCAAAGAGCTATAGACCTTGATTTTCAAATTCTTGTAGGTAAACACATCATTATATAATGGATGATCTAACTATGTTATCTAAAAATAGGGAAGATCATATTATACATTTATAACAAGTATTTGAATGTTGTAGAAGGTATATAATTTCCCTTAATCCCAACAAAATCATTTTTTGTGTTACTGAAGGGAAGTTACTAGGACGTGTGATAACCAAAGAAGGGATTTATATAGATCTTAATAGAGTTAATGTCATATCCAAAATAAAACCCCCTAATATCATAAATGAATTAAAGTCTTTCTTTAAGAAAATCAATTTTGTGAGAAAGTTTATTTCTAGTTTTGTAGAGATTGTAAACCCACTTAATGACATGTTTAAAAAGGATGCCAAGGTCATATAGAATGAAGAGACAAAGAAGGATTTCAAGGACATTAAAGAATCAATAGGACAAGCACTGGTGTTGATTAGTCTTGATTTCATAAAATATTTTTATCTTTATTCTTTTGCTTTTGATCACACTATAGTTGTTATTTTTACTTAGAAAGTAGATAAATGTGATCAACCTATTGAATTTATGAGAACTAATTTTAAGAATGTTGAGTTAAACTATTTTGTGATTGACAAACAATGATTTGATTTAGTTAAGATTGTTAAAAAATTTAGGCACTATATTCTTAGGAATAATAGGCATTCAATATTGCCAGATCCTGCCACTAAACTTATGCTTAGTCAATGTGAACTAGGAGAGAGAAGAGGTAAATGGATGTCTATACTTAAAGATTATGATATTGAGATGAAAATTACCAAATTAGTAAGATGTCAAGGATTGATTTAATTAATTTCTAAGACTAATCCTAGTTTGAGAATTATATAGTTAGCCAATAATATTTCTAACCTAATGATTGGTATAATACAATTATTCATCTTTTGATCAATGGTTCTTATCTTGAAAGATTTATTAGAGAGCAAAGAAGATTTATGAGGCTTAAGGCAGCTCATTTCTTGATCAAAGATGGAGTACTCTATAGGAATAATTATGAAGGTATATACTTGAGATGTGTTTTAAAATAAGAAGTAGCTGAGATATTGAGTACATTTCATGAAAAGATATAAATTGGACACCCCTATGGAAAGAAAACTCACAAGATCTTAAGGGTAGGATACTATTGGCCTACAATCTTCAAGGATGCTCATAAACATGTTAGATAATGTCATTAGTGTCATATTTTCAACACTAAAGAACCAAAATTAGACACGCCAATGAGACCATTCTTAGTTGAAAAATATTTTACTCAATGGGGATTAGACTTTATAGGGGTGATCAACCTCAATTCTTCAAATGGACACAAATATATGCTTACTACTACTAATTACTATACAAGATGGATAGAAGTAGTGGTAACTAAGTAATGTATAACTGAAGATGTGATCAAGTTCTTAGAAGAGAACATTTGCACAAGATTTGGGACACCATTTTCATTAGTCTGTGATAATTGATCTACCTTTATATATATTGAAATGACTAAATGGGCCTATGATAATGACATAATTCTCAAATTTTCATCAAATCATTACCCCCAAGATAATAGAGTCTCATATTCAACTAACAAAAATTTGATGAAAGATATCAAAAAGTCTACAACTAAAAAACCAAGGACATGACACAAATTGATTAAATATGCTCTGTGAGCATACAAAACTAGAGTGAAAAAATCACTCAAAGCATCACCATTCCTACTATTATATGGTTAAGAGCTAATATTCCCAATTAATCTCAAGTTACTAACTTAAAAGTTCATGCAAGAGTACATGGAGGAAGATGAAGAATATGCTAACTCAAGGTTTCTTGACATCATATAAATGGAAGATGAAAGAGAGGAAGCATTTGCCAACTTTAGCAAACATCAAACCATAGTCAAAATATGGTTTGACAAACATTCAAATATTAAGGTGTTCAGGCAAGGAGACCTAGTTCTCCTATGGGACAAAGCTTCAGATCTAAAAGGAAAACATGGAAAATTTGCTCCTTTATGGATTGGTTGATATCATATTACTGAGACATTGGGAGATAACACCTTCAAACTCAAAGACTTGCAGGGATCAGAGTTTACTTTGTCAACTAATGGGCAATACCTCAAGCACTACTTCTCTATTGTTCTACCACAAGTCTTCATGGAGTAATTTGTAAGACTAGTTAGAGTTAGTGTAGGTAGGGATTAGATTAGTTTTATTCCCTATTCTTTATTTGTAATTAGTACTTGTAAACATTTTTTTGCTTGTTGTGTGTTTCCTTTTTCTTATTTTGTTCTCTACTTTCAATAAGTCCTTTTTAAGATAGTTTTAAATCTCCAATTCATATAGTTTCTTGAAAGGAACTTCAAAAATTAAAAATGTAGGTATGACTCTTGAACATTGATTGATCATGAATTCTATAAATTTGAACTTGATGTTATAGTTTTGAGAAATTTGTAAAGATTGATGTCTAAGTTAATTATTCCTTAAAATCTTAAGCCTTGTTGTGATCTAAGTCTGATTCTAATAAGGATTGCATATGTTGAGTGAAAGTTTGAATTATTAAGATAAATTCATGTTAGCACTTAAATAAATTTATTGCCTAAGATGAAGTTTATGACCAAGGATGATTGTCTAAAGATTAAACATTTGACAAAATCCTAAGACCTAGATAAATATGGTCCCTAACCTTTGTTGGAAATCTAAATATATTTTAAAAAGATAAAAAATAAGAACATTATTGAAAATTCAAAAGCTTTTTGTACAAAGGTTATTCTATTAACCTCCACTAGGGCTATATATGTTGGGATAGTAATGGAATAAGGCCTAGAGTTGGATCAAAGGTATCTCTATCATGGCTATAGATGCCTAGTTGGTAGTAGAGCAATGCCCAAGCCTTCCCTGTTATGAAAATATGATTCTTAATGAACATCTAAATATGTTATAAATCAATTTTAATGATTAGGATCATGAAATATAGAAGTTGTTCTCTAAATTTCATGGTAATCAGTTAAGAAATAAAATCACACACACAACATGACCAAGTTTTGATGTTTGATCCTAATTCTCCATGTGTAAGACTTATTTTAATTTTGAAATAATCTTAATAATGGTACTTGATCAAGTGGAATAAGTAGTATGGTTATTATTTTGAACCAAGAGTGTGTGAATTCTAACATATTACTATGTTATCCAAGAAGTTGCCATTTGTTGAGATCAACATACCCCTATTTTAAAAAAAATGAGGACCCTTATTCAAATTATACAAATTTGTGTTAAAAATTGAACATCCCACTTGATCAGAGTGCATTATTTGAATATCATGGCTCTCATCATGTTCACATTAACATGTTATCATATAATCTTCATTTGACATTATTAAATATTGCTAACATTTAATTCTTATGTCTCCATGTTGCAGGTTTGATGGAGTCCCTTTTAGATGAACAATGCTTAGAGATTTATATTTTAGTGCTAATTTGATCCCTTTTATAAACCTTTGGTATTTGATTACTTAATTTATTCCATGTTTAAATGTTGCTCGAAAACCTTAGTCCAATTATTTTAGCCTAAGTCCCTTTTAAAATAGATTCAAAATTATGCAGGATCACTTTATTATACTCTAAACCTAGTTTAAAATTTTATCCTAAGTTCTAATCATGCCAATTAACATGACTACAACCTTACTCTAAAATTTTATCTTAATGTATTTATATTCATGAACCCTTAGTTAATTCCATTATTCGTAGGATCTAATTAATGTGAGGATGCCACATGGATAAATCTCGAGAGCTCAAGTCAAATATTAATGATCTATGTGTAAATCTAGAGTCAATAAGTCAAAAGATTTTAATCTCGAGCATGAGAATGACAAGTGTCATGATCTCAAATACAAACCAAAGATCTAACCACAAGTGAAGGGTCAACAAGTGAAAGATGTTGAGAAGGAACATGAGAGTGATAAATATCATAATTTTGGCAAGTAGTCAATAAAATCAATGGTTCACATTCGATCATATCATCAAGATCAAAAGAGTGCATTTAGTCCCATAAAAGGTAGACTTTTTAAAGAGCCTAAAATGAATGTGCTAGTGATAAGTGTCACAACCATGATGAATAAAATGGAGATTGACCAATTGCATTCAATCTCCCAGATCAATATCTATGGTATAAAGTGACTCAATGATTCAAAATGGCCCAAACTGTATGAGAAGCTTCCATATGGTACAAGAGAGTTTAACCAAGTTTTCAAAGTACATAGAGAGCCTGTAGAGATACCAAGTGCCAAAATCTTAGGAGATTGAAAGGAAGATCAATGACCCATAATGAAACTAAGGCTAGGAGGCTCCAAAAAGGATCAATGGTGTGAATTGTATCTGGTTTCAGGATTACACATGAATGTGACATGTGTCCAAAAGTGACAAATAGTCACATTTTAAAAATTAATGAACAATGTGACATGATGATGCCACATAGGTAGAACATGTCATATTTGAATATCTTGTAGACCCAAAAACATAAAAGGTATAAATGTGCAATATAAATTCAATCTAACTCACCTAAGATCACATTTCAAACTTGTTTACCATCATTAAATCCGTACATAAACCTTCAAAAATTTCAAGAGTATACAAATTGCTCTAGTTTGTCTCTAGAATCATTGGTTTAAGACAAGGAGAATTGAATTATCATCTAAAAAAAATTCAATCAATATTATAGTAATGGTGACCCATAAGCATGTTTTAAAGGAAAAATTTGAGTTGTATTTGACATCAGACATAGAAGGTTGTGTGTTTAAGGATACAAAAATTTTAGTTATTGCCTTGAACACAGAGGATAGTAATTGTTCTAGATAATTGAGAACCAGCTAGTGATCACCAAGGAAAAATAAAATATCCTATCAACAAAGAGAATATATGATGATATTGTAACTATCTAGATAACTGGACTTCACTATGCAACTATAAAACTAGAGGTACTCCATTACACTGATATTCTTGGTACTATTTTTAAGTAAGCTAAAATAGATAAGTGCATGTTGATTAATAAACATAATCATAAGAAAGTGGCTTTAAAATCCACAATTTCATTTGAGTCATACTGCAAGCTCCCTAAACCCCAAATTAGCCTAACCTTTGTTAATTCATGGTTCAAACAACACAACATGATGGACATCCTAGCTATGTGGTTGGAATTTGGTAACCAAGTCATTATTGACCTTAATAAGAACATCCCAATTAGTTAATTTAGACTAGGGGTTAGGATTGTAATGATAATGTGTAATAAGTTATATGGCTATGTAACTACAGTATATGTGGATCCAATGTGGGTACCCATGGTGTATTTGATTGTTCAAAATGTAATAGTTCCTTCATTAGGTGAGATAATCAATATTGTCCTAAGTAGACAAATATATGCAATCAGACATATGAAGAAGAAAGAGTTTTACATGATGTCTTATCTCCAAGATTCCCTATGTGCAACCATAAAGATCCCCAATCAGAGAATGGTCTCCAAATGAAATTGAGATCATTTCTCAATACTATTCCAGGTTTCACATCTTTAATTATAGGGATCAAATTTAGTTCATATGTGATTGTGTCTACCCTAAACTGAGTGAAGCTATAACCAATATCCCATGATGAGAGTTAGCCCTCTAATCAAGAAATATATTGAAGTAATGGGAGACATATGGTTTTACCCTAACTATGCAATCATAAGGATTGAGGGAACTTAGGATTATCCTCTCAAGTTGTTAGTCCATGCTACTGATAAGCTAGTAGAACAAGAGGTGGCCTACCAGTTGTTCCATGGCATATATGACCTTTGTAAAACCAAAAGAAAATGTATTTTTCATAGCTTTCCTATGACAATTGGCAAGACTATCTTCAGATAGTGGGATCACATTGAAGTTTCTTTAAAGCATAGATCATCTTTAAATATATAGATAGATGAACTTAGACAATGGGACCCTTATAGAAGGGTTAAAGAGCATTTGAAACTCAAAGGTATTCTAAATATTCCCTATGAGTGTGAGCCCATTGCATTTGATCCTATATACACTAAGGCATCTACTTAATTTGAAGTCACTAGAAGATTGAAAGAACACAACCTAAGACCTAAGTTTAGACTACAAATAAATCAAAAAGTGGATGATAAATGGCAATTAGGCCCTAGGCATTATCATTTGATTATTGGTATAGACTTCCATCAGTCAGGACACAAATAGAGCATAGGAATGAGGAGAAAAGTCAGATGAGATTATTTATAGTTCATCAACTCATGAATCCCCCAAGGCATCAAAATAATAATTACCTCAAGAGGAATTTAATATGATATCACTTGATCCTAATGAGTCTATGGAGGATGAATTAAGGATGATATCCATAATATATGAGTTAGATTTAGATGAAAATAAGACTAGTGTTGAGGAAACTAAGGAGGAAAAAGGGAAATCTTTAAACTTGGTGATTATTAATCCTCAAAAAAGGAAAGTTGAGAGATCCATTGTATCAAAGACTAAGAGACATCAAGTGACTATTACTCATCCATTGATTTAAGTCAAATTATTTAGTAAATAAAACATAATGTATGAACTAGCGATTCTAGAGTGGTTCATCTATAAACCAAGGTTGGAGAAACTACCTACTATTCATCATCATTGGGCTATGGTGAAAGCTACTAACATCCCTCTGCAACAATAATTAAAACCTTGGATTATTGCTTTGCAAGAGGAAGAGGAAAGAATATTGACTAATACAAGATAACCAACAACCTAATAATGAGTAGATATCCCAATTCCACATGTGACCCAATATTCAGTTGGGGTCAAGTTTGATCCAAGTACTACTGGTTTACAAAGGGTGATTGAGAAGGTCATACATGGTGGTGAAGTGATCACATATCAAAGGGTGGATCCCTTGAATAATTTGACTTATAAGTAAGGATAGAGTCCTAGTAAGGATCTTATTTTTGAAGAACATGTTCTTGAATTAGCTCAATCACAGACATAATAATTTCAAGTTGTTATCCAAGGCCTAAAGTAGTAAAAGAAAAATCTAGAGGAGTAATCTATCTTACCAGTGCCAAGAGATATTGTCAACAAGTTTGAGGGAATTATCTATGATACATTTGGTTCCTTGAATATAATAAGGTCTAAACTAGATACAGTAAATAAGCAATGTTATATGGCCTTACAATAATTTAGTCAATGGCAGGGTTCATGCAACAAAGTAAATGACATGATCAAGTTATTGATGGAGGACAAAATTCATGGGTTAAAAATAGTCATCCTTACCCATTTAAATATGGATATGTTAATCTCGATGGAAAAGATCAAGGATGTGAATAAATGGTCTATAGGCTTGGAAGGTCTTTCTAAAGACTTCAAGCAATTGGGAAATAACATGGTGCAAGTGTTCAGAGGCTTGATCAAAGGCCCATATACCATTAGTCCTATGGGTTCGATAAAATATGATGAATTAAATAAAAAGGCTACTTAATTTATGCAAGAGGTGAAGAGAAAGAGCCAAGACAAAATAATGGTAGATAACAAAAGGATCTTGGACATGATCTTATCTATAAAGGAGAAGCTTGGTAATGCTATAAGTATTAGAGAGGCCTTAGATAGAGTAGACAAAGACTTCAAAGGCCTGAAAGATCAAGAAGAAGATATTTTCATAGAACCCATCATCAACTTCAAGTTGATAGATGATTAACATGACAAGGCAATGAAGATCCTAGAGTAGAGACAAAGGACTGTAACAACAAAGGAGTCTCAAGGTCAAATTTATTGACTTGGAATATTCTCTTGTGTAGGAACATGTTTATAATTTTGAAAAAATATGATTTTTTTTGTAAAATCATGTGTATATTGTAAAGTGTATTGCTTATAGGTTAGTCCATTTAGAAGGTGTCATTAGTTCAAGATGGTTGTAGAAAGATAGTTGTCCTTAACACTTATATAATTTTCATTTGATATGACTGACTGACATCCTTCCTTAGTCTTCTATAAAAAGGGTATTTTACTTTGTAAAAAGGGAGGGTGTTTTTTGAGAAAAAAAATATTTTTAAACTTGGAAAAATTAATACAAGCAAAAAATCCTACAAATTTTGTCCAATATTTGTTTGTGTATTTGCTATTATGGCTAATTCCTCAATTATCTATTTGGATGTTTAGATTTTAATTTATTTCATAGATTATATATGTGCATATATGAATGAAAATCTGTCAATTTATGTTTATGCTAGGTTTATTGAAATATCTTAGGTTCTTTTTAATTTATTTTCTTTCTTTGTAGATGTGCTAATGCAATTTGCTTATGGAAGTAAATCTTTCAATTAAATCTAGTTTTTTATTTGCATTATTTCACCTTTCCTAAGACATTAACCTAGTAAATAATAAGATCTATGCCTATGAAATTTCATGGCATATATTAGTTTGAGTGCATGTTTAGATGAAATTTAATCTTTTTCATAATGTTTGGACTAAAAATAAGAACACCTCCTTTCTACCCTACCCATTCTTTTGCTCATTTTTTTCATCAATTCACTTTAGTTTAGCTTTAATTATAAATATATATACTATCTTAGACTTTATATCTTATGTTTTGATCATAATTCATTTGAATTAGTTCATATTATTTTCACTTTCACAAAAATATTCATACCACAATTACTCCCAACAACCATTTGCACTATATTTTTTGAAATAGTCAATAGTTTGGCCACTACTCCACCAAAGATATCAGGAATATCAAAACCAACAACTCATGTAATGGATTATTTGAATCCATAAAGGAGAAGTGTTTCTCAAAACTATTAAAACCATATGATATACTTTCATTTATCAACACTATACCACCTGAGATTTACTTGGAGTTACCATTGGTGCTTGATTTGTTTCCTCTGAAAGCTAATTTATGGAAGGACAACACCAAATATTAATTCAATGTATGATAATATATTCCCATTTGGTGTGTGAGAAATGTTATATCCAAAATTTTCACCTTTGGAAAGTTGTTCAAGACTTCCCAATTTGGGGTAACATAGAGGTAATCCTAGACTATGGGTGGCTTAATAGGTACATTTAATCTTTATATTATAGGGCTAACTCCCCTTGATGTATCAATTAAGCTCACAACACTAAACTACTGTATTTCAAAAGAATAGGGATAAGAATAACATGAAAGGAAACTAATTAATAGGGTGATACACCAAATAAATTGATCACTGTCAACCAACTTCATGTGCACATATAGACCATTAGACTAATCTAAACATATATTAATCCCAATATGAATCTCTTACATCAACATTTCAATATGGACGTTATGATATATGTTTAAGTTAGGAAGACTAATAAAGAGGTATAGAAAGACACTAATGAATAGTCAAACTCAATCAACCATCACCACTTCACTTGAAAAATTCACATGACCTACACAATAAGATTTCAAACTACATATAAGTGTTAGAATAGGATAATATGTCAAGTAAGATTAATCCAATCACTTAAAAAAATCAACTATCCTTGCATACACACTAAGTAAAATAATAGAAGAAGGTAAAACTAGTAGTATTCAATGATAAAAGGCATACAAATGAGAATGAATTCACCATAATCATGTGGAGGATCTCTTTACAAGCCATCAAAGGAAGCATATACTGAAAATAAGATAAGGAGAGAGAAAAGTGGTGTAGAAGAGAGTCATTAACAAGTGTCATTATTCTAAAACCAATTACACACAAGAAGAGGAAGATATAGAATATTACATAAGACTCTTTGTTAAATAGTTTTATTTATTTCATGGATGTGTCTAGGTGAGTGGATGAAGTGTCTTCATAGTCTAAGTGTCAATGACAAAGTGTGTAGTGTGTTTATCCTAGTATGCTTGAAGTAGGCTTGGTTTATCATCAATTTTGACATGATTAGGGATGGGTATAAAGTATTGAGCATGTTAAGGGTCCTATAAGAGGTTAAGGATGATTGGAGATCTTGTGTAAATACATGGCATTCATCTAGTTCTTCATTATGTTCATCTCGGCATAGTTTCTTTAGTGGAAGAAACATCTGAGTAGGAAGTTTATTGACATGATTATTGCCACATATAGATGATTTATTGGGAGTTATTCATATGGGTGTGATCACATTACTCCTAATTTATTTTGGTTCAAATTTTAGGTCATGAGGTTGAGCATAGTTAAAGATATCTGGGTGCAAAGTTTGCATCTCAAACAAAAATTCACTAAGTTTCTATACTTAGCTAGACTGTCACTACACATCATACATATATGAATGCATCAAAAAGTTTGTGTATTTAATTTATTTATAAATAAAATTTATAATGGTAAAATGTTTACATGGATATGTTTTATATAGTTCCAATAAGCTACCCTAAAAATGTGGAGTCTTGAAGTGATTTCTAGCTCAAGTTATAAAGCTTTAAAGTTGCTCTAGCAGACTGTGATGGGCTAGATACCATCAAGTTTAATCATGTTAAAGTTTGAGGTAATTTATCTTTTTTTCACTTGTGTTTTCACCCTTTGAGGATATGTCTCATCTATCCTTATCTAAGCAACACAATTGAAACACCTCTAAGCTATGGGTAACCTTGGAATGAGGTTAATTGGATAATTACTACACCTATATTTGTAAAGAAAAGGGAGAGATAAAAATTAATGTAAACTATCCTAAAGGAGGTGATACACCAAAATAATTGATGACTACCAACCAGCTGCATTTGACACATGAGACCAAGAGATTAGATAGGCATACACTTCTCTAATCTGAATCTTCTCACATCAATATTTCATTATGAGGTTGTGATGAATGTTTAGGAGAGGAGGAATAAAAAAGAGTCATATAATTGAACTATTTAAATATAATAACTCACTCAACCTTGACACATCAATATAACACTTCACATGACCAACAAGAAGAAGCTTTCCAACTGAAAATATGTGAGAGAATGAGATAACAATGCTAAGGAAACAATAGTCATCACTAAGAAAGATTAATAATCAAAGTTAACACACTATGAATAGCTATAAAAGAGGTAAAATCATTATTATTATTATTATTATTATTATTATTATTATTATTGATATATGGTATGCAAATGAGCAGGGCTTCACCATACTTAGGTGGAGCATATTTTACAGAGGCCAAAATAGCTAGTTCTTATAGAACTTGAGAGAGAGAGAAGAGAAGAAATAATTCCAAAGGTCACAAGCACACTTTTAAATATGATAAAATTAGTTACACATGAATTATTAAATTTAGAAGAGGCAAGTGGCACCCCAAGTCATGAAACTCTTGAAATGTGGTGTGAAACTCCCCTTGTTGGCTAAAAAAAATACCTTCATGATTTAGCCCTATTTTAATGCCCCAAAACTAAATAGGTAAAAGTATAATTATTGAAATGATAGGAAGTTTTTCATACATTCTTCTCCATGCATTAGTTGCATTCTTAGTCATATAAAATCTTCTAGAAGTGAGCCATCACTGCTTAAAGCCAAAGAAACTCCTCTTTCATAGACCTTGCACACTTGGCCTAAAATTTGGATTTATTTTCCCATTAAAATACATAAAATGAAGTTAATTACATGTATAAAGACCATCCATGGCCTTAGAGGCATCAGTCACACCTTAAAATCAATTTACTTGAAGTTATTTATCCTTTTCATTATCATGTTCACTGTGTCATTTTTAACTGGCTAAGATGAAGCTATTTTTTGAGGCACTTAGGAGTTTTTATGAAGAAATAAATTATCATGGGTAGTTATCCTAAGTCTCAATATTCCTTCCAAATTTTATTTCATCTCTTGAAACCTCCTATAACCTACACAATACACAAAATTGTCAAAAATACCTTATTTTGTACTCCATCCATATAATTTTATATAGTAAAAAATTATGGGGAGGATATTTATATATTATGTTTTAGGTTAAATCACTTTCATGGTCAATCTGGCCCATTTGGATAGCTCACCATCTTTATTTCCTCAGTTGGGTCATTTCCAAGGGTTTGCAAGGGTTTTAGGAAGTTTCCACTCTTAAGCTTTGTTCATAAAGATAGGATGTTGGAATTAAAAAAAAAATATATAAGATAAAATATAAATAACCTTGTTAACATATCCAAACTTCTTATTCCCCCATGCAAATCATTCAAGTAGATATGAGCTTCTAAAGTTGCCTTGTCAAGCTCTTTTCTCTATTTCCTCTAGGCTTGAGTTGTCTTTAAGCAAAATTTGGTATTTTCATGGCTTCCCCTACATCATAATATATTATGAATGTATATTATGATCCTATAAACATTAAAAAATGTATTATAAATCTCATCTCATGCTAGATTTGAAGTTGACCTTTCCTTAGGACTCTAAGCATAACCATGCCTCATAAGCCTATCTACAATTTTAAAGATTTAGACCTACCTATAATGATTATCCCTTATATAAGATACTTTTAATGTTTTATTATGTTTATTTTAACTTCTCAAACCTTCTTTAATGGTCTCTTTATCTTTTGATGTCATCTCCTTATATACTTTCCTCTAAACACAGGGTTTATTCTCGAGAGAAGTACTCTCCATCTGAAACAAAATAAAGGGAACTTAACCTATTTTATCAAGAAAATTAATCATTGGAGGATATTATATATGTTTTAAATACCTTATCCATAAAATTTCATCCCTTGGTTAGGTTTTTTGTCCTTCCATCTCTTATAAAAACCAAAACAGACTCCTGTTGAGATAGATTATATGTAGTGTTCAACCATATGGATTGTGTGATGCTTATTTAGGGCTCCTCATCTATTATATATATAAATTAAGAGCATATTTATATCATGAATATAATGATGAATGTTTCCTATGTTTTTTTATCACTTTAACTCTTATTCTTTCTCCTCACACTTTGACTGGTCAAGTCTGAGTGTAACTTTTGACTATGTTATGCTCCAAGGCCTGTACGTATAGGTGGTTTAGGATGGAATATACTTTTAAATAATTAAATGAGCCTATTTGACACCTTAAAATATCATTTATCAATTATTTTTACCTATTCATTCCATATTTTGGATATATCCACCTCAAAAAACTCAATCTTTTTACTCTCTACCCCTCACAGTCAGCTACAACTAACTGTGTGGGGTATTATAGGTGGAAATGTATAAATTAGGAATTGTTTTCATGTTTTATGTCCCTCTTGAAGATATACACACCATGATATATCAATAATTTTTCATTTTATTCTATGAGTGAGGTACATTATCCAAGTTATCTAGCTCAAACTTCATGATAACTCTACAACCAGCCTATAGGTATACATTTTGTAATGACAAGGAGGCCTATAGGTAGTTTAGTTGTCAAAATTTAGTACATCCTTCTCTCTTGATGATATTTATTCTCTTTAAGCTACCTTTTCACTCAATAATTTCATACACACATGATAATATGCCTTAGACTACCAACTTGGAAAATAAGGTTGATCAAAGACTCAAACTCCTATAGATGTTATTGACTAAGTTTAATGCATAAATAGGCTACTATAGGTCTCTCAAAAACCTATTTATACTAATAATATTTAATCTATATATATTACATCTCTTTTCCTATGTATAGGATACAAGACAAATCCATTATGATGTACCAAATTCATTGGTAACCATGTTATAATACCTTGACCAAATGACTTGGGCCTCTATTCTATGTTTTTTGGGATTTGATCCTTGAACATAGTCATTCTACTTTTGATCATAGTTTCTAATTCTATTTTTTCAATCTCACACCTCAAATAGGTTTGAAATAATCTCACCACATGCCAGGACTCCAAATAAGGATTCACCATGCTCTAATTTCCCCATCAAGCATTCTCATTTCTCTATTAACACCACCTGTAGGTGGCCATTTTCATATACAGGCACCAAATGTGAGTTGGAAAAATACATGGATTTTTGGATTCAAAGGATGTTTGAGCTTCCTCAAATATTTTAAATAGACTCCCTTTCACTATTAAAACCTTGCTTAGCTTAAATACTCCTTTTCAACATGATATTCTCCATGAGGGCACCTGTAGGTGCATTTTAATGGTAGGACGTTGAGTTTAGGTAATGAATAGTAATATAGGTAGTGTATAATAAATATATGCTTGGGATTCACTATAGACATTCACCAAGTGAAAAAATAAACCCTTCCCACTCCAAAATATTTAAAACACCTATCACAGCTCCCATTCCATCATGAAGATACCTGTATATTCAATGAGTTGCATGTATATGCATATTACTGTAGTACCATGGAACATTGTTTGGAGAATGATATTGAGAAGTAAAAATGAAATAATAGGAAATTTTTAAAAATTTAAATCAACCTATCATCACCTTCATAAACCATTATTAAAGCATGAATATCTTAAAAAGGTGGAAACATGTTTATCATTCCCAATGAGAGTAATATGCAAACCTAAGATGATTTACTTATAGAAACACTTTTAAACACTAAAAAAAGCATGGAGATCATGATTTTAACATTTACATGTCTTATAGATTCAATTAAAATATTTTTATTATAAAAAATCATCCAAACTAAAGTAAAAACTATAGGGTGCATGAAATAGTGAGTAGAAAAACATAGTCAACTCGTTAGTGATGATTCATAAAGCAAAATTGACCAATATTTGAAATATTATTATGTAAATTAATATATTTTAGTTTAATTTCACCTCCCAAAGTAATTTTACTTGGATCTTCTCTAACTGGCCATACCAAGCACAAACCTACAAACTAGTGTTATGTGTCTAAAAGGGAAAAGAAGGAACAAAATGGTTTTAGCTCAAAAATGGCACTTATAAAGTATATAAAGCATGTAAATGAGTCTAAGGAAGCTTAATATTCATCTCAAAATCTTCTCCCATGTTTCATACTCTCTCATGGGTCATATAAGTGCCAAATTCTTCCTTTTTTAGTTGATATACTAATTTACAGTTAGATAACTTGTAATTTTTAAATGAAATAACATCCCTGATAGGTAATCTGACTTATTTTATGTTTTAAAGTAAAATAGGACACTTGTACACCTTAAAAACTATGCCACTTGCATTTGTGACCCCTAAAATGACTCAAAAAGACATAAATATTGAAAATGACCAAGACCAAGGCTAATCTGTCATGAAATGACATCAAAAGACTTATAATACATCCTATGAAAAAAAATTAGACTCCTCAAACATCTAAATATCAATTTTTTACCAATAGGGGTCCTAATTTGACTTGTAGGGTCAAATTTGGTGACTCATAGGGGTAGTATGCTTGTTATACTAAAGATCAGTAGCCTTATCCTATCCATGGGCTTAGAGAGTCATATGAAGTCTGAGAAAAACAAGAATACCTAACACTTGACAACAAGGTTTTGACTAATACAATATAACTAATTACCTCAACCACACAAAACAAAGGACACACACAAAGCAAAGCAAACACACTAACAATACACACACATGTGCTCTAAGCACTTAGAGTGATAAAAAAAAAACTACTATGCACAAATAGAAAATAATCATACGTCCTTTCCAGGATTAAGAGGAAAGCTTCTTGAATCTTCCTCTTCATTAAATGAGTCATAATTTCAAGCATGTTACTCCTTGGATTGAATGCTTGGTAGATTAGACCTATTCCTTGGCACTTCACTTGATCTGCTCTCAAGTAGATCATCATTAAATAAGTCTCCAATGTAAATGTATTCCTCTTAAACTTGTACACATAACTCATACTATTGCCAACTCTTCATCTCATGATCAACTTGTATCTTCTTAATAGACATGGCTTCAAAAGGAGTAGTTTCTTGTTCCATGGAAGATTGAGGCCAATAAGATCTTTTTCTATCCTTCAAAAGCTGATGTAGTTCTCCCAATTAGTTGAGAGGATGATAACCCATTTTGATGATTTAAAACATATCATCATGAGATGCATATGCCTCTTGAAAGGATAAATTTGAAAAGTTGATTTTATTTGCATACTCACTTTCAATGTTACCTTCTCCATTTTTGACTAGATCATAGCCTACTTGAAGAGGAGTATAACTTACTCCAATGATTTCAAACAATTCATCCCAAGGATGATTAGAGATTTGTTCTTGATTATCTATGATATCATGGATAGTGATGGTAGAACCAATGATGATTTCCACTTCTTTGGCAAAAGTAAAACATTCTTCCATATCAACTCAATCAAAAGTTTCCACACAATAAATCACCTTTTTTCAGAATTTAGGACCTCTTTAGGTCTCTCAAGTTGGATCTTAATTGTCATAACATGACTTTGGTTCTCAAGTACTACAAGATCTTCAATTTCTTTCTACTTCTTGGTGATGATAATGCTAGGCATTTTTTAATAAGGTGACCTAGTCCAATGAGGCTTACAAGGAGCTATGTTTTCTTCAAGAAAGAGTTATGAATTCTTATCAAATAAATGATGCCTTTTAGGCTTCCAGACCATAGGTCCATCCAAGCAAAGGGTGATAGGGTGAGGACAAGATGAACTAGTTGGTGGAGGTGGAACATAAAACTCAACATCAGATTGAGAACGAATTATAGGTGACTCTTTTAGGAGTTCTTGAGGAAGGGGAGGTATACCTTGGGCCAAAATAGCTTGTTTTTCTTACTTTAATTTGAAAATCCCTTAATTTAAATCTGATTTAGCTTAAATATTCTCTTAAGGAAGGTTAGATGGGGTGTGTTTAGGCATATGTCTTAAGAATACAGAACATATCAATATTAATGAAGTAAGGATGGAAATAAAATATAGAAAATACAACACAATAGAGACATATATTTAACGTGGTTCACCTAATATGAGATAAATCCAGAAAAAAATATCCATTCTTTATTATTTAGTCTAACAAATGAAGGGATAAACCTACAATACAACCATGGCAATATCCTCTTCACTCACATACAACATGTTGCCATAATTATAATGCCCTCATATCAAAAGAAGGGCTAAATATAGGGTAAAAATACACAAACATGATTTATACCATTAGATCTACAATCTAATATTGAACATTCTAGATTTACTATGAAATTATAGTATCTTATACAGCATTTTTAACTAAATTTTTCTTTAGGGGTACTTTCCCCAAGCCCCCACTAGCGGGGATCCAAATTAGGTTTCCACCCCCCTAGATCCCCATGTTGACCCTAGTAAGGGGAATTCCCCCCCCTGATACCCTCTATGAGGAATTGGGCATTAAAATAAGATCAGACTCCACCATCCAACAATAGGATCTTCATTTGGCTCTAAACCTTCCATCAGACCTTGACTCAATAATTTCATTCTTGACTCTAAATCTTCAATTTTCTTGGCTAGGTTCTCTTGGGAAAGTCTCTCTTGAAGTTGATAGGCATCATCATGAAGATGAAGAGTATAAGAGGGTTGACATGGAAAACAAGAGGTCTCTTGAGGAAGGGTGGGAGGGACTTGCATAGGATAAAGCTCTTTCTCAACTTCACACTTTTTATCTAGGATTTTATCCTCTTTATTTCCCCTTGACTCCACTATATTATTATAGCTTAGGATCTTAGGATTAGGAGTCTATTCTTGAGGTAGGGATTCAATTTGAGGAGTGGATGAATTGTTCAAGAAACTTGGGATCTCCCTAGGCTTGGAATCTCCACCTTGTATCCAACTTGAATATCATATCTAGAGGTCTCTTCTTGAGGTGGGGGTGTAATAGGAGATGATAATAAGGGCTTTGATTCCATTTCCTTTGCTAATGATATGAACTGCTACATTTGCTTATTGGCTAACTCAATTTTCCTATCAAGATTTATTGGGAAGGTGGCTATGGGGTTGATAAACTTGGTGAGGCTTACCTTAATGAATTCTTAACCTATATTATAAAGATGTAACTAAGCCACCCACATATAGCATCTCACTTGTTATCCTTTACCAATTTACTCTATCAATAGGTGCCCACTCTCTTTTAACTATCTCTAATACATCTCTCACATTATGAATGAGATGACTAAGAATATCTTGACCATATCCCTTTAGTGTGTCAAGATCTATCATGTACCTCTCATAGCCCAAGAGAGTTTGATTGAAGGTTAAAATGGATTGATTTAAAAAGTGACTAAGTTGAATAGGAGGAGTTAGATATTGAGAAGGCTAGTTATATGATTGATACAACTCATGAAAATGTTGATAAGGGTCATATTAGAGCTGGTATGGATCATGACAAGGTTGATAAGGATCATACAAAGGCTGATAGGGAATGCCATAAGCTTGAGATACCTTACCAAATTATTTAAAACAATACTCAACACCAAATTTAGCCATGAAACTTCATTGGGAAGTAAGAACACAAAGAAAAATTACCAACAATCTTCAAAAGGAAAGCCTGAGTTGCTTGACCAGTTGATGTAACTTTGGAGTCACCATTGATTCTTAGATAGATGCTTCCAAAGGCTGATGTGTTAAAAGACAACACCAAAAATATTTCAACTTCTTGGACAATGAGTCCCACTAGAAGTGCTAAAAACTATTGTCACTTAGATTTTCACCCTTTGAGGAGATGTCTCATCTCTCCTCATCTGAGTGGCATAATTGAAAGACATGTAGGCTATGGGTAGCCTAAGAATGAGGTGAATCTCTATATAGGGCTAGTTCCCTTGATGTACCACTTTGGATCACTACTACAGCCATGTTTGTAAGGAAAAGGGAGAGATAAAACTAAAATTAAACTATCTTAAAGGAGATGATACACCAAAATAATTGATGACTACCAACTAGTTGCATGTGACACACGAGACCAAAAGAATAACTATTAATACACTTATCTATTCTGAATCTTCTCACATTAGTATTTCATTATGAGTTTGTGATTAATGTTTAGGCTAAGAGGACTAAATAAGAGGCCTAAAATGGCACTATTTGAATATACTAACTCACTCAACCTTGACACATTAATAGAACACTTCACATGACCTACAAGAAGAAGATTTTCAACTATAAATAGGTGATATAATGAGATAATAATGCTAAAAAAATAATATTCATCACTAATAAATATTAATCATCCAAGTGAATACACTATGAAAAGTTATAGAAGAGGTAAAATCAGTAGTCTTATTGATCAATGGTATGCTCTACCTGAGTATGGCGAAGCCCTGCTCATTTACATATCATAGATCAATAAGACAACTAATTTTACCTCTTCTATAATAATTTACATTCATAGTGTGTTTACTTGAATGATTAATCTTGCTTAGTGATGATTGGTGTTTCTTTAGCATTTTTATCTCATTTTGTCACCTATTTTCAATTGGAAATATTCTTCTTGCAGGTCATGTGAAGTGTTATATTTATGTGTCAAGGTTGAGTGAGCTAGTATATTCAAATAGTGCCATTTTAGGCCACTTGTTTAGTCTTCCTAGCCTAAACATTAATCACAACCTCATAATGAAATACTAATTTAAGAAGATTTAGATTAGAGAAGTGTATGCTTAGCTATTCTCTTGGTCTCATGTGTCACATGAATCTAGTTGGTATTCATCAATTATTTTGGTGTATCACCTCCTTTAAGATAGTTTACTTTTAGTTTTCTCTCTCCATTTTCCTTACAAACATAGGTGTAGTAGTGATCCAAAGTGGTACATCAAGGAATTTATCCCTATTTAGAGATTCACCTCATTATTAGGCTACCCATAGCCTAGAGTGTTTCAATTGTGCCACTTGGATGAGGAGAGCTGAGACATTTCCTCAAAGGATGCAAATCCATGTGATAATAGGTCTAAAAGATCTAATAGTGAGCATTTAATCATACATATTGATATCAATAGTGTGTATAAATTAAACATGTCTAAGGTTGCATACACAAGTCATAAGTGTCACAAGCTCACTAGTCTAATAGAAGATCAATGATGAGCAATGGTTCATACTAATGAAGATCAATGGTACAAGACATGTCAAAGATTCAATAATGCACATGAGACTACCAAGTAGTAAAAACATAAGGGACTATTAGTAAAGTTCTTAAAAGGCACATGAAGGTGACAAGTGTCATAATCTTGGGAGTTATAAGAAATATCTAATGGTGCTTGCTACAAGATAAAGACTATGTTACTCAATAGAGATCAACGATACGTATGTGGTCAAGATTTCCAAAAAGCATGAGATGAGGTCAACATATTCAAGGTTTAACATTTGGATAGTGGAGCATCATAAGTTAAAGTTCAATCTACTTTTAAAGAAAATCAATAGTGCAAGTTGAGCAAATTTAGTAAATAGTATGAGATGTGTTCTAAGTGATTGAGGTCTAACTATGATTGTTTGGATTTAAATATTTCAATTTAATGAAGGAAAGACCAGTACTTGGTTTTTGATCCATAAATTTTGATCTATGCATAATATGATGTTGTAGGACAAAATAAAAGTTGTATAAGAATTCAAGGTGCATATGAAAATATTCATTTGAACATATAAATGTTTGTATAGTTAAAGTTATTGAGATCCAAATTTTACTGTGTTCATTTATGCTATGCAAGTAATGTGAGAAGGGTAATAAAGTTTCTCTTTATGGTATTTCAATGTTTAAAAATGAGCTAATTGTCAGAGAGTGTTGTAGACTCCATGAGGACCATACGCATGGATTATGAAGGTTTGACCAATTATATTATATATGATCAAAGGATTAGAAGGTGAATATGTGTTTTTTCATGGTGGTTATGTGCACATAATGTTATTTGAGTGAATTGAGCTTTAGCAAAAGGGTGTTGTGATGATTTTTATCACTTAAGGAGGACCTATAGATTATGTGGCATGCATCCATACATTTTTAAGTGTTCTTGTGTTCTTAGATTGCTTGGATAAGTTTCAAAGATGTGAATGGGTCTTCATATGACCTAAAAGGTGACTTAGGCCTATTTGAAGGAGGGTTGTGCTTAAAGGTGACCCATGTTGGATGCCTTAAGGGTGAAAACATGTGTTGTGGCTAACAAAGAAGATTATGATCATAATAATCTTGAAGAGTCTATAAAATGTTAAACCAAATGTGATGATTTCTAGGGTTTGTTGAATAGATCTGAGAGACCTACGAGAAGATGTATGTGTGAGAGTTATGGAGCAAAAAAAAGGGTATGTGCCTAGTAAATGGATTGTAAATTAGAGTGGATTGATGACTATATGTATGACCTATAGGTTATATTTATGATGTCAATGATAGTTCTCTTGTAGGTTTTAAAATTAAGGATGAGCTAAGGATAAATGATGTTTGTGTGAGCTTGGTGGTTGATTTGAGAGGTAGATCAGAGTGTGGACTATGTAGTGTGTATATTTGAAGAGAGTTTATATAAATTATATCTCCATCAGATTAGAAAGTAATCAATGATCATTAGATGTTCATTTCATAGTTGTTGGGAGGGTACTCAACATCTAGGTCAAAAGGAATTGAATAATAGGTAGTCAAAAGGACTTGATCATCTTAGGGGCAAGTGCTCCTTGTGAAATAGGTGTTTCACCAAAGCCAGTCAGAAGGACTTGACCAATAGGTAGTCATAAAGACTTGATCATCCTAAAGATAAGTGATCCTTATGAAATAGGTGTTTCACTAAATTTTAATTAGAAGGACTTGACCAGTCTCATGTTTATAATACCTTATAGGATAACTAGTCTATGTGTTTTGCAATCTTGAGAGTGGGTTTTATTCCCCAAGAGGGTTTCCCACATAGATCTTGTGATGTGTGTATGATCTTGAATTATATATTATTCATTGTTATGAATGACTTGTATATTTTATGAATGCTTGTGGTAATTGAATAAGGGTTTGAAAGGATTGGAATTGAAGTTGAAATATCTTGCATCACTAATTCATCCCTCCCTCTCAATGATTATACCTCTAATATTTGGTATCATATCAAGTCCTTTGGTAAAGGCTTGATAACTTGAAGGAGATCCAAGGTACAATCTGGGTATTCATCAAATACAAGGAGGTTTTTACACTAAGCAAGCACCAATGTTCAATAGATCCAATTATGCTTTTTGGAGTATGAGGATGATGACCTACATCATGTCCCTAGGGTTTGAAACTTATCAATCTATTGTGGATGGTTATTCTACACCTACTATTCCTCCATCTAGTGCTACAAATAAGAAGTTATTTGAGAAAAATTCTAAGGAAATAAATGCTATCATTTGTGGTCTTTTATAGACTGAATACACCAAGCTAATCCATTGCATATATACTAAGGAAATGTAGGATAAATTAAATACTATTTATGAAGGGTATTCAAAGGTTAACTTGGCAAAGTTGTAGACTCATCGAAGACAATTTGAGAGTCTCAAGATGAAGGAAGAAGATTTTGTGTCATCCTTTCTATAAAGAGTTGATGAGATTGTAAACATCATCAGAGCTATTAGAGAGAAGCTTGAATAATCTACTATTGTTAAAAATGTATTAAGGTCTCTCTCTCTCTCTCTCTCTCTCTCTCTCTCTCTCTCAATTTTGATTATAAATTATCTACTATAGAAGAAATTCATGATCTTACTCAATTAAATATGGATGAATTGCATGGCATCCTTACTGCTTATGAGATGAGAATAAATAATGATATACCATCAAAGAAGGAAGCAACATTCAAGATAGAAATGAAGCTAAATAATAAGTTACAAGGTAATAAACTCAAGGAGGATGACATATCTGATATTGATAAAGATGAACTAATTACTTTGTTTATAAGGAAGTTGAAAAAAAGGGCAAGCAAGTATAAGGGTAAAATACCCTTAATATGCTCCAATTATGGAGAAGTAGGACATTTTTCTAACATGTGCCCTCATAAGCATAAGAATAATGATGATGAATATCATGGTCAAGGTCATGATGATGACAAGATATCTTGCAAGTCTAATAAAATCAAGAAGGGATTTAGAAGTTTTGACAACAAGAAGTACTTCAAGGGCAATAAGAGTCTCTACACCAAAGAAGATTGTAGCTCATCAGTTGAGAGTGAATAAAATGACCCAGAGTATGATCATGAATATGATGGTCCTATTGAATATGAAGACCTCTTCATGGCTGAGGAAATAAGTTGCTCATATCAAAAGGAGTCTACTTGGAGTGATTCAGATGATGATAAAGATGAGGTGGACTATGAGATTGAATTAATGAATTATCGTGAAGAAATAAAGATTGAGAAGAAGATTAAAAAAATATGATGTCTCAACTCAAGGACTATGAGGGGCAATTAAGTGTGTATGAAGAAATAATTAATAAAGACACCAAGGAGCATGAAGATCTAGTCAAGCATCTCAATTGTCAATTGGAAATCTTGTCTATAAGATTGAAAGCTAAAGAAGATGAATGTTCAAGGTATGTAATTCAAAATGAGTCATTAAAAGTTGAGTTAGAGAAGACATCTAGTAAGTTGTAGTCATTTATGATATTTGAAAAGAGCTCAAGTGATCTAGATAATATCTTGAGTGGTCAAAAACATGCAAGTGATAGACGTGGTCTTGGATACAAATAAGAACCATAAAATGCAACTCAAGATAAGATGAAGACTAATGTAAATCAAACCTTGAAGGTCAACAATTAGTCAAGGAATGAAGATGATGGTAGAGTGAAGACAAATCAGATCAGATAACCAAATACATTAAGGTATGCAAGTTTCAATGGTTATTGTTACACATGTAATCAGTTTTGGAATAGAGCTAGAGAATACAAGAGACCTATTAGAAATGAGTTTGCATGGAACTAGGATGGGGATCATCAGTAAAAATGTGTGAAAAAAGTTAAGTTCTTCAACTATCTTGATGAGGGACATTTTGCTAAACATTGTCCAAATAAGGTAAGGTAAGGTGAGTCTTCTTCAAAAGGAGTAGTTTGTTTTGACTGTCAAAAGAATGGACATATTAAAATATTTTATTCTAATTGGGAAGTCGGGATAAGCTTATTTTAAAAGGTATAGTGTGATTAAACTATAAATAGAGAGGTCACATTACTAGATTTTATGAGAAAAAGCCTACAAGACAAAATAGGTTTAATCAAACTTATAGAGTGTAAGAAAGAAGGCAAGTTAACTCATGGAAACTAAAGGTGGTAAGTGTGAGTCATGATGAGTCTGTGGGTCCAATTAATCTATTTTCTATGGTGTAGAATGCTACAAAAGTTGAAGAGTGTCAAGGGCTCTCATTGTCTGCTCATGTTGTGAATGAAGAGACTAATCTCAAGGAGAAGACCAAGGTATTGGTTTTGGCTAGTTCTGAGGTATGTATGGATTCAAGTGAACATCATATTGTTTCAAAGCAACTTTCATGCAAAGAACATTAGTTTTCAATACCTAGTGATGAGATTATGAACTATAAGGAAGATTATTCAACTGAAAAGGTATGTCATAAATCTATATTAACCCCATATGTTGACAATACAGTCTTTAAAGATAAGGAGAATGTTTTAGTGGATGATCAAGTTATTTAACTTAATCCTAAGAATAAGAAGAAGAATAATTATCAGTATCAGATGACCAAGGAGGAGAAGGAATATGAGGATTTGTGGGTAACTCCTAGTTTCACATTGTTTTAAGGAACCATGTGAAGTAGGTTGTCTCTACCTATGCTTATTAAGAGACATCTTTTCATTAGAAAATCAAGTGTTGTTGTGGTGTTATTTATAAGGTCCTTGAAGGCTAGATATGAGTGTTTTTAGTTGGATTTGGTGTGTCAATATGGGAGAAGTGATTTGATGAGGTTAGAGTGATGTCATAAGGTGTTTTTATTGTGTATGTAATGTCTAAAGGATCAGAATGGGTGTTTTTAGGTGGCATAATGAGATTGATGGAATTTCAAGAAGAGTTTGGTGCTCAATAAGGTATGTGCACTTCTTTATGATGTGTTATAGGTGGTTTTGTGTCTTGATGATCCTGCTTGTGCCTTTTGGAGGTTTTTCATGTGGTCCTAAGTTTATCTTTCTTGTTGTAGATCAAATCCATGGTATAGGAATTCAAGGTTCCCAAAGGTGTGAAGGATAAAATATTGATCTAGAAGTGTGTGATGGTTTTATCTAGGTGTGCAAGAAGTTTCAGATGTGGGAGTTGACCTGAAAGAGGTTTATTGGCCTTGTTTGTTTTGAGATTCTAGAATTTTGGGCTATGCAAGAAAATTGGTTCACCTTATGATTTAAGGTTTGAGGCTTATTAATATATTGAATGGGATAAATGGATTATCAAACAAATCTTCACACATAACTGAAGGTCTATGGTTTTTAAATTATTCATGATTTTGTCAAGATGGAGGCCTAATTGGCTAGAAGGTTTGTGAAGTAAGTATGTTACATAGGATGATATATGAGATGAAAATTAGTGTACCTAAGGGGGAATATGAGATTGAACTAGATATGAAGTTTCATGTTTTTAAAATATTTATACTAAAATTTATGGTATTTTCAAGTTTCAAATAGGGCTACAAGGAGTCTAAACAGGCTTAGTGTGGAGATTTGACATTTTTTCTCAGTTTCCCCAAAATATAAAGGCATGAGTATTTTAAGGTGAGTTTTAAGGTTGGTTTATAACATGTTTCCTATTTGATGAGTGGCATAAAGTTATGTTTGTGGTCCTTGAGGTGGCTTGAGAGAGAAGGCTAGTAAGCATGTGTGGTGGTTCTTCATGATGTGTAGAGATCTAAAGATGCTCAAGAGGTGAAATGGATCATATATCTTAGGGGGAATCAATTTTAAATGTTTCTTGGTGAATTCAATTATATTTCAGTGATTTTGTGTTTTCTTAATTCATTAATTATAGTGTTTGGTTGAAGAGAGTGTTAACATGTAGCAAGAGGAAGTTGTCATAGCAAAGAAGAGGTAGTCTCAAGGTAAAGGGGAGTTTGTATCATATATATAAGGTGGTACTCTCATATTTTTGGTATTTTTAGTTTCTTTGGATTATATTATTCCCACTTTTTCATTATGTTAAAGGGGGAGAAGGTTCCTATTGTGAGGTGCTTGAGGAGAGAGAAACAAGGTGAGTTGTATGATGAGTGTTGACATAAATGACAAAGGGAGAGATTTTTGGAGAGTTTTTAGTGATTTCATGGACATGTCAAAGTCATTGTATGAAGTGTCTTGATAATCTAAGTGTCAATTCCAAATTATGTAGTGTGCTTGTCCTAATATGCTTGAAGTAAGATTGGTTGATATTTAGTTTTGACATGATTAGGGATGGGTGTAAAGTATTAAGCATGTGTGAGGGGTATTATCATCAGTCAAAGATGATTGGGGATATTTTGGAAGTGCATAGTATTCATCTATTTCTTCATTATGTTCATCTTGGCATAGTTGGTTCAATGGTATAAAATATGAGTAAGCAGTTATTGGCATCACCATTGACATGTATGGATGCATTAGGGGGAGTTGATCATATGGGTGTGATAAAATTAGTCACAAATTGATATGGTTAAAATTTTATGTCATGAGGTTGAGCGTAACTAAAGATATGTCAGTTTAAATTTGGCCTCTTAAACAAAAATTCACTAAGTTTATATACTTACCTAGACCATCATTGCATGTCATGTAGATATAAGTGATAAAAAAAGTTCATGAATTTAATGTAGGTATAAATAAAGTAAATAATGGTTAAATTTTTACATGGAGGTGTTGTATATAGTTCCAATAAGCTACCCTAAAAATTTGGAGTCTTGAAGTGATGTCTAGCTCAAGTTATAGAGCTTCAAAGTTGATTTGGTAGATTGTGATGGGCCAGAGGCCATCAAGTTTAATCACACTAAAGTCTGAGGTCATTGGTCTAGAAGATCCAATAGTGAGATATTAATCATAAATATTGAGATTAATGGTGCATATGAAATCAACAAATCAAAGGTTTCATGTATAAGTGACAAGTGTCACAAGCTCGCTAGTCTGATAGAAGATCAATGGTGATAGATAAGTTAAAGAGTCAATAATGCATGAAATAATGTCAAGTGGAATAAGTGCAAGGGACTATTAATAAAGTGCTTAGAAGGCATGCAAGGGTGCTAAGTTTTATAATCTTAGAAGTTTTGAGTAAGATATAATGGTGAGAAATGCAAGATAAAGACTAGGCTACTTAGTAGAGATCACTAATGTGTATGTGGTAAATATTTTCAGAAAGCATGAGATGAGTTTAACATGTTTGAGGTTTAACATTTGGATAGTGGAGTACTACAAGTTAAAGTTTGAGATACTTTTGAATAAGATTAACGGTGAGAGTTGAGTGAGCTAAACGAAGAAAATGAGATGTGTTTAAGTGATTGAGGTTTAACTGTGACCGTCTAGAATTAAATATTTGAATTTAATGAAGGAAAGACAAATGCTTGGTTTTTGATCCATAACTTTAGATCTATGCAGAATTTGATGTTATAGTAAAAAACAAAGATGTAGAGGACTTCAAGGTACATCTATAAATGTTCATTTGAATGTCTAAATGTTTGAACAGTCAAATTTATTAAGCTTTAAAGTTGACTATGTGGTCTTTCATGCTTTGTAATTAACTAAATAAGGGTAATAGAATTTTTCTTTATGGTATTTTAATATTTTGAGATGAGATAAATATCATAGAGTGTTGTAGACTCCATTAGGACCATCTATGTGAATTATGAAAGTTTGATCAGTCATATTTAATATGATCAGAGGCTTAGAAGGTGACTATGTGTTCATTCAAGGTGGCTATGTGCATAAAATGTTGTTTGAGTGAATTGAGATTTAGTAGAAGGGTGTTGTGATGATTGTTATCACATAAGGAGGACCTATAGATTGTATGGAATGAGTCTATGTATTTGAAAGTGTTCTTATGTTCTTAGTTTGCTTGAAGAAGTTTCAAAGAGGTGAATGGGTCTTCATAGGACCTATAAGGTGACTTAGGCCTATTTGAAAGAGGGTTGTGCTTAAATCTAACCCATGTTAGATGACTTAAGGTTTAAGGCATGTGTTGTGGCCAAAAAGGAAGGATGTGATCATAATAATCATGAAGGTTTTATAAAAGGTGAAATAAAATGTGATGGTTTCTAAGGATTATTAAATAGATGTGAGAGATTTGAGAGAAGTGGAGAAAAAAAAGGGTGTGTACCCAATAGATGGATTGTATAGTAGAGTAGGTTGATGACTATGTGTATGACCTGTAGGTTATATTTATGATGTCAAAGATAGTTCTCTTGAAATTTTAAATATTGAGGATGAGCGAAGGATAGATGATGTTTGTGTGAGCTTGGTGGTTAATTTAAGAGGTAGATCAGAGTGTGGATTATGTAGTGTGTAGAGTTGAAGAGAAATGATCTACATTATATCTCCATCAGATCGGCAAGAGACCAATTATCAAGAGATGTTCATTTCATAGGTGTTGAGAGGGTTCTCAACATCTAGGTCAAAAATACTTAACCAACAAGTGGTCAAAAGGACTTGATCATCTTAGGGGTAGGTTCACCTTGTGAAGAAATTATTTCACTAAATTTTGTCAGAAAGACTTGACCAATAGGTGGTCATAAGGACTTGATCATCTTAGGGCTAGGTGTTCCTTATGAAATAGGTGTTTTACAAAAATCTGTTCAGAAGGACTTAACCATTCTCATGTTTGTAATACCTTATAAGATAAGTAGTCCATGTGTTTTTAGGATTAGAGTGGGTTTTATTACCTAATAAGGTTTCCCATAGAGATCTTGTGTTGTGTGTATGATCTTTCATTATCTATTGTTTATTTTTATTAATGACTTGTATATTTTATGAATGCTTGTGGTAATTGAATAAGGGTTTGAAAGGATTGGAATTAAAGTTGAAATATCTTGCATCACTGATTTACCCCCCTATTAGTGAATGTACCTATAACACTCTTCATTGTAAGTGTCCACTTGAGGTTATGATGATCTTCTAGAGTTGGCATAAGAGAACACCTCACTTTTTCACTTGAAACTGATACTTCTTGCTTTGGAGTTACTAACCAGTTTAAATTGTCTTATAAGTGCTTAACACCTCCAAACTAACATGAAATATATAGGTTAGGCCTATTGAATTCATCATGAACCTCTTAAAATGATGTCTCACTTTCACACATTCCACTCACACTCCTTGCATCTCACGAATATTCCTCCTTGTTGGTAATATAGGCCTTTTAGCAAACTAGGACTAGTTTCTTGATGTTTTACATTTGGATGGTCATGAATGTTTCAAAGGGGCTTGTTATAGAAATGAGTGGCATGTTTATAAGTCTCTTTTTCATTTAATCTATTAATTAAACCTTAAAAAGAATTTATACCTTACCTTTTTGACTTTCTAGATGACCATGTCACTCTCTTACTAGCACATTCAAAATTATCTTCCTTATACAAACCTGTAGGAGTCATATTATGGGAAACTAAGAGAAGTTTGAGGCTTGAAAGGTTCAAGAACATCTTAATACACCTCCTTGATGGTTTCCATCTATTCACCTATCTCTATACCTTGAGTTTACTTTTAAAACCTAAAAAAATAGAGTAGTTATTACATCCATATAGGTGGCTATACAAATAAGTTGCATGGTTAGAATCCTATCAAAGTGTAGAATGTTATTTAGTTATTTCCATGATCAATTAAATGATTTTGGATGCATTTTTATCACATTCTTCTCTATCAGGCTCTTATCAAGGTTTTAGGAGGGTTTATGTATGCTTAGGTTCTTAATGATAGTTCATAAATGATATCCCATTACCTTTGAACCAACTTAACAAAATTTGAGTTCACAAGGGTACCCAACTTTCCTTCTAACCTCCTAGTCACCTATAATTTCTTCGTATAATTTTAAGCAAATCTTTGAGGCTCTTGAGTGGATAGTAGGCATTTTGTGCACCTTAAGGAGAGTTTTAGGCCAAGATGGCCAATTTAGAGACTTCCTCTAATCACATCTAGTAATCTCATAGAAAACCTCTAAAGTTGGTTTCAAGTCTTCTTTAATGACTTCTTCACCATTTAGGCTAGTCTTTCCAAAAACAGGGTTTAAGAATGGTATTAAGCCTAAAGACCTAACTATTATGTTTCTAATTTTGGCACCCAATAGTGGCCTTATCAACAATTTTTCACCTCTATGATTATGAAAATCACTCCCTAAAACCTTTTTATCATTTGTGTTGTCTTGGGAAAGCCTTTTGACTCCCTTTTCCACACTATGCATAATCAAAAGACAAGACATGAAGGCACTATTATAGGTGTATTTGTCTCATTTCATCACTCTCTGATCTTCTTCAATATTTTATTAGGCTCAAAATGGATTATATACACCCTAATTTCTCATCAAAAACCCAAATCTAATTAACATATTTCATATTATCTTTAAAACTTAAAAGCTAGCTTGAATCTATATACATATAATATTTTCACACTTTTATCAATTACTGACACTTTACATCTTGCAAGAACCCATCATGACTCAATCTCTATGAGTGTATGCCTTAATGGGTGCACCAAGAAAGGGGTGGTCAGGCCTTCAGTGCTTCTTAGGATTGTTGTCACTTATTACCATATTATTCCCTATCCATTCAGCTCCTAAAACCTTTCCCTAAGCTATCTCTCCTTCCTTGCACATTCCTCTAGTATTTTCCTCTTTCTATCCTTTTTTCCCTTGATTAGTACCCTTTTTACCTATTTAGTAATCTAGGTTAGCCTAGTCAACTTAGCATAGTCTGGGATCATTTTAGCTCTTTAGGCTTAGTTTCCATCTGGCCGACCTAGGACAAACTTCAAGCATTAGCTTGATAATGTGCTAGGTTGACCTAGTCAACCTAGTATAGCTGACATGTCCAAGTGAATTTTGGGTCAAATACTCCTATATATACAAGGTTATTTTGGCTATTTCCATATCAATGCAACCAGGAGTTATTATTCATTCATGCTTCTTCACAATCTACTCTTCCACCATTCTAATTGAGGAGTCTTAGTTTAGGTTTCTTATTTGGAGAATCTTAGTCTTGTGGATAGGTCTTAGATGTTTTGGCCTAAAAAAGTGATCCTTATGAACCACAACAACTTCTTTCAAATCCCTATTAACCAAGAGAGAGATTGAGTCATGATAGGTTCACATTTAGGTACGTATATTCTAACTTTGTTCTCCTCTCTTTTAGTAGATAGAAGTAGCATAAGTGTTGGCTTGAATAATATTACTCCTCATATTCCATGTATTAGGGTGTTACTTATACTTACTTTATTTAAAGTTCCCTATACATGTATTTAATTTCTTTACATCTAACCCCTTACTTTATGCCACAAGCCTTGGTGATCACTAGATTAGTTTAATTTTCTTGTTATTATATTAGTTTACTTTCTTGTTTATTATCATAAGTGAATATAGAAAGTATAGGACTCTTTTAGGGTTATTATGTGATTGTGTTAGACTATAGGACTTGGAACCCTACCTAGCATGATGTGTTATGATAGATGATATAAGTGATCCCCTAATCAGGTCTAGCGGATCCTCATATTGGTCATTCTCTGACTTAATAAGTGTGTGCCCTAATCAAAAGTGTAGGTGTGATCTATCTTATCCGATCCAAGATTGATTCATGTGCATCATGAAATTATGATTGCATTCATTTTGGTGAACCTGATGTGAATCCTATCCCACCACTGGTTGGATTGTCTTCATGTTTCCATTTTTTTTCCTTTCTTATTTAGTATTAGCTCCACTTTGGCTCCACCTTCATTACATTCTGGTGAACCTGACGTGAATCAAACCTTTGCAAGATTTTTTTCACTTATTTTATTATTTTTTATCTTTCCTTTTATCATAATTTTATCACTTATTTATTCCTTATTTTTATTCTCTACTTCATCACAAATCCAATTCATTTTATGGTTTGTAAAATGGATGAGTAGAACTAAAGATACAGGTAAAATAATTTTCTTGTTTGTTATACTAGGTCAACCTGGTCAACCTAGTGCTTTTTCTAACCTCTGTATACTATGCTAGGTCAACCTAGTTGACCTAGTATTGTCTTTAGACCTTATATTTTATGCTAGGTTGATTGGGTTGACCTTGTACTATTTTCTTTCTTCTATGCTTTCCAATTTAGTTTTTTCCTTTCCTTATATGTCTGATTTAGTTCTCTGTTTGCTTGAATTAGTTATTTATCTTTGTTTTTTATTCTTATTGCTTAGAATTATTTTCCTTTTATCCTCAAGCATCATGTCCCTCATTATAATCTTCTTAGAAAACCTAAATCCATTTAGACACTCTATGGGGTTCTCTTTGCTTCTTATCTTGTCCTATCTCTTCTTCCTCTTTTTAGTTATTGGGGCATCTTGTGATGCCCATCCACACATTACTTTAACCTTTGAGGCATCTTGAAATGCCCACGGTCATGTCCTTTCAAAATCTAGGGCATATTGTGATGCCCATCCCTACATCCACTTACCCTTTGGGGTATCTTGTGATGCCCACTCTTATTCTCCATTACATGCTACCAAACGAATTCAACTCCAAGAAACCTCCTGAGACACATAGGCTTGTCTCTCACATGCTCATCCTTGATATAGACATTAATGTAGGATCCTTTCCCTTCTTTTCATGATTTTTTTATATATGTAGGTTACTTTAGCATGGGTCTCTCCTTATGCAGTAGTTTCCTTCATTTTCAAACCTTTAGTCCTCCCTTTTGGTCTTTTGCTTTCTTGATGTATCATAGTCCTCATTTCCTTTCTTTTCAAACCTTTAGTCCTCCCTTTTGGTCTTTTGGTTCATATATGTACCATAGTCTTCATCACTTATCTTTTCATTCTCTTTTTTCTTTCCAATGTTGTTTTGGCATCCTCTTAGGCTTTTCTTTTATGAGTTTCTTGGTAATACCATGGATAAAAACTTGGCCCTCCTCATAAAATGACCATTTTTTAATTTCTCATTTCTTCATTTTCATTCTTTTGTTGATTGCCAATGTTTTTTTGGCATCCTTTGGGTTTTCATTTTGTGAGGTGATTTATACAAAGGCTCCCTCACTTTTTTTATTATTGACACCACTTGGCTTTTATTTTTATGAGTTGTTTGGTAAGACTATGGATAAAACCCATCCCTCCTCACAAAATTAACTTTCTTTTCATATTCTTTGTGATCCTTGTTATTTAAACATCACATTTTGCTTCTTTTTCTAGATGGAATCTATAAACAATCTATGCTAGCATGTTTTCCTTCACTTCCCACAGTCTTATGATAAATAATCACACCTTTGCTATCATTGTATTCCTTTTTACCCTTTGTCACATTTTTTGCAATTTGAAGAAATTCAAATTCATTACATGTGTCATTTTCCTCTTGATTTCCCCCTTTTTTTCACATCCATAATTGGATAAAACAAGGTCAAAGTCAAGATAAAAATTTTATTTTACCTAGATTTATGAGACTCTTAGACCCCACACTCTTTGATTTTCTCTCTTAGAAACCTTGTCCCAAAGTTTTCAAATGAAATTCATCTTTATCACCCATGTTTGGTCTTCCAAATCCATATGGAGGAGGAATTTTTAATTAACGAAGAAAGTTAAAAGCTAATCATTTGAAAACAAAAGGCAATGATATATAAAAGGCAACATACAAATCTTAAAAGTTTAATCACACTAAAAGACATGGTTACAAGCACATCTCCTATCTCCAATTGAAGCTCAAACTCCATAGTCAGTTTCACATAGAGCTGAAGTCCTTTGGGGTATGGTAGGCTAGTAGATTGGAATAGGGGATTTAAAATTAATCTATAGTGCTACCTACTTTTGCAAGTACCCAATCTTCATAGTAGACTAACAGCTCTATAAGGGGTCCTGAAGAGTGGGGAACACACCGTGAGGAGGTAGGTCCATTTTAATTTTCATGCATATAGCCTTCATGGGATGATCTATATACTCTATTTATTGACCTAAGACTTGTGTAGCTAAGATAAGTTGTTCAACGTCCTTAAGGTTGACAATCCTCTTGTTTTAAAAAACCAAATTTGAGTGTATTGAATTCGATAAAGAGTTCCTCTACCTTGGTTTTTACTTCATTCTCCCCTCCACCCCATTTCATTTCCCCCTTTGATAGACAAATTATGATTCCGAATCTGTTTTCCCTCTTCTTTAAATTCCTTTTTCTGCATTTCTTAAAAACATGCTAACACTACTTTGTTTCATTTTTATCTATATTTAGATGAAAAATAACATGTTTGAGAAAATATGAATCATTTTAATTATACACACACACACACACACACACACACACACACACACACACACACACACACACACACACACACACACACACACACACACACACACACACAAAAAAAAAAAAAAAAAACTATTTTTCTTTCCTTTTCCCATTTATTTTGATTTTATTATTCTACTATTGCGGACACTTGAGTTTGCACCCTTTTCCCATTGTTTTTTGAGATGTTGATTATTACTGCTCACTCAACCATGTTGTTTTCCATTTTATGCATCCCCTTTTTCCATTGATGATTGAGATGTGGATTATTACTTCTTACTCATTAATGTTTTTTTACCATTTTTCTTTTCGAATCCTCTTTTTACCATCTTGTTTGACATGTATCCTTGATTTGATTTGGTGAGTTTGCCTTTTATTACTTAAGGTTTAATTTTTTGAGTTTTTTTGTTTTTAGTATCCTTAACTATTTTTTTACCTAATTTACTCTTGTTTGACTTGGTTATTTGGTCTAACATATCACTTGTCACCCAGCTTGCCAAATTCCTAAGTACATCCCATCCACATAACACAAGTTATCTTGGATTTTCTTATGTTTGTTTGTTTTTGCTCCTTAGTTTTGTATTTATGGGTTTGTCCAAATTAATCTTTGTGCCCTCCAAAATCAAAACTAAAACACAACTAACAAACATCCCACTATAAAGGTAAGTCAAGGTACACATTATTTACTTTTTAGTTAGTTTCCTTTTCTGTCATTTATTTTTAGTTATTTCATGTTTTTTAAAATACTACAATTTTTTTTAGCATCAACATTATGTGTGTCCTTATGTTCTTTCTTGAAACACCATCCCCTGTTACACCTTAGTGACATGTGATGAGCTTCGAGTGGGGCATATGTATACATAATATTTTCACACTTTTATCAATTATTGATGCTTTAAATCTTGTAAGAACCCATCATGACTCAATCTCTCTGAGTGCATGCCTTAAGGGGTGCATTGAGAAAGGGGTGGGCAGACCTTTGGTGCTTCACAAGATTATTGTCCCTTATTTCCATATTATTCCCTATCCATTCAACTCTTAAAACCTTTCCCTAAGCTATCTCTCCTTCTTTGCACATTCCTCTAGTATTTTCATCTTTTTATCATTCTTTCCCTTTCTTAGTACCCTTTTTACCTATTTGTTAAGTTGGGTCAACCTAGTCAACCTAGCATAGTATGGAGTCACTTTAGCTCTTTAGGCCTAGTTTCCTTTTGGATGATCTAACACAAACTTTAGGAATTAGCCTGATAATGTGCTAGGTCGACTTGGTTGACCTAGCATAGCCAACATGTCTGAGTGATTTTTAGGTTAGATACTCCTATATATACAAGGTCATTTTAATTATTTCCATATCAATGCAATCAAGAGTTATTATTCACTCACACTTCTTCACAATCTGCTCTTCCATCATTCTTCTTGAGGATTTTTATCTTAGGTTTCTTATTTGGATAATATTAGTCTTGTGTATAGGTCTTGGATTCTTTGGCTTAACAAAATGATCCTTATGAACCACAACAACATCTTTCAAAGGCCCATTAGCCAAGGGAGAGATTGAGTCATGATAGGTTCACATTCAAGTAAGTATATTCTAACTTTGTTCTCCTCTCTTGTAGTAGATATAAGTAGCATAAGTGTTGGATCAAATAATATTACTCTTCATATTCCATGTATTAGGGTGATACTTATACTTACTTAATTTAAAGTTCCCTATACATGTATTTGATTGCTTTGTATCTAACCTCTTACTTTTTTCCACAAGCTTTGGTGAACACTAGATTAGTTTAATTTTCTTTTTATTAGATTAGTTTACTTTATTTTTTATTATCATAAGTGAATATAGAAACCATAGGAGTATTTTAGGGGTGTTATGTGATTATGTTAGACTGTAGCCTTTAGAACCTTACCTAGCATGATGTGTTGTGACAGATGATACAAGTGATCCACTAATCAGGTCTATTAGATCGTAATATTGGTCATACTCTTACTTAACAAGTGTGTGCCCCAATTGGAAGTGTAGGTGTGATCTATATTATCTTATCTAGGATTAATTCATGCATATCATGCAATTTTGATTGCATACAAAATCTCTCAAGCAGGATTGTGTGTGGGTAATTTGAGTTGAATTTTGCTAGAGTTCAAGAAGTATTTCACTTCAATGACTCTATTTATCATACCCTTCACAAACCTTCTCAACCACTTCTCATGGTTCTCACTTTTCATTTATTATTCAAATAACCAAGTTCCATGCAAGATTGGACTTTCTTGTTTGAGAATATGGACCTACAGGTCTATAGACCTGTAGGTATATATTCATCTTATGTTTTATCCATTGATGATATTTTTAGTTTTATCAGACCTTATAATAACATCACACACCCTCAAACCCACTTTTAAGGTCAATTTTCTCCTCAAGACCTCCAAAATGTCTCCAAGCACCTATATTTTCTTGTACAATACTATTTAGTCCTCATGATTGCATTACATTAGGTAAGAGCTCCCTTAAGATAGTTTTAGATTTCCTTGAGGATATAACAATGATAAAGTATTTAATTTTTATCTCTTTAAACTCTACATCCTTATTAAACTTTCACTACTTAGGCTTCATGCTCAAACCTCCCTTTTTCTAGTTCTTTTCCTTTAAATAAACTTACAACCATGTAATGCATTACATGAAGATAGGTGGGTTGAAGTTTGAGATCTCAGAGATGTTTGGAACCCTTTGATGACCCTATCAGAGTCTTGAGGTATTAACCTTGAGGCCCACTAAGGTACCCTGAGTGTTGCTTTCTTGTAGAAGTATAAGATTGTAACTGTTCACATGCTTGGCACTTACAACATTCTATCCTTTCACCATTGACTTGGGAAATTTGATTTCAAAGTTTATATGGGTTATAAAATAGGCATGATAATATATTATCAAGTCTTTAATACCATTACCTTCCTTAATCATATCACTTTATGTACAAATGTTGACCGACAAGTCTACAAACCTATAGGTTAATAAAACATCTCTTTGTCCTAGCCTTGATGGAGAACACTAGAACCCATGATTTTTAAGGTATGTCACTTGAAATCTCAGATTTAGGGTGATATTTTATGCTTTTTAATATGGTTTTTCTTCTTCAAATAACTTGAACAATGACCATGTATTCACATTTGATCAGGGTTTCTCCATCATGGCTACATTTTCAATTAACTCAACTATACATACTTAGTTATCTATCCTACTTGAATTTCATGTATCTAATGATGCTTTTAGGGGTCTAAATAATATTCATGATCTTTCATCAGCTAATAAACATCTCATTTAATCCATTTTAAGCATCCAAAACACCTCACAAACTTCACAAAATTAGTTTGTCTCATATAAATTGTAAGGAGGCTCATTTGATGACCTAGTCTGAGTCAGAGACCATATAAGGGAATTTTTATGTTGATAATGATTCATGGATATACATAGAGGAAACATGTAACTATTTATAACATTTACACACCCCAAAACCACCAGAAATAATGAAGATGACACCTTCCTAGCCTACAACTTATCCCTCATGGAGATATATTAATCTATGATTGTTCATACATGCCAACCTAGTGTATAAATGTGTAATATGTGTATGAATATGTTTTATAGGCATATTTAATCTTTAATTTTACAAATTATCTCTCACTTACACTCAAAATTCTCAAAATTGAGCCTTGGGGTTTAGTAGGGTTTTTTTAGTCCTTAACTTGTTAGTGATGATTCATACAACTCAACCCTTAAAAACCTAAACTCTCTTCATGAATTTAAATCCCATTAGGGTTCCCTACTATGCCTAAGATCATTTTGCCCAACTTATTTGTGTATTCATGAACTAAGCATAAGATTATAGCCTTCTCGAGCTTGTGATGAGCTTGATTGAGCTTATGATCAGTTTCCTACATTTATTGACTTCTCTAGATCTATGAAATCTTATTTTTCATGAAAATGACCTAAGGAAGGTGAAGAGACACCCCTACATGCATTTACACCTAAATATTGACCCTTCATGCTTGTACAAGTGACTAAAACTTCCTTATTTGGAATAATTCATTCTCGTTGTATGTTGAACTACAAGAATTCATGACTCTAACCCCTCTCTAATGAACTCATAACATTATTCACATTATAAACTCTCTTGATATGCTTTAAATTTGAAAAGATATGTATAATACCTCATATTTGGTCCAATAAATGACTTAGTAGACCTTGGAATGCATTGACAAGTGTAGAGTAAACTAATACATGTTTGATGGCTTTATGAAGTGAAAATAAAACTTTGTAAGACCATATTTTACTTCAATTGACCTTTTCACCAACATCTTTGACAAGCCATACAAGGAGGCTTTGAGGAGACTTTAGATTGACCAAAATGAAACCTTGACCTCTCCAAAAACCTTAAAATATGTTAAGTCACCTTAACTCCTTAAAATAAGGCTAATATGATTCAAACAAGACAACCAAGGAATAGAAAGACCTAAGGGATAATACATCATTTTGACACATCATGACATACGCTACAGACCCTATAAATTGACCTTGATGACTCTAAAGACACATGAGGAAGTCAATACCTTAATCAATGATAATGCAACTTTAAAAGACTATTTGAGGACGTCACAAGACCAATATGGCTATAAACAATGTTAGGAGGCATGACAAATCAAGTTTTAAACTATAGGGGTTGACCTTTTGGCCTGAGGGCAAAAATTGGTCGTTAGCTACAATAGGCTTGTGTAAGGCATATTATAAGATACTGAGCAATATTCATTGAATATTACATTAAAACAAATGGTGAATGTTCTTGGTTTATTTGAATTTTTAAATTAGAAATGCAATAATATAAATAATAATGCAAACAATTTTTTGATTCAAACATGGATGTTCGGTGTGACTATAACCATAAACATTCAATGTTTTTGGAAAAATGTCTCTACAACAAATCTTTTTGACTGTGTTTTTTAATCAAAGTTAGTGTTATATATTTTTTAAATAGTAAATGTAAGAATTAAAAAAACATGATAAGATCTGGAATATTTGTAAAAATATATCATTATCACAAAATTGTTAAAAATATATCATGATAAGATCTAGAATATTTGAAGCATTTAACAAGTGTACAAGACTTGACTATGTGTACTATAAATGGTTTATAATAAACATAAACAAGTGTTGAACATTTACTAACATGGCCTAGATTTGACTATTTTTTGCATTTTTTTTGTTCAAGGATTTGTTCATAGTTATTGTTGAGGATATTATTAATCTATTATTGAAATGATGTAAGTTTAATAGCTTTTTTGGGGGTATAGTTAAAGTTAGGATACATATGTCTTGATCTATGAATCTTTGTTTATTTTTCATGGTAATGATATAAAATATTTCCAATGATGTGCTTATGTGATTGTAATTTGTTTGTGCTACACATATTCAAAGATTAAATACTTGTATGTTGTGGTGTTGTGATTTGAGATGTTATTGGTCATTTGCATGTCTGGTAGTTTTAGAGTGATAGACATTTGCATGTAGTTTTGATTGTCTTATCTTGCATTTAAATGTTTTAGAATCAAAACTTGCTTAGTTGTGAAAGTGGGCTCCTAAAAATGAAGATGTTGAGACTTGTTATAACCTGCATGAAGGAGAAAAACCATGAAATAGTACATGACATGTACAATTTCATAAGGCAAAATAAATCAAGAATAAAGTCTAGTTTGCATTGATGTATGTTTTACTTAGTCATTTTATTAACAATATTTACATTTAAATGACTTGATCTTCAAATATATAGTATATTCTTTCCAAGAATTTTACTTGCAGACGTGTGTGAAAAGCTTAGTTTTGTCTAGAGTGTGTTCTTTTACTATCTTTTTTTAGTGAACTATTATTTTTATGACAAAGCTTTGTCAATAGTTGTAGTATTTCAAAATGTTTGAACTAATATTTGTTATGAGGAAACAACATTTTTTTTCATTTCATAGATTATGATAGAGACTAGAGAAAATGTTGCATGAAATAAAGATTAGATACATGTAGTGTGTCTTGTAACTGTAATGAAAATTAGAATGTTTTGGTCAAGGAAATTTGAAAAAAAAATTAAACATATAATGATAAATCAATAGGCAAGATTCATAAGTTTGTTTGGAGGCTTCTTTATAATGCTAAGTTATTCAATTGATTGTTTTTATTTAGTATTTCAAATATTCACGTTGTTTGAAGTTGAATATAGATCTTGTATGCCCACAACTAACAAGCATATTGATTTAGTAAATAAATAAAAATGGTCTTTTGCAATGCTTGCATTATGGAAACTAATCATAATAAATCTTTAAGATCAAGACTTTAGAGTGGAAGAAAACAGTGATTTGTGAATGTATGACTAAGCTAGAAAAATATATTATGTGGTTGGATTTATATTTCACAAGTAGTCAAGTATTATGTTTAGTTCATAGATTGGTGGCAATAACTTTTTTATAAAATTGTCTATGCATATATGTTTAAGTGCTCATTTAAACATCATTTTTAGGCAATGTGAGACTAGACACAACATGAAAACATGCCATATATATCATTGAAAATGAGAAGATAAAAAATATCCCGAGTCTAAACAATAACTTGCTAATACCAAGTATTTAATATTTTTGGTTTGTTTCAATTTATAAACTAGGAATGCAATGGCACATAAGGTTTTTTAATATTTATAAAGACATGCACTTTTCTTGGCATAGGAAAAAAACATGCATTGTAAATGACCGACAAATAAAAAACCCTATTTTTTTTTTCACATTATATAATCTTAGCATTGAATTTAAATCAAGTTGTGCATAAACCTTGACCAAATATTATCTAAGAATACTATGGAAACATTGTGTGGCTTAAACTATTTTTTATTAAATAGATGCATTGATTGCTAAGGCTATAGGCATTATATTTATTTATTCTATTATTATTGCCAAGAAGTTCATCCCTATCTTGTGTAAGGTTTACTTTCACTGTGTTTCACAGATGATATAAATTAGTCATAGAGGGTTTATTACTTACAAGGATTATAGGCATTATTTATATATAATGTGGAATTATTCATTGTCTAGGTGGCCAATGAGATGGAATTATTTTACATGTCAGCAAAAAATATAGTTCTTGTCCAAGGTCAACTTGCAAGGTTTTTAACAAATGGTATAAAACAATATTATTCCCTGTAATCAAATTAGTCATAAGATTTACATCTTATTACCAGATTCATGTGGTTCGAGGCAACAATGGCATGGTGAAGATGTTATTGCAAAACTATGCAGAGTGTATATCTTATTTGGTATTGAATGTTGAATTTGTGGAGGCTATGTTTATTAATGTATTTTATTATTTGTCACTAAATATTAGATTTTTTCATGACATTTCATTAGAAAAAAAAAGGTTCAAGCTACACAATGTTTTCAGACAGTGGCATATTTAGTTATTGCTTATTCTAGTTTGTGGGTGGCATTTGAATTCTCAAGACATAAAATGGGTAATTTTGCTATTGAAATTTATTGCTTTGTGATTTATTTGGACAAAAACATTACATTGCAGGTAAATTGTTTTTTGACTATTGTAATCTAGCATTACAAATCAATGTGTGGAAAACTAGTTCAATTTTTTTGCATGCCATATTATTTTTTACACCAGTTTTCACAAAAAAACTTGGTTGCTTGAATTGACAAATAAATTTGATCCAATAATTTTGATATGAATATTTTATTTATATCTTACGGCATTTATTTTGGGATTTATGTTCAGAATAGTAATTTATTTTTTTTTTAATTTTTTTGTTGCATGTTGTTTTGTAAGAATCTAGGTAGGGTTTATGTTGGGGGTTCAATTAGAGTGTAAGTAATAATGGCATGTAAAATTTTAATGTCTATATTAATAAAAAAGTTTTTATACAAATGGAACTGATTTTTTATCATATCCATTGTAACTATATCTGTCCATAGTTTATCCATGTGTCTTATTTCTATGCAAGTTGAGTTGCTTTAGTGGATTTTATTAAATAGCTTAATGATTCTTTATTTTTATGTCTAGTTACATGGCTTCTATATTAACAAGTAAAATTCTATAAACCTTGTTTTGTAGCACCAAGTAAAATATTGTGTTTATTTTTCATGTTGTTACCTATATGTTGTAGCTATTTTGTTTTGGCATCTTAAACAATGTTAATTCTCTATTGCTATGTTTCATGACTTGACCTTTATTTGGCAACGAAAACTTTAGAAAGATTGTTATTTAAAACTGAGTAAAACTTTACATTTAATTTTTATGGTGTTCGTTGCATGTTCTAGCTACTTTGTTTTAGCATCTATATCATTATTATTAAATATAGATAATGTTATTTCATAGTTTTAGCTCCTTAAGCCAAGGTTTTAGAAATTATTATTTACCTTACTACTGCTTTTGCTTTGACACAATTTTTTATATTCGATGACTTGAGCTTTAAATAAAGAGTTTTTGTTATAGTTTAAGTGATGATATTGACGAAGAGCATATTCACAATGCTTTGCATAAAATGGTTGTGATTGGTGATCTAATGTTATTTCTAAGGAATTAAGACATTTTATATTTCTATTGAAACGTCATATAGTGACATTCACAATAGTATCATTAGCATAAAAAATTCTAATCTATGTTATGAAATTGAAAAAAAATATTGGTTTCTATGCTGAAAATGTAATAAACAAAAACATTAGATTCTATATAGAAACAAAGAACTATAAACATATTTTACTTACTATAGACATGCAAATGCATTTTTTTTTTTCAAACACTTTTCTTTGCTGCCTTAATGGCCATTACAAATTAAAATGAAGTGCATAAAAGAAAATAAAAAACAACACATTTACATAGTTATCGATAATTAATTTATGTAGAGGAATGCATGCCATTGACATAAACTAGTTCTCAGAACATTGATGATGCTTTAGAAGTAGAAAACCTTTTTAGATTTTTTTTTTAAATATAATTTTGGGGATTGCTTATTTTATATGTTTCAAGTCTTGTTACATTTTTGATACACATATGTATAACTCTACATAGGAATCATAGAGAATTTTTAGAATTCATTGTAGAAAAAGACCCATATGCACTCAAATCTTTGCAACTAGATTTAGTTCATAAAGAGTTGTATAGACGACACCAGGTGTTGGACATAGACATATACTTTTGTTGTATGCATATTTAATTAAATTCAATAATAAATGATTTTGAACCTAGGCTATGGGGTGACAATTTTTGTATAAAATGGATCTCTAAGTGGCTAAACATTCCCATTTATGTTTGGTCTTTGACAAGAAAAAACAATATTTTCACTTTAATGAAAACATACATTTACCACCATATTGCATAATTTTCCATGATGAAAATATAATGTGTGGTCATTATGAGCCATTATTATATAATAAATTAAACATATTTCAAGGCCCCTTAAGACAAAGATATTGATAAACAACTTTTTCTATGATTTCCACTTATTGGGAGGCAAATACTGCAAAGATGCAAGTATGTAGATTATCTAGAATGTTTCATAACACATCTTATTATTGTGATAGCATATTCAATTTTATTTTTTATTTATAAAACGATATTTTTTATGAATAATATTTATGATGCTATGTGGTGCAGTCCTTTCATAATGCATTTGTTTCCAACCATGTGAAAGCAGATGCCTATTTGGAGTAAAACTTCACAGAAAATGTTAGCAATAACATTACAACTATTAAAAATTAACAAGGATATATTGTTAAGTTATGTTCAATACATGATGAAGGTGAAATAAAAGGTGGAAATTTTTTTGTCCTATGTATTTCATACTTGGTGCAAGTAAGAATTTGTCTATGGTCATCAACAAGCCACACAATTGTCAAAGTATATGATGAATTTGCTAAATCACACCTTACATATAACATTATTTTTTATGAAATAGATATTTAACATGTGCATTATGATCCATTAAAAATACAAAGATATTCCAAAACCTATTTGAATGATTTTTTAATATGCATTGACAAATTAACAAAAATGATTTTTTAATATGAATTGATGCAAACATTGAAGCTCGCTTGTGGAAAGAACACAAACATCAAAGCTATATTTTTTTTGCTACATGGATTATTTTTGCACCTGGAAAAAATATCCATTTAAATTTTAGTATCATGTTGTATTTTGTTATCAATTTTATACACACACACACACACACACACACACACATATATACATATATATATATACATATATATATATATATATATATACATATATATATATATATATATATACATATATATATACATATATACATATATACATATATATATACATACACACACACACACACACACACACACACACACACACACACACATATACATATATACATATATATATATATATATACATATATATATATATATATATATATATATATACACACACACACACACACACACACACATATATATGTATGTATGTATATATACACATATATATGTATGTATGTATGTATGTATATACATACATATATATATATATATATATATATATATATATATATATATATATATATATACATACATACATACATATATATGTGTATATATACATACATACATATATATGTGTGTGTGTGTGTGTGTGTGTGTGTGTATATATATATATATATATATATATATATATATATATATATATAACTGATAACAAAATACAACATGATACTAAAATTCAAATGGATATTTTTTCTAGGTGCAAAAATAATCCATGTAGCAAAAAAAATTGTCTTGGATGCAAACATTAAAACTTGCATGTAGAAAAACCATAAACATGAAACCTAACAAAATCATTAAAAAAAAGGCAAAAGAGAATTTTATAAAAAAAATATAGACATTTTGATACATATTTGTGAAATTCGTATACAACTACATTTCAAGCATAATGTTAATTTATTTAACCAATTTGAGAAAGACATATTATAATAATTGATAGTAAATAATGCAACCATTCATGGAAAATGAATATGCACAAATTGAAATAAATGATTAAAAATTAGAATTATTCCCATATTTACAATGCCTATTAACATTAAACTAAACAAACACTTGAGAAATGTGCTTATGCTAATAGACCTTGAGGAAAGTCTTGTTGCATTAAGGATTGCATTTGTTCAAATATGAGATCTAGGCAACAAAAACCCACAGCTTGGACTCATAAGTCCAATTATCAATGTTCCATCGAATATTGACAAAATTAAAAAGGCATTGCCTCTATCTATAGACAAAATAAGAAGAATTGTTATGGCTTTAAAAACACACCTATAATACAAAAATATGTTTCAACAAGGAACTATGCATCTAAAACTCATTATGCAAGCATTGAAATAAATTTATAAAAGAGAATTATATATTTATCATAATTTACAAATAAAATTTTATTGAAAACCATTTTTAAGCATTGGATTTATATAAAATATAAATGTCAATAGCCTCTATAATGAATCTAAAATTAGTAGTGACAACGGTATGGATATGTCTTCTGACATAGATGAGGTCTATTCTATGGATAGTTTGGTACATGGCTTTATAGATTTAGCATGTATTGCAGCATTACATGAAAAAGTAATTATAATATCCCCATATGAAGAAATTAAACTACTTGGAATTTTTATAGATAAAGACATAGAGGAAATGAATTTCCCAACATTTTTATTTGGAGACCCTTGTGACTAATATATTATATCAATATTCACATATCAAAAAATCACATAATGGGAACTAATGCATGTTGATCATTGATTTTCATATACTCTTGATTGTTTTTTCAAATAAATAAAAATTAATCATAGATCACATTAGAAAGAATATGTGGGTTTGAATTAGAAAATGGAAACTACAAGGTAAAAAATATTTTGGCAAGGGATGTTAAATACAGACCAAATCTTCAAAAGTTATTGAAATCTTAAATAGGATATGTAAATTTTTGTTGAGGTCAACATACCCCCATTTTTAAAACATAGGAACCCTTGTGATTATTTTGAACCTTAGTACTAAAACTTGATATTTTACACTTTATTGGAATTTGAAGATTAGACCATTTGATGAAACTAGATCATCTTCTTCATATTTTTTTCTAAAACCTAACCTAATGTTGCTAACAATTAACTTTCAGGTATTAAGTTTCAAGTTTCATGGAGATCCATTCAATGGATCATGATTGGGATCTACAAATTAATCATATTCTAAATTTTACCAGTCCTAAATTTATGGTGGCTCACAGTTGGATTCATGTGATAAAAACCTCCATCAAACCCTAGACTAGACCTTTGATTCAAATTTTGGTGGGAATGCATTTGATAGGAATGTTTCAAATTTACTTTGGACTTAAGCCCAATTTTTATGTTAAGGCTTGGTTGTATTTCTTAACATGACCAAACTTTAGCCTATAATTCATGCTTAGATCTCCTTTATTTTGCCCTTTTTTTCCTTATATTTCTAATGTGGTATAATGTCTATGTTAGCAGGGTCATTTTATTTTAGCATGGTCCCCTTTGTTATAAACTTATCCTAAAGTCCTAACCCTAGGTCCCCATTCATATTTATCAACATGAACAAGACCTTAGTCTTAAAGCTTTAGCCTAAGTTCCTATTTACTTGAGTCTTAATTTAAGCCCCTAGCTTCTTTACAGATCTGACAGTCCACACTTGCTCATGAAAGGATGATCCGACAGAGCAAAGGAAACTCAATGAAATTAAAGATTTGACCCATTGAACTGATTAGGTGTAAGCACTTGAATCAAGATCGATGATATATGCTTAAGCGGGACTGAAGATCCGATGGTGTGAAGTCATTGTTAAAGTTAAATGGCCCCATCTATCAAATACAAATTTAGCCTAAGTTTTCACCTAAGGTCTCATTGTAATTATTAATACAACAAAACCTTATGATAAAACTTATGATAAATGTAAGTATACGAATCTTAATCAGATTGCCCATGGCTCATTGCATAGATTGATTAAATGGAGTGAATGCAACACTAATAAGTCAAAAGATCAGAAAGCCCCATAGAATTGCCACATGGCACTCCTGAATTCAAAGATTAATAAAAAAGGGCCCCACACATTAAAATAAACCAATAGCATGTAACTATTTAGATCTTAATCAATGATCTATGCTTCAACATGGATATTGATCCAATGGAGTATATCAAATCTAAGGTCTATGGACCAAAAGAGCTTCATGAGCTTAAAATTGACATTCCCACGATTGTCATTTGATGTCCATGGGATCATCAAATTTAAGCTCATGAAACCTAATGATCTACTAACTTAAATTTGGCAATCTCACAATTATCATTTGGTGTTTTCAAGGCCGTCATTGACATTTGTGAGACTGTAAATTTTAAGATAATTTTTTTTACTTAGACATAGAGATATACTCCAAAAATGTTTCTAAGAGCTTATGAATTGTATTGTAGATCAATGGGACCCCCTCAAAAGATGTTCAAACATTTAGGATCTTTGAATTTCTAATGATAAAATGGCCTCATGATCTGAGTGTTTGTAGAATAGTTCTAACCTAAGCCTATTTCCTAAGGTCCCAATTATGTTTATTTGAACACAATAAACCTTAGGCTAGAGAATTATATTAAATCTTATTTTAAAAGGACCCTCGTGGCATAAGACTTAGATTAAATGCTTTTAACCTAAGTTTTCATCATGCTTATTAACAAGATGAAATACTAGGTCAAAACCTAACAATTGGTCCTTTTATCATTTAGTCCCCCTTCAAACATGTTCTAAAGAACTTAGCATAAATATCTTAGCCTAGAATATGTTTTTTTATTAACACAACATAAACCTTAGCCTAAGACATTTAGCCTAGGTCCCCTTTTATATATATTCTAAAAACATAGGCTAAAACACCTTAGCCTAAATTTTATAATGTGTTTATTAATCAAAAAATAAACCTTAGCCTAAAGTATTTAAGCCTAAATCCCTTCCTTTATCATGATGTTGATTAAATTTCTCACCCTTTTTCAGGATCAATGGCCCATACTTCATCATGAAGATTGATCAAATAGAGTAAAAAAACCAATGAATCTAAAGCATTTAATCCATCAGACCAATCATGTGCATCCACTTGGATCAAGATCAATAGCCCATGCTTATTCATGAGAGGATAATCAGATGGAGAACAACTATCAAGCACTTTTCAATAAAACCCAAGATGCCTATGGGAATAATACATGGTAGGCACATCTTCATTGAATAAAACACAAAGCCCAAAAGGCCAATTAAAGCTCAAAGTGGTACAAACATGGGGCCTAACATAAAGCAACTAATGATTCTTGAGCCCTATGATCATGATCGATGAACCGCATTTATCCATGAACAAAGATCCATTGATGCAAAAGAAGAGTTAGATTTTCAAAAGCCAATGGCTAGTCCCTTAAGGCATTTATGAAAAATGCTACAAAAGTTGTCAAATGGATGCCACATGGGCACCACGTAAGCATAAAATAGCAAAATTGGATATTTTTTGTGCTTAAAAAGGCAAAGGTATAAAGGTGTAGGTCTCAATCAAATTTGAGACATGAATTAACCTAAGTCTAAATTACCACTACTATTAAAGCTCCAAAAAATCCCTAAACATCAATAAAATCCCTAGTTTGAACTTGAATTGATCATAAACAAATCGAGAAGAGCTCGATTATGATCTAAGTGAGAACATGTTAATTTAAAGACTTCTTGTAATCCATTTGATAAGTAGTTACAACTTCCATAGACATGGTAGCTCATAGATAATAACAAAGGGATGAGATTGAGTTGTACTTAACCTCAGATAATGAAGGGAGGGTTTTTAAAGACATGGAACTGAACACTATAGATTTGAACATTGGGAATAGGAATTGGTTCAAAATCTTTTAGACCATTAATGAGATGTAAGCTATAACCAAGGAAGAATAGAATAATGCAACCATTTTGAGAAGATACAGTGACCTAGTTTCCATTCAGATGGCTAGCCTACACTACATTGGTGCCAAGCCTGACGTACTACACATCATTGATGTCCTTTATCCTCTTTTACAATATTGTAAAATTGAGAATGATTGGATTGTGTATAAGCGTACATTCAAAAAATTATCTTTCATTTCTCCCTTAGCTTTCAAGAGATACTATAAACTATGTAATCCACAAATAGACCTTCCCACCATCAAAAAGTGGACTAGAGAGTATAATTTGAACATAATCCTATCCCCATGACTTCTCACTAGGAACCAAGTTGTCTACAACACCACAAGTAAAATACCAATTTTCAAATTTAGGGAGGGAATTAGGATGATAATGACCATACTGATAGGTTATGCAGAGCCCCCTCCACCACTCATATTGATAAAATATGGGTATCATATGTTTACTTTATGGTGGAGAAAGGACTCACTCCCCTATTTGGTGAAATGATCAACATTTGATTAAAGTCCTAATTAATAATAATGAAGAAGAAAACAAGCAAACAATTTTACATGGTGTCTTATATATTAGATGCCATTTTAGCCTCCATTTAGATCTTGAACATCAAGAATTAGTCATCAAATGGGAGACCTACTGTCTCCCATCATTATTCTAAACTCCACATTTTTAAATATAGACATAACATGTAGTTCATCTATGATTGTGTTTACCCATCCCTAGTGGAAACCTTCATAGGAATTCCCATGAGCAGGGTTAGCCCATTGGTTAAGAAATATGTGGAATTGATAGGAGACATATCATTATACCCTGATTGCATGGTGATAAGGATTGAAGGGACTTTGACACAACCCTTTACGTTACCCATCTATGTACCAACCAAGCTTACAAATAAATAAGTGGCTTACCAAATTCTTCACAATATAGATGTATTTTGAAAGGAAAAGAAGAAAGGCCTTCCCCATCCCTTTCCATTGACAATCAGTAGGATTGTTTTGCAAAATTGGGAGCATGTAAATGTCATTACCAGATACAAGGACACCTTCACCCTACATAAAGATGATATGAGACAATGAGATGATAATGGGGTGGTCTTCAAGTATCTTAAATAAAAAACCATAAAAAATGCATATGAGAACCAACCTAGTGTCCATGACCCATCTACATCAGGGCCTCTAGTTTCCTAGAGGTATTAGCCAAATTTAAAAAGCATAACATCAAGTTGGAGCCCAAGTTGGCTAGGGGAGATGACAAGCCACCTTATGATATTTGGAAAATGGGGCCCATGCAATATCATATGTTTATTGGACCCTCTTCAAGGTCCCCTCTAGAACAACCACCCCAAGCACAAATAACATAAGGACCTAGTAAGGAGAAGTTGGATCAAAGACCTAGGGAGTTATCATCTTCAGCCCCACTTGAGAGGCCAAAGTCTCTAGTTGAATACCTGGATATGATTGCATTAGAAACCAATGAGATAGTAGAGGATGTACTTAGGGTGTTTGCTAAAGCTTATGTGTCAGAAGATGAGGAAGAACAAATAGAAAAACCCCAAGCTTAGGTAGAGGAAGTTGAACAGGATAGGGGGAAGGAAGTTGCTTTAGACCTAGATCCCATAACATCCCCACAAAAAATAAAATATGAATCAACATTCATCCTAGTTATGAGGAAGAAGCCCAAGTTGACTTCCGCCCACCCCATAAGTGAGGTCAACTTGTTCTATGAGGAATACCCCATTCATGGACCCATTATCCTTAAATGGTTTGTTTATGGGAAAATGTAGATTTTTTTTTATTTATCCTACTCTTGGGCCTTGATCTAAATAATTAGCATTGATGTTCATGAATAAATCATGCCATGGATATTGGCTTTAATGAAGGAGGAATAAGAAAGAAGGATAATTTCCATAACAAGATCAAGTGGCACATAAATGCACACTCCAAGTGCTTCAAGCAGTACACAGTTGGAAACTCCTGAGCCTCCTGTTGACCCAATTTTGCCCCTCAGGCAAAATCTCGGTCACCTCCTACACTTGCTTCGCAGGCTAGTCATTTCAGGTTGCAAGATCCACCTTCAGGTTTCGACAGCGCCATTTCAGAGTGAAAGGCAGTCTTCAAACGTCTAGGAGAGAAAGAGGAAAAAAGCTGGAGTGTTCGACACTTAGGCAAACAGAGGGCAGGAAAAAATGTAGAGGGCAGCAAATTCACCGCCCACTACAAGGGCAGGTAAAATGAGCCCACCTACAAAAAATATGCAGAGGGCGGCAAATTCGCCGCCCACAACACAAGACGCCGTGGACATCGGCCGACGTCGGCAATATTGCCATCGTCGGCACACTACATGAACCGACGTCGGCAGAACCGCAGACATCGGTAGAACAGCGACAGGCATAAAAGTTGGAAAAGCCCGCCCTAAGGCGGTGAAATAGAAAAGCCCGCCCAAAGGCGGCGAAATGGAAAAGCCCGCCCTAAGGCGGTGAAATGGAAAACCCTACCCCATGGCGGGGAAGGAGAAATTGCCACCCGGAGTATAATACTGCCGAGGTCGGCAGCTTTCACAAACCGACGTCAGCAATACAGCCGCCGTCGGTAGCTTATCGGTCGACGTCGGCAAGTTTTCTATACAAAGTCCATGCAAAGGGCGGCAAAATCGCCGCCCACTACAAGGGCGGCAAAATTCACTTGTAGTGCACAAGAAAAAGCCCACCCAGCTGCCAGAGGAGACCAGCACGCAAAATGAGGCAGACTTGTGATGTCGTCAATAGTGTTTTTCACGCTTTTCAATGAAACTTCTCTTGGCTCTTCTGCTATAAATATACAGACTTAGCCATTTCTCAGGATCTTCCTGACTTTTGTAAAGAGCAATGCTCTGCACATTTTCCACCTGAATCAATAAGAATACAGTTTTACCTCTTTCTTGGATGGATACTCTGTGCATGTTCTCTATGTTTAATCTGTGTTCAGTCATTTCCTTTTAAATGCTCTCACAGGGTTTAAAATACTAATGTATCAGCTATCTACAGAATGTCAGTTTGCAGTTTACAGGTGAAGAGTTCCATCTAGGGTGCAGAAATAAAGGAGGTCACTTACAGTATGCATTCCACAGCATCTTGGTGAGTCCCTGTTTCCTACATCTTTCTCTGAAACCTCCCTGTCATCCCAGCAACCTGGCCTTTTCTACCAAGTTTCAGTGTAGAGTATACTTGCATTTTTCTTGATTCTGAGAGTGGATCTGGAAGGTCACTCCTTTATTTTGGTGTATCACCTCTTTTAGAGTAGGCTGTTTGCTTTCTTGCACTTCTTTCCCTTTTCATCCCCCCCAGTATACCTATATACCTATATTTTGCACTGCCTGAAACAAACAAGATACATCGGAGGGAACTAGCCCATATCTAGAGACTCCCCTCTCCTGCTTCGCCGTCCCACATGCGAGAGAGGGGTTTCCATGTTACGGGGAGAGGGCAGGAATCTAATTTCCTGTCGTTGGGTGCACTTTCCAGCGTCAACAGTTTTGGCACGCCTGGTGGGACTCCTTTTTTCAACACAGTAGTATTTCAGGACTGATGCTGGTCCTGTTGCAATTATTTCAAAAAATTTCAACATCTGGCGACTCCACTGGTAAGAGCTCAGTTCTTTATTTTTAAGACCAGTCACTTAAACTCCTATGCCAAAGGTTACCACAAGGTTAGCTTCAAGAGGAGTCCCCTTTGAGTTCATTGAACTACCTTTAAACTCTGCTAAAAGGCTCAGGTTTGAAAGAACTCGCCCTTATCCACTAGTAAACCCTCCTGGACTTGTTGCTGAAAATACCAACCCAACTCGGCCACAAATACAACTTGTCCCAGCCATGGCCTTGCCTTTTGCAGCTTTTCGTGGTGAGAGCCCTTTAAACCTCCCACGCTACGATCCGATCCCAGGAACAGCTCTAAAAAATGTGCCTTCTTTTGATGAAGTGGGACCTATTACAGCAGTTGAGCATATAAAAAATATTGCCAACCTTTGTAATATTCACAATGTAACAGAAGAGAATATTGCCATCAGACTGTTAGCCTTGTCTCTGAAAGGGAAAGCTCTCGACTGGTATGGCACCTTGCCTGTGAATTCTATACATTCCTGGAATGAATTGGGCACCCGTTTAACTGATCATTTTGGGGAAAAAAGTGATGGCCTCTCTCTTGCAGAACAACTGACCACTATAAAGAGAGCTCCACACGAGTATATGCAGGACTTCAACACGCGATTTCAGAAGACTTGGGATAGAATTCCCGTCTTGGTAAGACCGACTCCCAGCTACGCTTTTTTGTATTATCTAAAAGCTTTAAATAGTGACATCGCTATGATGATCCAATCTATGGGGGGACACATCTTGCCAGCTGCATACGACATAGCCATTACAGCCGAAAATTGCTTAATTCAAGCTGGAAAAATCGCCCCTAGGCCTCATATGCCACTTTTCCCAGAACCGCTGCCCCCAATTCAGGCTATCGCTCCTACAATTGCTCCCCTACCTGTCATTGAGAAACCAGCGGCTTTTCAATCCAATGAATTAAATGAAGTTAAGGGCCTATTGCAGAGCATGTCAAATGAACTTGTTGCCCTTAAAAGGCAGCAAGCTCAAAACCATAAGCCAAACCAAGGTTATCAAAATTACGGCCATGCTCCTAGACCCCCTTTTCCAAACTATAACCAAGGTCAGGGGCAGCTCACTACAACCAGGCCTTATCAAAATTATAACTCAGGCCCTTCTTCGTCATCTAAAGCCATGGTGCCTACTCAGAACAATCTAGTGCAGGAGCAGCCAGGTCATTCAACCATAGGACAAAGTCAAGAGCAAGCCGCCCACACAAACGATATGGTAAATTTTTTCCAAAATTCAGAAAATCAAGCTGCTGATTTCTCTCAATTTTTCGAGTTTCCAGCTCAGCCCAGCACGAGTAGCAATCAAACTCAGCCGGATTCTACCCTGATAAATCACGAAGAAGGCGAGTTATGTGCAATTAATCATGGGGGCACTGCAGACAATCAAGTCGATTGCGTTGCAGCCAACACCAGATTTAAAAGAAGAGCGGTTGGAGAAGCGCGGGCTTCCCCTCAGACATCAACGAATCCTACACCACCCCCTTTTCAGAGGACCCCAATTCCTGGTCAATCGTCTGTACCTCCAGCTCCTCAGTCTATAGCTCCAGGTGGGATCAGCGCAAAGGAGAGCACGAAGGGAATCAGCCCCCAAGTTAATATAGTTGATCAAATGAAGAAATTGCATGTGAATATTTCTCTTTGGGATTCGTTGTCTCTTCCAGGACAAAAGGAGGTATTGAAGAAAGAATTGCATGAGCTAGATCGACAGGCCGCCTTGCCAGACACTAATAACGTCTTGATGACAAATGGGCAGCCTTCTGCTCTAGGTTAGGTAAAGAAAGAAGAAAAGACTCCCCCTTTTTATGTATCTTTGATCATAGGAGAATTTTTAGTACACAATTGCATAATTGATAGCGGGGCCAGCACTTCAGTAATGCCTAAATGCATTGCTGATAAGATGGGGTTAAAGTACGAAGCAATGAACAGAGGAGTCCTGCAACTCGATGGAACACCTGCAAAGACAGTCGGAGTCCTGAAGGGACTAAGTTTAACATTGCATGCCTGTCCGACATTCTCAATCCCCCAGGATATAGTGGTAGCAGACGTTCCTCCATATTTTGCAATATGTTTGTCTAGGGACTTTACGTCCAAGATAGGGGGCTATCTAGCAGCAAATTGGTCATACCTGGTTTTCAGAACCAAGTACGGAATTAAAGTGAAAATCGAATTTGAGCCACTCTACAAGGACCACCTAGAGCCCTATTCGCCTAAAGTAGCGAATGTCAGTTACACTATCATTGATCCAGAAGACTCTCAGATGGACAAATCTTCATCTTCTGCTCTTGAAGGAGTCACAGATTTACTCTTGGATGAGTGGGGAAGCGATAACTTCGAGCACGATCCTTACAAGTTTATTGAAGAAGAAGATCTTGGCGTCTATTGCTTGCATGAAGAAAGTGCCATCATGCCCAATATAATGAAGGAAAATGAAGAAGACCCTGGCCTGTGGCAGCTATACTTCGACGGTTCCAGAAGCAAACTGGGTGCTGGTGGTGGGACAATGTTAATCTCCCCTTCCAAAGAAAGGTACTTTTCAGCTTTCCGTTTCCAGTTTTCTTGTACATGTAACGTTGCAGAGTATGAGTCTTTGATTCACGGACTTGAGTGGGCAAGAAAAAGAGGGATCAAGAAATTGCAAATCCTGGGGGACAGTGAATTAATTGTGAACCAAATCAGAGGCCTAAACCTGACCAAGAACTCCTTACTGAAGTCTTACAAGCATAGAGTCTGGGACTTGATGGAGGATTTCCTTGCTCTTAACATTACTTCGATCCCTAGAGAACAGAATAAACAGGCTGACAGGTTGGCAGCTGTTGGTGCCCAATTTGATGTTCCGAAAGAAATAAGCAGGGGTTGTGGTTCGTGCCATTTAAAGGTGGTGGTTCGGCCTTCAATTCCAGATAATGTTACAAATTGGCAGGTCTTCGAAAGCGACCAACAAATAGCTCTTTTCCTGCAGGAAGAAGCCGAGTTTGCGGTCCACAATCAAGCGAAATTGCGGCAGTAATATGGAAATCAGATTGTTCAATTGAAGAACAATAAACTCCCTAAGGGTCTGGTCACACTTGAAAGTATTTTCAACGGAGAAGACCAACTAAGAGATGATAAAGCATGGGTCACTACCAAAGAGGAGAATTATGAAAAAGTTGAAATCTTCAAGGACAAGTTGCTAGCGCTTGGTAAGGTCTGCACGTTTCAAGAAAGGCAAAATTTTATTCTGTTGTATCAAGAGTTCGTTGACGTCTTCGCCTAGAACTATAGCGACTTGAAAGGCTTCAATCCAAGGCTAGCCCAGCACACTATTGAATTAGATGAAGGTGCAAAACCAGTCACACAAAAGCAGAGGCCTATAAATCCGATGGTCGAGCTCCTTATGAAGAAAGAATTGGTCAAGTTGATTGAGTCCGGCATTATATTTCCAATCAAACATTCCTCATGGTTGGCCAATTTGGTTCCAGTTAGAAAGAAAAATGGGGAGATCAGGCTATGCGTCGATTTCAGAGACCTTAATAAAGTCTCTTTAAAAGATCATTATCCCCTTCCAAACATGGAGCAGATCCTCCAAAAGGTAATTGGTTCTGAACGTTTCTCCCTCCTGGATGGCTATTCGGGATATAATCAAATTCTGGTGCGAGACTCTGACCAATACAAAACAGCCTTCACCACTAAATGGGGAACGTTCGCCTACCAGAAGATGCCTTTCGGGCTATCCAACGCTGGTGCTACTTTTCAGCGAGCCATGGACATGGCTTTCAGTGGTTTGATAAACAAGAACGTGCTGGTGTACCTCGATGATATAACGGTTTTCTCCAAAGAGGCAGGGCAACATATGAAGCACCTCAGACATATTTTTGAGAGGTGCAGGGAATTTGGCATCTCCCTAAATCCAAAGAAATGTGTATTTGCGGTTCATGAGGGGAAACTTCTTGGCCACATTGTGTCCAAGAAAGGTTTGTCTATTGACCCAGAAAGAGTCCGCTCCATTCTGGAGATGTCCCTACCAAAACACAAAAAAGGCCTTCAGAGTTTCTTTGGTAGGATAAATTTCATTCGGAGGTTCATTCCGAACTTTGCTGAAATAGTTAAACCCTTGACCTCCTTGCTAAAGAAGGGTGAGGAATTCAAATGGACGACGCCAAGGAAGGACAGCTTTGAAGCTATCAAACAGGCTCTGACCCAGGCTCCCGCTCTAATCAGCCCCGACTTCAATAAAGACCTCAATCTCTATACTTTCAGCAATGGAAAAGTAATATCTGCCATGCTTACCCAAGCAAACGGTGATGACCTCGAGCAGCCACTCGCCTTCTTCAGCCAGGGGTTGGAGGACTTCGAAACCAGGTACACCTATGTAGAGAAGCAAGTCCTGGCAGTAGTGCGTAGCTTGAAGAAATTCAGATATATGTTGTCAAATAGCAAAATCCATCTCATGGTTCCACATCTTGGCGTCAAGAATTTCTTGACCAATCGAGACTTAAACGAAAAAAGAGCGGGATGGATCACCAAGGTAATGGAGTACGACATAGACATCAAAATCACCAAGTTGGTGAGAGGAAGGGGCTTGTGTGAATAGCTAGCCGCAGATTTGAGACAAAGGGATGAAGACAGCTTGCTAATCCATGATGCAGCCACTGCAGAAGAACCAACTGTCGTAAGAGATTGGACACTGGACATGAGGCGTTTCCTTCTTACGGGCGAATGTCCACAGAGTCTCGATAGGGCCGAAAGAAGGTATTTTAAACTTCAGTCCCTTCCCTATGTTTTGATTGATGAAATATTATTTAGGAAGGATCTCTCTGGGATTCTCCTGAGATGCATTGACTCTAGTCAGGCTGACAAGGTATTGGCTGAGTTTCACGATGGGCCGGCAGGCGGCCATTTTGCCCCTAAGACCACAGCAACAAAAATAATGAGAGCTGGCTATTTTTGGCCCACTCTCTTCAAGGATACCCATGCCTGGGTTAGAAAGTGTCAGAAGTGTGCACTCTTTGATGGAAAGCAGCGATTGGCTGCCATGCCCCTACAGCCCATTCAAATTGAACAACCATTCATGCAGTGGGGCCTAGATTTTGTAGGGATGATCAATCCTCCTTCTAGCACTGGACATAAGTGGGTCCTGACTGCTACGGATTATTTCACTAGGTGGGTGGAAGCCATTGCTTTGAAAGAAGCAAATGAAAGTGCGGTCTTAGATTTCTATGAGGACTTAGTGACACGTTTTGGGGTCCTAGCCACTATAATCTCAGATAATGCCTTGGCTTTTTTGGGGACAAAAACTAGTGAATGGGCGCTAAGGTATGGTATATACCTCAGCACCTCGTCAAATTACTACCCGCAGGGGAATGGACTAGCTGAGTCCACTAACAAAAATTTGATCAGGATTATAAAGAGGACCATGGAAGGAAATCAGAGAACTTGGCATACCAAGTTGAAAACAGCTCTATGGGCCGATCGAATCACCCCAAAAAGGTCAATCGGAAATTCTCCATACACGCTTGTGTATGGAAGGAAAGCAAGGCTTCCTATCTCACTTGAATTGCCAGCACTGGACCTCGCTCATCAACTACAACTAGAAGAAGGAAACAGCATGGAGGTCAGATTGTGTGAACTAATGGAGCTCCAGGAAGTAAGGAATCAGGCCATGGTCTCTATGATCAGTCACCAACATCAGGTGAAAAGACATTTCGACAAGAGGTCTTCGTCAAAAAATTTTGCTAAAGGAGACATTGTCCTAAAATGGGACGAGGATAGAGCTAAGCCTGGTAAACATGCAAAATTTGATGCCCTCTGGAGCGGTCCTTACATGATTACTCAGTGCAAGCAGCATAACACATTCCAGCTCTCCAGGTTGGACGGCGAAGAATTGCGTATCCCAGTCAACGGGATACATCTGAAGCATTGCCACTGAATTTTGGTTCGGCTGTACATAGTTTTCCCTTGTTTTTCTTCCCTGTTTTTCCCTAAGTGCAATTTGCACAGTTAGTTGTTTTTTAGTCTTGTGTGTTTCCCTTTGCAGTGGGGGTAAATTCTGTATATTTTGATTTTGAGATATTTTGAGCTGTTGTAAACCATCTTCAAAGTGACCATCCGACTCCGCACCCAATGGATATGCAAGGCAACTGGGTTCTAAGCATAGCAGGCACGCTTCCCTCGTAAGTCGCCAATTTGTTGACCCAATTTTGCCCCTCAGGGAAAATCTCGGTCACCTCCTACACTTGCTTCGCAGGCTAGTCATTTCAGGTTGCAAGATCCACCTTCAGGTTTCGACAGTGCCGTTGCAGAGCGAAAGGCAGTCTTCAAACGTCTAGGAGAGAAAGAGGAAAAAAGCTGGAGTGTTCGACACTTAGGCAAACAGAGGGCAGGAAAAAATGTAGAGGGCAGCAAATTCGCCGCCCACTACAAGGGCGGGTAAAATGAGCCCACCTACAAAAAATATGCAGAGGGCGGCAAATTCGCCGCCCACAACACAAGACGCCGTGGACATCAGCCGACGCCGGCAATATTGCCGTCGTCGGCACACTACATGCACCGACGTCGGCAGAACCGCTGACGTCGGCAGAACAGCGGCAGGCATAAAAGTTGGAAAAGCCCGCCCTAAGGTGGTGAAATAGAAAAGCCCACCCAAAGGCGGTGAAATGGAAAAGCCCGCCCTAAGGCGGTGAAATGGAAAACCCCACCCCATGGCGGGGAAGGAGAAATTGCCACCCAGAGTATAATACTGCCGACGTCGGCAGCTTTCACAAACCGACGTCGGCAATACAGCCGCCGTCGGTAGCTTATCGGCCGACGTCGGCAAGTTTTCTATACAAAGTCCATGCAAAGGGCGGCAAAATCGCCGCCCACTACAAGGGCGGCAAAATTCACTTGCAGTGCACAAGAAAAAGCCCACCCAGCCGCCAGAGGAGACCAGCACACAAAATGAGGCAGACTTGTGATGTCGTCAATAGTGTTTTTCACGCTTTTCAATGAAACTTCTCTTGGCTCTTCTGCTATAAATACACAGACTTAGCCATTTCTCAGGATCTTCCTGACTTTTGTAAAGAGCAATGCTCTGCACATTTTCCACCTGAATCAATAAGAATACAGTTTTACCTCTTTCTTGGATGGATACTCTGTGCATGTTCTCTATGTTTAATCTGTGTTCAGTCATTTCCTTTTAAATGCTCTCACAGGGTTTAAAATACTAATGTATCAGCTATCTACAGAATGTCAGTTTGTAGTTTACAGGTGAAGAGTTCCATCTAGGGTGCAGAAACAAAGGAGGTCACTTACAGTATGCATTCCATAGCATCTTGGTGAGTCCCTGTTTCCTACATTTTTCTCTGAAACCTCCCTGTCATTCCAGCAACCTGGCCTTTTCTACCAAGTTTTAGTGTAGAGTATACTTGCATTTTTCTTGATTTTGAGAGTGGATCTGGAAGGTCACTCCTTTATTTTGGTGTATCACCTCTTTTAGAGTAGGCTGTTTGCTTTCTTGCACTTCTTTCCCTTTTCATCCCCCCCAGTATACCTATATACCTATATTTTGCACTGCCTGAAACAAACAAGATACATCAGAGGGAACTAGCCCATATCTAGAGACTCCCCTCTCCTGCTTCGCCGTCCCACAGGCGAGAGAGGGGTTTCCATGTTACGGGGAGAGGGAAAGAATCTACTTTCCTGCCGCTGGGTGCACTTTCCAGCGTCAACACCTCCTAAGGTCAAAAAATCATCAACTAGTGTACAATTCAATCTGTCAATAGTAGGGTTATATAAAGTCACCACCAAGAAATCCATGGTTGGAGGTAAATAATTCACCTTTCAAAAAGTTTAGCCATTTATAGGCTTAACTCCAGTTGGGGTACAATAGCTTGGGGAACATCCTATTCATGAGGAGGATATAGAAAGCCTAGCTAAGGCTCATTTAGCTCAGATGAAAGTAGGAATCAAGGGAATGAAGCAAAGTATACATAACTTGAAGAAATAAAATGAAAATCTAGAGATCCAAGTTGTCATATCAATTCCTCATGCAGTAATAAAGATGTTTGAGGCATCCTTCTTTGATATGTTTGACTCCTTAAAGTCAATGAAGCTGAGGCAGGATGCATTGACCCAATAAAATGAAATTTTAGAGTGATTGATGGCCCAATGGTAGGATTCTAAGGATAAAATAAGAGATCTTATCAAAATATTAATTAAGGGTAAGATTCCTAGATTCAAAGCCATTATCTTAGCCCACTTGAATGCAATATTAGGGATAGTGGTTTATAAGATGGAGAGTTTAAGTGTTTGGTCAAAAGTCTTGGATAGAATCCTGAAGGATGATGAGGGGATGATGGCTAGAGTCAGGCAAATCATTTTCACCATGTTGGCCAATTATACAAAGTCTACTACCCTTAACATCATTAATGATGAAGAGTATAAACATAGAGTCACCTTGGTGATGTAGGAAGTGAGAATTAAAATCTAGGGCCAATCAAGGAGTGATAATAATAGAATCCTGGGCATGATATTCACTATTGAAGAAAATATTGTAAAATTTAGGAGCATTAAGGAGACCATAGAAAGAAATGATAGGGAATTCAATTACTTAGTTGATCAAGAGGATGTTTGTCTCATGAAACCAGCTATTGATTTAGAGTTTGTTAGTGAGCAACATCAGAGAACTTTGGAGCTTCTCCAAGAGAAAAAATGGAGCCCTTCAATAATGGGCCCACCAGTTAATGAATATTCCATTTTATGTAAAACATTGTAATATTTTAATATGAAATATTCTTTTGTAAAGGCATATGTTAGTTTGTTAGCATATTTGCCTCTAGATTAGTCCACTTTAGAAAAGCAAATGTATTTTATAACCTTGTTAAAAGGACATTTATCCTTATCTTTTATATATTTATATCTTGTAACTGACTAGTATACTACCTTATTCTACTATAAAAGGCAGTACTACCATGTTGTAAGGGAGGAAATTTTGAGAAAAACTTGTATACTTTGAAGTAATTAATATAAACAAGGAATACTAAAACGTTGTCCAAGTTTGTTTGTGTCAATTATTTCATGAACTTCTCTCTCAATTGCTTGTTCCAAGTCTTGAATTTGAATGGTTTCCATGAATTCTAAATCTATAAATTTGATATAGTGTTTTTTATTTGTGCTTACGCTAGATTTGTTGAATGATCCTAAATTTGCTTCATTTCATTTGTTCTACAATAGGATGTGTAAATGCTATTAAAATGTAGTAACAAATCTTTAAAGTAAATTCAGTTCTTACTTGTATTTATTCACATTATCCTTAGAAGTTTGCCAGGTTATAATGAGATATAAGCTTATGCTATTTTGCATTATATACTAGTTAAATACATGTTCAATTGTAATTGAAACTTTATCATGATGTTTAAGTCAAGGACCATCAATCACATATTCTCTTTCTACCCTACCCTTCTCTTTTTCTCCTTTTTAACCAAATCACTCTAGTTTAGATCTCATTAAAAATACTCACTTAGATTAGCCCTTAGTGTATAGCTTTGGTCATAATTCACTAAGATCAGCATAGATACTTCAAAATTCACAAGGACCATGGTGGCTCCCAACCACCAATCAATATAAATTTATCGAATAGTTTAAATTGTTCTACCTCTATTTCACCACGAGTAACTAGATCACCAAAACTTGCTACTCATGCCATGAATTCTCAAAATTCTAAAATGATAAGTGTTCTTTAAACACTAAGAGCACCTGTGATACACATAGAGTCATCAACAATTTCAAAAAAATATGGATCTCTCCTAATTACATGCAAGGATTGAAAAATAATTCCTTTGTTGTAATACATCAACTAGGACCATCAAATATTTTCTTGAATTTTTCAAGTATTGAACATCGTTGGTAATCATTGATGGATTCATTAAAACAGTTATATCTAAAACATAGAAAAAATAAAAGTTTCAAGATTCATCAACATAACAAACAAAATGAATATTCTTTTCTTGTAAATATGGATTTGGTTATATGCACACACTATTATAGACATCGCATGAATATGATGAGATAACTCCTATGCAATGATGAATTTTTTTTAGGCAAAATCATAGATTTCTTTTATGTAACTGAATTCCAACAAAGAGGGAATGTTCATGATCATTGGTTAGTATGGATATAAAATGCACCAATATATGAAAAGAATAAAAAATTAGTGATCATACATTTTATTAACAAATACATATCTTGTAATACTGGTATGATTGAACATGACATAGCCAAATTACATATACATCATCACACTCATAGCTCTAAAAAAAAGGGGGAAAAAAATTAGATACAATTTTCCACAACCACCTATGCAATAGACAATTATTCTTGAACCTTTTGAAGAAAAAAATGAAGTTACAAATAAAAAATAAAATCAGATTTATTTATTTCTAAGCAAAAAATAATATACTATCCCTGATGGCTTCGACACTTTTTTACATGATCATGGCATAAAAGATTCTAAATACATACGAGCAATACAAAACATAATTAAATAGCCTACAATACTTCTAATTCATGGATCAACACAAATATGTAGCAATAATTTCATTAAAATCATGCCATATTTATGGAAAGCTTATACCGATACACATTTTATTCGAAATGAATATGCTACAACAATATTCAATAGCACATACATGAAAAATGGAAATCCAAAAACCACACATTATTTTAACCAAATACAAAAACAACATGCAACAAAAAAATTATATGTTATTCAAATGTTGTGTAGACTTGGAAATGTAATGCCAAAATACCAACAAATACTTACAATACAAGTTGTTCATTTGGTGTTACCATTGCCATTGAATCAATTCTCAAGAACATATACTCTCATAAATACATCTTTCCTAGAAGAACACACATTTATATTAAAACCTTCTATTTTGCATAGCGATTTGATTTTTTAAGGGTTATGGAGTTTAAGCATTAGGTTGTTAAAGGGGATAAGTACAATAAATCAAGATGTAAAATATGAAATAAATATAGCCACTGATTTGTGAAAGAATTAAGCTAACCTAAAATATCTAATAATAATAGTGAATGAAACAAATGAATATTTATCTAGAAACTACGTGAGATGAAGGATCCAGTTCCTAAAAATTGGTACAGTGGCTAGTCTAAGTGTTGAAAAAAGGATATAAGTGTCAAAAATCCTTCTGAACAATAGTTTCCTACTTTGAACAGTAGTGTTGTGGCACTAGTGTCCACTTTTTGTACTAGTGTCTTATGTGTAAAGACTAATTTGTACTTTTAGGAGCACCTATGTCTGATTCTACCAAGCCTAATCATATGTGGATAAGCTCTAATTTATTTTATATGACTTGTTTTAGTTGATTTTGTATGCAAACCCTAGACCTACATGTGAGTAGGCAATTCAATAGGCACAAGTAGTAAATGTGTGGTGTTAGTTGGTTAGGTTGGACATCCTCAACACCCCATTGTGATGATATCCACCTACATACCAATACTCCTAGGAGGGATCAAGTTCGATGTAGTTATCCCCACCTGAATGTGGGTGCAAGTATAAGTGAAGCTAATATGAATGTCAGTTTGAGTATTTTTAGTGAGGCTTGAGACTATAAATATGTGTATTCTAAGCTTAGAAGGGCTATAGATGTTTGTATGCAAAAATATGGCAAAATAGGGATTAATAGCCTTGATTATGCCCAACTTGTTCTGAGCTTGTTTGTGTGTATTTGCATATGATTTCCATCTAGTGAATAAAGGGATAAAATTCATGTGTGTTTGTGTGTGTGTATACACACACACACACACACACACACACACACACACACACACACACACACACACACACACACATATACATATATATATACATATATATATATATATATACATATATATACATATATATATACATATATACATATATATATATATATACACACACACATATATATATACATATATACATATATACATATATATACATATATACATACATACATACATACATATATATATATATATATATATATATATATATATATATATATATATATATATATATATTGATCTAGTGTTTGTGTGGGGTTTGAAATAGGTCTAGGCTGATCCTAGATGTCTTTAGGATTGAAAAGATATCCACTGGGGATAAACAGAGGGAAAAAGACAATAACATCCAACTAGGACACTAACATTGTGGCACTAGTATCTAATTATGGCACTAATGTCTAGGTGGTATAAATTGAGTTATTAGGGGCCTAAAATCCTAAGGAAGGGGCTGGGACTAATTTTGAGATGTTTAAGGATGCATTAGGCCTATACAAAAATTGAATAAGTGTCTAAATAGGCCCCAAGATAGGTCTAAGGCTAAGCTAGGGATTGGTGGTCTCAAGTAACGCTCTTGGAACTCAAGTGACATTTTAGATGATTATATGTCCCCTCCCTTATATTATATAAATGTAGTAATGAAAAATGACTAAGATAAAGGAAAAGAATATTAACTAAACTTACATAAGAGGCAAAGCCCATGAATTTGGATTTGAGTATGTGAAGCATGCTCCATTATGTGTCCTACAAATTAAACATGCATAATTTAGTACTTACTTAAGAGAGATCAAAAGTAAATACAAAATTGAGTAGAGATAAGAGAGAGTAAAGCAATGAATACAACTCATTGGGTATGCAAACCAATGCATAGACCTAGGAATATCCTGTGTGTAACTAATGATCAATCAATGAAAATCTTGGACTAAACTGAATGGCTTTCTCAATCCCCATGTGTGGATAGATTAATAAATTGATCTATCCTTGAATCCATCATTTTCCACCCCTATTCGATGGATCATAACCTATGAATAACTTGGATTGGACTTATGGATTGTCTAACCCTCTTATGTAGGTGGCTCAATAACTCAAGTAGGTTATGACTCCATCATTTCCTACCCATGTGTAGTAGATTCATCTATAACTAAATTTGAATAATGTAACTGAATATCTATATGACTTTAACTGAAACTATATATAATGGCTCCATGACTACTCAGGAACTTTGGAATGAAAATAGGCCTCAGGGCCTCTCATACACTGGGGTATGTAGTTCAATGACTATGCATTAATGCCAATCATTGAAAATAAAGTAAGTCATAAAATTTGGTATAAACCAATGAAAATGTTGTCTAGATTAGGAACGTAGAGAATGACATGGATTTTTCCATTCCATTTGATCAACTAGTGCAAAAGTGAGCATTTAGAGACCATCTGATGTGCATATGACCTAAATCTAATATATGAGTATATAGATTATGGATTGAGTTGTAGTAATTTGTATCTAAGTATATAAAATTGAAATAGAAGTGATCATGCCATGCATGATGCCTCTAATCTAAGTAAACTGGAATGATTTTGTGTGAAACTAAGTAAAAACTAAAAATTTGTAATTGAATATGTCTAAACCTAGACTATACATGCTATAATTTTTTAGTAAATCTAGAATTTTTTTATTTTGGGGAATGGATAGTAGCACCATACTTTGGATAATAGCATTATGGTGTTAGTGTCCACTTTTGGTGCTAGTGTCTAACTATTTTATCTTTATACCAAACTAACTCTAACCTCTATCTAATTATTTTCCACTATGTTTTCCTAAAACTGATCTCTATATTTTGTGCCTATGTGTTAGAAACTATAATTTGAGTGCATTTGGATGGTCTAATATCTATGACAAACCTCTATTAATGTTCCCTTATTTGAGGGAAGTTATTGAACCTATGCAAGAACTATCCTCAAAATAAAAATCTCTGTATGATATGTGTTAGTCTGATCATATATGATATCTACATAGTAAACCAATATAATGTGGATACATGACATCAAAATGTAAGGTAATCAAAGAATAAGTTGGTAATGTACAATGTATATTAGATCTAGAATTCACAAGGTTGTCAAGATGGATATAACAATGTAAGTATATGTATGGACAATAAATTTGAGTAATAAATTGAGTAACTACCTAAGGGGATAGGGCATGATGTCCATCAAAGAACCCAAGTAGGAAGGGGAGATGCATGAGGTCCCTCATGGTATCTAAATTGGAGTGTGTGACAAGAAAGAGATAAGTCTCGTGACCATAATACATATATGAAATCATACATAAAACACACATGAGGCACACAAAGTAAGATAAGGGTCCAAAATACAAGGGCCATGAGCAGATGTCACTAAATTTAAGAAAGTAAGACATACAAGGACATGTTAAAATGTACACATATGGAAAAAACAAGCAAGTTTTCATGGAGACAAATGGAAGGACATGTTCAAATGTTTTCATACATAATCAAGAAGGCACACACAAATACATGGCCACATGTCTAAAGCATACATACAACAATGGCATATTAAAAAGCCCCTGAATAGGTGTAGAAGAATATAGATACAATCAAGTCTAAACTAGTAAAGTTCAAAATGAAAGTATGTATGAGCATGTGGTACAAATTTGTATAAGAGCAAAGATGTACATAAACTAAGTCTAGAGTAGTAGTTAGCAAAAAATCAGTGTAGCGTAGGATGATCAGTATCAAAATATAAATAATGTTAAATTTTTGATATAGAGTATGGAAATATGTAACTTGGTAATCATAACTATGTAGAGGATGCCCCCAAATAAGTGAATGTGTCAAATGAGAAACCTATGTATGTGTCTATAGTGGGTAGATAATATAAACTCTATATCTTTGTGGAGGACCTGAGTCCTATAAGTATCTATAAACACTTGAAAAGAAAAATTAAAACATGTATGTATGATAACGCTAACTATAGTAACATATAGTACCTATAAATTATAATAAATATAAACATGGTTATGCAAACAACCTATAATTTGTATTTTTTGGGTAAATATTTGAATTTTTTTGTGTATTTGACATATTATATTGTTTTTGTCTTTTATGGATATAAACTATGTACAAACGACATGAAAATAAAATTATATACAAGGAGAAAGAATGAAAGAAGCTATGTACAAGTAGATGTCGAAAACAAATGAGATAATGAACAAATGAAGTGTAATGTCTCTATATACCTAAGAACACATCCATGGGATGTGGATAATCAAATGGTGGATTTGGTGGGAGGTCATCCAATATTGGATATTGAATCTACCAAAACTCAAATAAATCATCATCATTGTTATTTTCATACTATGTTGTTTGTATAATTGTAGCATTACCCTTATCATTAGTCTAGATTCTATGTATTTGAATAACATGTTGCTCTATTATGTAATAAGTTTCCCATGTAGTCCCAGGGTAAACCACATTAGATCATGAGGTATATGTACAAAATCTATGATTCTCCTCTAAGCCATCATGTAAAATGTGAAATGTGTTTCCCTCACAACTAAAAATCAAGAATCTATTTGTATGATCAATTGTGGCATCTATTTCCTGTAACCATGTGCCACCAAGTGTAACATGTATATGAGTTCTTATGTTCTTGACAAAGAGTAATGTGTTGGCTAATTTTTAGCCACATGTAACTATTAGTATGATATGTCCTAAGGAATCTTGACAATGTATAGAATGTTGTAGCTCACTCTCCTGATGTTTTATGTGTTGTGATAAGTCCAATGTATAAGTGTTGGTATTTGAATCCTCATCTATGGTGACATGAGGGACATACCTATCTTGGATAAAAACTTGTATAGTCAATAGATCATTATGTGAATATATGTGTTGATGAAGATTTTGTCATAGTGCATGTACTAGTGGAGGTAGATGCTGTGTAATTTGAATAGTGACCTAAGACTTGAACTTATCAAAATTATGTTGTAATGTTGAGAATATATTTGCATCATATCCTATAAGGCTATGAAAATGATAAAAGGGTATACCATATTGTTGTGATAATCTGTTGATAGATCTATGACAAACTATGGGTAATGTCATCAATATTTTACCAATTAATATCTATAGAAATTGATGTGGTATATCTTGCAAATTTCCTTCTTGAATCCATATAACTGGTTCAATATCCATAGATGTAACCATATGTACTAAGTGTATGGAAGAATCTAGCTCTAACTATAACTAAGTGGCTAGGCTTGTAACTGTAAGACTGTGAACTAGTGGTGTTGTCTATTTGGGAAAAGGCATGAGTTCCTTAGAATCATCTTTGTACTCTCTAGGGCCAATTGGTTTGATGCTAAATTCACATAAGTAATCATCAGTGTCAATGGGTGGTGTATCATCCTCTTTGATGGCCTAGGAATATGTATCAGAGTTTTGGATATGATGAGCTCAAAATATAGCTCATTCTGACACAAGAATTCTTTTGAATCATCTCAAATAGGATACTATCTTATGAAAATCATAGGTTGTTAAGTAACTGTTATATGGAAAATAGGTATTTGTTTTGTTTATGATTAACCAAAGACTAAACCTGTACTTTGCCATTAACGTCTAACACAATTGCATGTTTTAGTGATTGTATGATTAAAAGGGATGCTCAAAGATAGGTGATTCCCATAGCATATAAAGGAAGTTCAATTTTTATTTCTATTTGATAAAGTTTCAGACTCATAGGCAATGTCATTCCTTGGAAAGAACAAAACTACGGACTCCGTAGGATTAAAAATATAGACTCCGCAAGCTCAAATCTACGAACTCCACAAGATGAAATCTACAGACTCCACAGGCTGAAATCTATGAACTCCACAGGCTAAAATCTACATACTTGATAGGCTAGAATCTACGAACTGCACAGGTCACTTCTTCCTACTTTTCAGGGTCAACTCTAAGGACTCAATGTAGACAAGGAGTTGAATGAGCCAGCTGGCAACTAAATAAAAGGAGAAGAATCATTCCAGCTGGTGCTTTCCAAGAAGATCGATTGTTTGCTATTTTGAAGGATTTGTTCATAGTATTTTAAGACACCTAGATTATAGTTCTATTATAAATTGATACTCATATTTTCTATTATAATTGGATTCCTAGGAAATCCAATCTCCTATATTAAGATGATTGGATTAACTAGGAATCCCTATTTTACTGCATATCTATTCTAAATTAGTTGTATCAACATATAATGAAGAACATGTTACATTCAAACATATAAGAGATAATAGAGAATACAAAAGATAGCTTTAAGAAGGCATGTTATAGAATACAGTCTAGTAGCAATTATTTGTATGAATTATTGTTTCTAAGGTTGATTAAATTATGTTCCTGAATCTGAAAGGAGCAAGGGCCCACTCTGCTCAGAATCAGGAATTGTTGTAGGTATTTAGGTAATCTTATATTAATTCTTGAATTTAATTTAATTAGTATTTTGATAATAATTGAATTTATTTAATACAATCAAATTCAGAAAGCACAAAGTATTCCTTTATTCAAACTATCTCTTGTCCAGCAAGTGTGTTATTTCTTTCAAATAGCAAGTGTGTTCTTTTTTTTCTAGCAAGTGTTTTATTTCTTTTCTAGAAAAGTGTGTCATTTCCTTTTCAGTAAATGAGTGGCTTGCAAAGTTCTTTTGTTTGTTTCTAGCAAGAGTAAATTCATTAGTTCTAGGAACATTTCTAGATAAGGATAGATTATAACCAACACAACACCCCCACAAAGTACAAATCTAGATCTACCATCCTAAGCCTTACTGCAGATAGTTTCAGACACCAGCCCTGGTTGATAAGACATTAGTTTGAGTATTGATTAAATGAGTTATAATGACAGCTCATCATTTTTGGTGCCATTGTCAGGGATCATGGTGTTAGTAAGGTAACCATTATTGGTCTAGAGTAAAAGACAAAAAAAATAGAAAACCTACAAAATTTCCAAAAATATTCAAATTGATGAACCGTCCCAAAGATTCTAAAGGATGATTCATTCCAAAATCTCCACCATAACCACAAGTTGAGACTCCTTCAACATCTTCATGTAGTGAATTAGAAAACATCAGTGAAACTCATCTACAGGGATCTCTAGAAACAAAGATAGAAACCAGGATATTGCCACAAGCAATCTCAATCAGACAAATTCCTAAAGATCAATCTCTCATAGTAAGACATCACTTAGAAATTTCCAAAGATTTGGAAGAAGCATTTCAAAGATATATAGTTAAGGAATATTTTAAAAACCTTGAACAACCCAGAATTAATACCACAAACATCCAGTGGGAAGATAACCCTGGTTTTGAAACTTCATCTGAAGAAGAAAATATGGCTCTTCAACAAAATCTACCAAATCCACAACTAGCACAGGAAAGGACTTTCTCTTTTCCTATTGTTGCATATCCTATTGATCAGACCCCCATGAAAAATATTTCACCTACAAATTTGCCAAATTTTTGGGGGAAATCTACTGAAGATCCTAATCAATTTTTGTTTGAGTTCAAAGTGTTGTGTCAAACCTATGACTATACCATAGACAACCAAAAATTAAAACTGTTTCCATCTACACTTAAAGATTCAACCATGAGATGGTTTATGGGATTACCTGGTAATTCCATTAGAATGTGGGATGACATGGAAATAGAATTCTTAAATAAATACCAAGATTAATTTAGGGTTTGAGAGAGAAAGGAAGACTTCTTTAAAATTAAATAGAATGAAGATGAATCTTTAGAGGATTATTTGGATAGGTTCATGTTCACTCATAAAAGAAGTAATTATCCACTCACTGAAGAAGTCTAGAAATTGGTCTTTTTAATGGGATTGGATGAAGACACTAGGGATGATTTAAACCTGATGGGAGGAGGAGACATAAATAAACTAGCTTTTAATCAGATTTATGAGCTGTGTACTAACTATTCTCAAACAAAACTTAGAATTAGGAGAGGGAGAGTTGGGAAATCTAATGAAGTTGGAAATCTAATGGAAGAATTTGTAAATCTAAAGACAAATATTCTGGTAACAATAAATATTACTTTAGATGGCCTTCAAGCTAGAGCTAATGCAACAAAACCATTAGCAATTTACTATCCTAAGTGTAGATAAAAGCATGCACTTATAGATTGTCCCTTAGATAAAACCAACACTTCATCATGTGGGATCTGTGATACCATAGATCATGACACTAAAAATTGTTCACTATTGCCTATTTTGAAGAATCAAATGAAAACATATAGCCAATCTATTGAAGAAATAAATATTATACAGAGACAAAACTTTATCCCACAAAACCAAGCACAAGGACAATTCAATGCAAGAAACCAAGTTAACCCATGGATGGCACCATGGAATGTTCCAGTCCTTTCACCCTTTTGGAATCAAACTCAAATTCCACCAATCCAAAACCCATGGGGGGGGGGACAAGAGTGGACAGCAACATCTTCTTGGATGATGTCACCATCACAACAATGGGCACCACAACAGCAATGGATGCCACAACAATATCAACAATGGAATCAATAGTGGAACCCACAGTGGGGTCCACACCAGCAATTTTCCCAACCAAGGAAACCACCCCAACAACAAACTATTATGCCACCTCTAGTCATTCAACACCTAGGGCAAGTAAACCAACCTCCACTGCTTGCTCAGCCAATAGAAAATCTAAAAAATAAACAACCAACACTTGTTTATGTCAATGAATAGGAGGAAACAATGACTGTTGGAGCTATTGAGTGTTTTGATATACACTTAAGGTTAGGCAAAACCATACAAAAACCTCTAGTCCTCATTTTTGAGATACCTGATGAAAATGAAAAAATAAAGTTATCTCAGGCAAGTACTCAAAAAACTGAAAGCAAGATGAGTCCTGAAGAAAGGAAAGAAAACACTACTATACCAGTAGTTCCTTTTCCTAAAAGGTTAAAAGAAATCAATATTCAATCAGACTCAAACTTGGTCCATGAGTTGCAGAAGATCAATATTGAGGTACCCCTATTACAAGCTATTAGGGATATAACTGAATTAAACCAGATCATTAAGAATCTATGTATCAAAACACTTGGAAGGAAAGCAAAGTATCCAAAAACCATCCATGTAGATGGCAAGGTCGCTGACCTATTGGCAGGGAAACTGTTAGTTCCAAAGTATGTAGATCTAGGAAGCCTAGTCATTACAGTCACAATTGGAGGGAAAGAAATTCCTAACATCCTGGTGGATCTGGGAGCAGCAATTAATGCCATGACAACTGATACCCTTCAGACGTTGTCTCTTATTAGAATGCAACCCACAACTACCATTTTAAAAATGGTAGATCAATCAGTAACCAAACCCGAAGGGACAATATAAAATGTGGAAGTGTTAATAGAATCTTGGAAATATCCAATAGATTTCATGGTACTACAACCTAAAAAAAACTTGGGATATCCCATCATCTTAGGTAGACCATGGTTAGCTACTGTGGTAGCTTTCATAGATTGAAGATTAGTAGATATGACCATCTCCAATGGTTTAAAGTCTAAGTGTATCTCTTTGTATCCTCCTGCAAAACCATCAATTAATCATATACAAGAATTGTGGGTGGATGAATAAGATAACACACTAAATAATGTGTCATATTTAGCCATGATCACTGTGAAAAAGCACTTGGAAGAACTGAATGAAACCATATATCCAAAATCTATGGACTCTACCAGATCAAAATATATGAACTTGGCTAGGCCTGAATCTACGGACTCTACCAGGCCTGAATCTATGGACTCTGCCAAGGAAACATCTAAGGAATTTTGTAGTATAGATTCTACTAAACACTATGGAGCTTCCACTTCACATTCTACTGACACCTCCTAATTTTATGACCACAGATTGATTTAAGAAAGTGTGAGAGAACTAGCTGAACAATAACAAGCACACTTCTTAGACATGTTCCATTATTCTTTAGCACGAGTAATCCCTCTTGGAGAAGAATTTGTTGATAACATTGCCATGTTCCATAAATTACTTCCTCATTCATGTCCTCTAAACTCATTAATGAGTGAATTCAAATAAATTGAATCTAATCATCTAGGCACTAAACAAATCATGATACTACCTGAGAAGATTCTGAACATCAACAGTTGGTTGACAAAAGAGGAAGAAGAACAACTTTTTGAAGTACTAGAAAGACATACCAAAGCTTTTGCTTGGGATTATGCTGACATGAAAGGGATCCATCTTAGTATTTGCACTCATCACATTTTTATAGAATCTGTCAAACCAGTAAGGCAACCGCAAAGGAGGATAAACCCAACATTAAGTGAGATAGTTAAAACAGAGATCCAAAAATTGTTAGAGGTTGGGTTCATTTTCCCCATCTCAAACAGTCAGTGGGTTTCACCTCTGGTTATCATACCAAAGAAAAATGGGAAGTTAAGGGTATGTGTAGATTATAGGGAACTAAACAAAGCTATATTGAAGGACTATTTCCCTTTACCCTTCATTGATCAAGTACTTGATAATCTATCAGGAAAAAATACTTTTCCTTCCTAGATGGCTTTAGTGGATACACTCAGATAACAGTAGCAGCTAAAGACTAGGATAAAACTACATTTACATGCCCCTGGGGAACTTTTACTTACCGAGTACTTCCATTTGGACTCTATAATGCCCTAACCACTTTCCAAAGAGTAGTTCTAGCAATATTCTTTGACCTTACACATGATTGTTGAGGTATATATGGATGATTTCACTGTTCATGGTGAAACATACGAAGAAGCTCTTACCAATCTGGAGAAGGTACTAATCAGATGTGAGAAACATCAGTTATCTCTGAGTCATGAAAAATGTATTTTAATGATGAATGAAGGGATAGTGTTGGGACACCATATATCTATAAAAGGCATTCAAGTAGACCCAAAGAAAATTGAGATTATCTCCAACTTGCCCATTCCACAAAACCAAACTAAAATTAAAAGATTTTTGGGACATGTTGGTTATTACAAGCATTTCATAGATAACTTCAGTCAAATAGCTGCCCCCATGTTTGCCTTGCTTATAAAAGAGAGTAAATTTGAATGGGATGATAGATGTCAACAAGCCTTTGAGGCTATTAAAGCTAAACTCATCATTGCACCAGTGTTGAGGGTACCAAATTGGACTCAGCCATTCCACATCTATATAGATGCTTCCAACACAACAATAAGAGCTATTCTTGGATAGAAAGATGAAGATGACCACATGTACACCATTTACTATATCAACAAAAACATGACACCTGCAGAAAGAAATTACACCACAACTGAGAAAGAATTCTTGGCTGTAGTCCATGCAATAAACAAATTTAGACATTACATAATGGGCTACAAGGTATTTGTCTACACAGACCATTCAGCCATACGATATCTTACAAACAAACCAATTGTAGGAGGAAGAATTATCAAATGGTTGCTACTTTTACAAGAATTTGACATTGCCATTATTGACAAACCAGACAAATTTAATGTGGTTTCAGATTTCTTATCTAGGATGAACACTACAGGTGAAAAAGAACTAGTAGATGATGACTTTCTAAATGAATGATTATTTTCTGTTTCAGCAAAATCACTGTGGTTCGCTGATATAGCCAATTATCTGGCCACAGGGAAGTTTCCTATGGATTTTTCAAAGAAAGAAAGAAAATGATTAATTAGATAAATTTATTTTAAATGGATTAATGGAATGTTATTTAAACTGAGTCTTGATCATGTGTTCTACAGGTGTGTGATAGATATGAAAGCTTATGATATCATGAGATCATGTCATGATGAACCAGGAGGAGGCCACTACTCAATCCATCAAAAAATACATAGAATTCTAGGGGCAAGATATTATTGGCCTCAACTCCATTGGCAGGTGAAGAGATATGTGAAACACTATGATGTTTACCAAAGAATTAGACAACCAACTCTTTCAATGGAAATGCTTCTTCATCCTCAGCTAGTTTTAAAACCATTTGAGAAATGGGGGATTGATTTCATAGGCCCTGTGGATCCGCCATCTAGAGGAAAAGAGTATCTACTGGTATGTACTGATTATGTAACTAAATGGGCAGAAGTGGAAGTCCTAACCCATGCAAGAGAGGAAATAGTAGCTGATTTCTTATACTTTAAGATCATGCAATGGTTTGGTGCTCTGAGAGAAATAGTTTCAGATCAAGGACCCCAATTTATGTCCAATATGATAAAACATTTCATGCAAGTATATCAGACTCAGCACAGGAAGACATCCCCATATCATCCACAAGATAATGGACAAGTTGAAGTCACCAATAGGGAACTGGAAACCATCTTGACCAAAATTGTTGACTCCAGTAGAAAAAATTAGGCACACAAGGTACTAAGAACTGTTTGGACCTAAAACACCACTTGGAAAACAATAATTGGATTTTCACCATATGAATTGGTTTATGGTAAGAAATCCCTTTTTTCTATAGAATTTGAATTACAAACTCTAAAGACTGCTCTTGAAGTAGGAATTGAGTTAGAAGACATGCAGAAAGAAAGACTGTTACAGCTCAATCAACTGGAAGAGATGAGGATGGAAGCATTACAAAGAACAAAAATGGTACAACACCAAAGAAAGATTTGGCATGATTCTCAGATCAAAGAGTAAGAATTCCATAAAGGATATTGGGCACTTTTATTTGATTCCAAGTTTCAGCAATTCAAAGGGAAACTATGAACTAGATGGTTAAGACCCTATCAAATTGAGGAGATCTTTGACAATGGATCTATTAAACTAATTCCTATTGATGATAGTAGAAGGGCCATGATTTTAAATGGAAATAGGTTGAAAATCTATTGAAAACCTATCAATAGAGAAGAATTTCTCCAAGAAATAAAGGATCAGGTAGTTGTTCTAGAAGAGCTTATTTCTTCAAAAGAAATAACTTTTGGTAAAACTGTTAATCTGGAAGGCTCTGCTTCTTCCAACAACACCTGATCTCTAAAAAAGCTAAAAAAAAAACCAACAATGACAACCCTCAGGCATTGTTGGCAGTCTTGGTTTGAAAACCAACTTGCTGGCGAGCCAAGTACTGGTAAAATAAGCCTTGTCTAGAAAACCAGTTTTACTAGCTAGGCAAGGGCAAAAAGACCAAAACAACAATGCAATAAATATGAATAAATTATGGATGTCTAATCATTCTTTGCACCTAGCTTCCCTAGAACAATCATAATATTATTTTCTTATTTGTAACTGATCTATGCGACTTGCTATGTAGGATAGATGGCAGGAAGGGTATACATTTGAGGTAAAGGTACACAGAACAAAATCTATTTATCTATAATTAGTTAATTAACAGCTTTTGATTTGAATAAGTTTCTTTCTATTAAGATGACTAGGCCTTGAATTAAATTTGATCCCTTCCAAAAATGGAGGAACCGTCAGATCAAATAAACATTCAAGATTAAAGTGGATGGTTTGGTAATGACTATGTGTAATGATTCAATGGACACCTCATATGCTTAATCTTATAATGATGATAATGTGATGTCCTCAAGTCACTTTCAAGAAAAGAGCCATCACTGCAAACTTTCACATCACCATACCCCACCAACATTTCATTATATGACATGATGTCTGGCACACTCTATAGAAAATCAATGCAAGTCGCAGAGTAGTGCATAACAATCATTTCTATGAACTCACTCATAATTGCTACACTATTTTCACTCTAGCAAACAACATTGTTATCAGTCTCAAGAAGGTTCAAACCCTATTTTGAAAGAGAAAGTTGTTTTAACTGAATCATAATCAGAGTAGGTTTTTCATTTCAAATCAAAAGAAAACAATGGGATAGAAGATGAGATCGAAACCAAAGACGGGTACAAAATTTAACAAAGACAAAGCTTCTATGGAGGTATTCAGGGCAAATGGATGGTTACCCTTCGTCAATAAGTTTTAGGGGTTTCATCAAAAGCTGGTAAGTGAATTTGTTGCTAATCTCACACCTGATAACTCAACTGTTCATGGTGTAGTAATTCCAATCTCAACCTAGATTATAAGTGAAGTGATTGAAGTTCCAGAAGAGGGAATGAGGGTAACAAGGAGGACCCCATTTAATGATTTAATCATCGAATTCAATGGGAATGAACAAATTGGCACTTCCTGTCTAGTTGATTCAAGGGGAAAAATTAAGGGGGTCAATATAAATTTACTTCCTGAACCCTAGAGGTCAGTAGCCAAATGGGTGATCAAGTATGTTACCTATGAAGGACAGACTAGTTTGTTAGGGGGAGAAGCCATGAAAATATTGATACACCTAAAGCATGGAAGCCAGAACCCCCAATGCAAAATGAACCTTCCATACTTTTTATATAGAGCCATCCAGGTCTTAGACACAACTCCTAATGCTTCCCTAAGACACCATGGTCTCATCCACCTGCTCATTCGGCATCATTTCCTTCAGCAGAGTGCTGAAGCCTGAGAGACGTTTTTAAATAGTGTAATACCGAATGTTTCAAATTTACCTATGCCTAAATCTATGAACTTACCTTCATCTACTCCATAAACAAGTGGTATAATTCTAGAGCAAAAATCACAGGCTGAAATCTCTTAGGCCATTCCTTTTACTTCCTTAAGGAGGGTTACAAGGTCTCAAAGATAACAAATTATAGAACCTTCTCGGTCACCACAAGAACCTCAGGTATCTAAATTGTAGCCAACTCCCATGTCTGGAAGGAGAAAACTGAAATGGAAGGCTACTTCAGAACCTAAGAAGACCAAAAGCCCTATAACGAAAAAAGACACTCAACCAAGTGTGGCACAAAGGATAACCAAAAGACAAAGATAGTTGATTCTAGCTGATGATGATGAACAAGAAGTTGCAGATATCTTGGGCAGCCTTAAGACATCATCTCATTTTGTTGAAAAAGAAAATTTAGATATTGAAGAGATTCCTATTGGATAGAGTTCTCCACTTATCATAGATTAACTTACCATAGAAGAAGTTGTAGATATGGCTCAAGAATCAAAAATGGTGGATCCATCACATGTTTCAGTTGACATTCAAAGCACTAAGGGAAAAGTTGTGTATGAAGAGAAAGGAGGACCATCCAGTCCAAATGATCCAATTGTAAAGTTAACTCTAGAACTGTCCCAACTTCAAGCTCTGATCCAATAGCAAGCACTTGAAATTGCTAAGGTAAAAAGTCAACTTCAAACCAAAGAACATATCAATTCTTTATTACAATAGCAACTAGATACTGCATCTAAAAATCACATTGTAGAAATATAGCAGTTGAATATAGTATCTTTTGAACATGAGGTAAAAATTTAGAGATTGAGAGCAGAAGTACAGATGAGAGATGATGAATAGGTAGATGTTTGGGTATATGTAGAAAAATTGATGAAGGAGAATAAGAAACTGTAGAGTATGCTAACTTCTTCTAAAAATCCCTGCAGCACTACATCTATTCCTTCCAAGACATATGTTGACCAAGGATGCCAAACCACCTAGATAGGTAATTCTTATTTGCAAATACTGGATCAAATTGAAGAAGAGTACCTTAAACTCAAATAGAAAAATAAAGCTACACATTCTTCAAACAAAGAATTAGAAAAAGAAAAACAGGCATTGGAAATTCAAGTTCAACAATTAGAAGACAGATTACAAGATGCATGCAAACTAGTAGAGTCTGTTTTGGCCTATAGAAATCCTTCTCCTGCATACAATCTATTCTTGTTTGAACAGTTTTATAGATGGCAACTCCTTAGAATTTCCTATAATCTTCCTTATAAAATCTTGTAGCTAACCACATTTCTTGAAATTTTCTATGATTCACAGCCTAACCAATAGGATTTACTCTGTGAATTCTATTTGCATGATTTCATCTTAGGAGACCATGACCACAACAAGCTCTTGATAAATATTCATGTGGGGGAAGTTCATTTGAGGGCATTGCACTCTAATTTCAAGAACTAGATTACATGGAAAAGCCAATTTGAGGAGTATACAAACCATGCCAAAACCACAAGATTGTGCATTAGGCCAGCATTCTCTCTACCAAAATTAGTTAAACAAAACTTCATCTATGCTTGTAATAGAGATGAAGTAAAGACACATTATTTACAAGCTTTGTATGACTGCACTATTTCCTTTGATTTATTTTCCAGACAACATTTTGAAGCAGTATTTTTTGCAACTATAAATAGATGGGATCAAGTATCAGTACCCCTGAGAAGAAGAGAAGTCATGTCTCCAAACAATATCAAGTGGAGCATGCGAAGAGAAACCTCAATCCTTGAAATGTTGATTGAATTCATAAACTTAGGACATGAAAAGAAATGTATTAGAATGAGATATCAACCCCCTCTATTCATTATCCCTATTCCAAGATGGCAGAACTGGTCTCCACAGTCTGATGAACAGTTTGATATCTGGAAACAAATGATTCAAGAGCATCAAGGCTTTACCAAAAATGTAGACAAGCACATCACATATGAATTTGAAGATTATGACTTGAGTAAACATTTTGAAGATAGATTCAAGAATCAGCACCAAAGATAATTAGTTTTCAATGGGACTTGCAAAAGGTAAAGTCTGGGGAAAATGATGAGCTCAGAATATAGCTCATTCTGACACAAGAATTCTTTTGAATCATCTCAAATAGGATACTATCTTATGAAAATCATAGGTTGTTAAGTAACTATTATATGGAAAATAGGTATTTGATTTGTTTATGATTAACCAAAGACTAAACCTGCACTTTGCCATTAACATCTAACATAATTGCATGTTTTAGTGATTGTCTGATTAAAAGGGATGCTCAAAGATAGGTGATTCCCAAAGCATATAATGGAAGTTCAATTTTTATTTCCATTTGACAAAGTTTCAAACTCATAGGCAATGTCATTCCTTGGAAAGAACAAAACTATGGACTCCGCAAGCTTAAAACTATGCACTCTACAGGCTCAAATCTATGAACTCTACAGGCTCAAATCTACGGACTCCATAGGCTGAAATCTATGGACTCCATAGGCTGAAATATATGGACTCGACAGGCTGGAATATATGAATTGCATAGGTCACTTCTTCATAGTTTGCAGGGTCAACTCTAAGGACTCAATGGAGACAAGGAGTTGAATGAGCCAGCTAGCAACTAAATAAAAGGAGAAGAATCATTCTAGCTGGTGTTTGCTAAGAAGATCAATTTTTTTCTATTTTGAAGGATTTTTTCATAGTATTTTAAGACATCTAGATTCTAGTTCTGTTATAAATTGATACTCCTATTTTCTAGTATAATTGGATTTCTAGGAAATCTAATCTCCTATATTAGGATGATTGGATTAACTAGGAATCCCTATTTTACTGCATATCTATTCTAAGTTAGTTGTATCAACATATAATGAAGAACATATTACATTAAAACATATAAGAGATAATAGAGAATATAGAAGATAGCTTTAAGAAGACGTGTTATAGAATACAGTCTAGCGGCAATTATTTGTATGAATTATTATTTCCAAGGTTGATTAAATTTTGTTCCTAAATCTGAAAGGAGCAAGGGCCCACTCTGATCAAAATCAAGAATTGTTGTAGGTATTTAGGTAATCTTATGTTAATTATTGAATTTATGTTAATTAGTATTTTGGTAATAATTGAATTTCTTTAATACAATCAGATTCATAAAGCACAAAGTATTCCTTTATTCAAAGTATCTCTTTTCCAGCATGTGTGTTATTTCTTTTCCAGCAAGTGTGTTATTTCTTTTCCAACAAAGTGTGTCATTTCCTTTTCAGTAAATGAGTGGCTTGAAAAGTTCTTTTGTTTGTTTTCGGCAAGAGTAAATTCATTAGTTCTAAGAACATTTCTAGATAAGGATAGATTAGAACTAGCATAACACCCCCACAAAGTACACATCTAGATCTACTATCCTAAGCCTTATTACAGATAGCTTTAGACACCAGCCCTGGTTGATAAGACATCAATCCAAGTATTGATTAAATGAGAGTTATAATGATAGCTCATCATGATACATACTTCTTCTAAGTTAACAAGTAATGGTAATTGTACTATGAGAATCCCATCATCTATCATGGGTGGGGATAACTCTATTATAGGAGGGTCCTCCTCCATCATGGGTGAAGGTAACTATGTTTTAGGAGGATGTAAAATGAGTGTATAAATAGTGGTGATATATTCACCAAGCTCATGTGTATGCATGTACTCAATCATAATATTGTGAGGTGAGGAATCTTAAGAACATGAGGTGTCTTATCTAAATATGTAATCAAGGTGGTAGGCTCGATAATTTTTCAATATTTGAATGGTTGATTATCTATTGGACAAGCTTATAAGTATCCATCATGTAAAAACTTGGCACATCTATGCAAGGTAGAGGGTGTGACCTCCATAGCATGTATCCAAGATCTCCCAAGTAATAGGTTGTAGTGAAAATGATTAGGCATCACCTAAAACCATGTAGGTAGGGTTTTTGGCCCAATTTTAATATCTGATGTAACAAAACCCAATGCCTATCTAAGAATGTCATCAAAACCTCTAATTTTTTATATGTTTTTGAATAGATGTTATATCAACCCCCATAGTCTATAGAAATGTGAGGCTACATATGTTAAGTCTTAAACCATTATCAATTATAACTCATTTAATAATGATATTCTTGATTTGTGCATGAATGGAGATCCATATATTCTAATCAATAATTGACTGTGAGGGAAAATCCTCATTGTAAAAAGATGTGATGTCCTCAATTTCCTTGATAGTGTTCATGATAGACACAAAATAAGTTGGCTCTATGTCACAAGGAAAAGATGTATGATTGAGTGTTTGAAAAAGAATATCTTTGAAAATGGTTGCCTTTTAGAGTTCCAATAAATAAATATTAGTTGGTGTATTTCTCAACTTATCCATAATATCAAATGCTTTATGTTGATCTCTAAGTCTCGATGTAGTGTTTTAGGGATGGGGAGGGATGGTGGGATTAATTATTCTTGTATAAGATGAGGAGGCATTTGGTTCCATCTAGTAATAGCCCAAATTGGAATATATACTATTTACCAAGGTTTAGTAGTAGAGGTGGGATGTGAGCAAAGGTAATAAATTAGTCTAGGTGGAGGCAAAATAAAAAGATTCCTCTAAGCTTTATGTCATCAAGTAGTAACTAGAGGTGACTCAAAGTGAGCCATATAACAATGCTCTCCATAGAAGGGGGGATCAAGGTGAGGTGGACCAATGTGTAAAATAAGTTTATTTCTAACATGATCCATGATAGGAGTGACATACATGTGCATATTTCTATAAATGGTGGGTAAAAAGCATGTAAGATAAACCACCAAAATTTTCACCAAGAAGTAAAATGGATTTCATCATGATAATCATGATGAAAGGTTGAAAATTGAGTATATTTGGTAAATAAGAAGGGAAAAATCTAATGGTAAACTATGGTTTTAAGTAAAATGTTTGAATTTAGTTAGGTTCACCAAATGATTTAAAGTTTTAAGGGCTATAGAGTTTAAGCCCTAGGTTGTAAAAGGTTTTGAGTATAGTAAATTAGGGTATAAAATATGTAACAAATACATCCATTGATTTTTGAAATAACTAAACTAACCTGATATTTCTAATAATAGCAATGAATGACATAAATGGATAATTAGTTGGAAACTACTTGAGATGAAGGATCTGAAAGCTAAAAACTAGTACGAGAGATAGTCTAATTATTGCAAATAGGATCTAGGTGTTAAAAAACCTCCTAGATAATAGCACCCTACCTTGGACAATATCGTTATGACACTAGTGTCCATTTTTGTCACTAGTGTCCTATGTGTAAAGACTAATATATACTTCTAGGAGTACCTTTGTTTGAGTTTACCAAGCTTATTTATGTGTGGACAAACCCTGATTCATTATTTTTGACCTATTTTTGTTGATTTTGTATACAAACCCTAAACCTCCATTTGATTAGGGCATTCAATTGACACAAGTAGTAAATGTGTGGTATTAGGTAGTCTAGACATCCTCAACACCCCATTGTGATGAGATTTGCATACATACAAATACTCTAAGGAGGGATCAAGCCTAATGTAGTTATCCCAACCTAAGTATTAGTGGAAGTGTAGGTGAAGATAATATGAATTCTAGTTTGAGTGTTTTGAGTGAGGTTTGAGACTAGAAATCTATGTATTCTAAGCTTAAGAGGGTTATAATGTCGATATTTAGAAGTAGGGCAAAATAGGGATTAAGAATCTTGATTGTGCATAATTTATTTTGAGTTTGTTTGTGTGCATTTGCATTTGATTTCCATATAGTGAATAAAGGGCTAAAATTCATGTATGTATATATATATATATATATATATATATATATATATATATATACATACATGAATTTTAGCCCTTTATTCACTATATGGAAATCAAATGCAAATGCACACAAACAAACTCAAATATATATATATATATATATATATATATATATATATGGAGCTTGTGTGGAGTTTTAAATAGGTCTATGCCGACCCTAGCTATCTTTAGGATTGAAAAGATATCTATTGGGGATAAAAAGAGGGAAAAAGATAATAACATGCAAATAGGAAACTAGCACTATGACGCTAATGTCTATTTATATCACTAATGTTTAGTTTCTAGACCCTAAGGTATTATGAGAATGAAAGCCTAAAGAAGGGTCTAGGACTAATTTTGAGATATCTAGGAATGCATCAGACCTACACAAAAGCTAGATAAGTGTCTAAATAGGCCTTAAGATATGATTAGGGTTAAGCTAGCGATGGGTGGTTTCAAGTAACACTCTTGGCACTCAAGTGACATTTTAGATGGCTACATTTAGACATAAACTAGATGATTTTTAAAATGTGATATGTTAATCTATTATTGACTATTACATTATGCATCCTATTGTTATTGAACATGTTTGCTTAGCTACATTTATTTTTAAATACAAGAAGAATAAAATGCTATTGAAAATTAAAAAAACATGTGTTATACACTTTTTCAACTACAACAAACACTTGGATATTTAAAACTATTGTTGGGAAAGGCTATTATTGTATATGCCATTTTGAAGCAATGAAAATTCTTTGAAATAAGGCCAAGCAACATGGAAGAAATTGTATAACTTGCAAAGTATAATCTTAAATTTAAATGAGTCCAAGTTTAATTATGACATAAATCCTACTTACATTGACATGGAACATGAAAATCATCAACTTCTACTATATACATTAAATAAATCTAGACTTGGAAATGATTTGTCTAAGACAAAAGCCAATGAAGAGGACTATGACTTGAAAATGGTATTTCCATTTATAAACATTATGTGAAATAAGCAAAGCTCAAAACTCTTTGAAATTTCACAACACCAATTCATTAGTGACAATTATAAATATTAAAAACATAAACATTTGCTAAATAAAGAGAAATAAGGGATTGTTAAAGACATTGATTTTTAAAAATAAATAAACAAAAACAAACCATTATACCTATTTTTAATACGGGGTGTTCGCACGAACAATACTTTTACATAGAATGTTATAATATATGAAATGCTTGTCTATATTTATTTTGAGTCTATTGATAGTGATCCAAACAAGCCAAAAGGTCTTATTCTTGCATACATAGGTAAATCAACATACAATGTAGGTAGAATAACATTGCATTCTACATTTTTATTGCCTTTTAATAAGGAAAAAATTATTACATTGAATAGTGAGTGTTTTGATGCATTGTCTAAAAAATATAGTTAGTTACATATAGTGTTAATTAATGAAATCTCACTAATATGAGGAGGAATGTTATACTATATTGACAAGAAATTATGTGATATTATGAAATTGCCCACTTTGTGATTTGGTAATGTTAGCATGCTATTTATTGGAGACTTTTATCACATTTATCTTGTATGTGATCACCTCCTCTTTGAATATCCAAAAATATACATTGAGTTGATACCTTATCCTTTTTGGCAAGAAAATGTTAAATGTTACCAATTGTATTAGATTATGTATCAAAAGGAGGAAATATTTGTATCAATGTTAAATATAATACATAAATGCTTGCATAATGACAATAACATAGCATAGCTCAATTATAAATGTTTACATCCAACACCAAATTATCTTTTGTTTCCATATCTCTTTTACTTAAACAATGATTTTGAGAGACAACAATAAAATTTTATCACTTATCTATCATTAATAAATTATGATCCATGTAATAGAAAAATAAGATGATGCATACAATGAAGGATAGGGTTATGCCAATGTTATATGGTTACAATCTAAAATCATTTTAAAACCTGATATGTTGGTTGAGATTTTTTCTAGCAATTATGATATACAATATGGTATTATCAATGGTTCAAATAGTATTTTCAAACTATACACCAATTAAAATGATAAAGAAATTGTTTGGATGAAATTAGATGATACTAATATTGGACATTCACAAAGAACAAAAAATATACAATTGTATAAAATCCATATTTCCAGATTGGACTCCCATTTTTTGAGTTTCAAAGCCACTTCAAATGCATGCTTACAAAAAAACATTAACAATACATAGTCAATTTATAGTTCAATTAACTTGCACCTGAATAATATAGATCATAGTGTATGACAATGGATAGCATTGCATTCAAACTTCTTGGAGTCAAGAAACATGGATTGGCATATATAGTGATTTCGCATGTAAAAACCATGGAGCCATTGTATTTTCTAATCCCACCTACATTTAAAAATTTAGAGTAAAAAAAAGTTATTGTTGAAATGTCACAATGAGAAATAGATTCTAAGTGGGTTTTACAACATATCCTTTGCTTAGACATATTTGCTTCATCTATTATTATATGATCATTGAACACCCATATTATTTGACCTTGAACACCCATAGTATTCAACCCCATCTTGAATACATTACTCATGACCACGACTTGATGAAATGTGATATACTACATTTACAAGAAACATACATTGCATCAAATAATTTATGTAACCATATTCCAAACTTCACCAATTGTGGCTTGATACATAATGTCCACAACATCATGATATGTGTAAAACATCATGTTGTTATTTCATATCCAATGCAATACTTTGCAAAAAAATAGAAGTATTGACAATACATGAACATGAATTCACCAATATGAATATATATGCATCTCCCTCTACTAGTATATTAGACATTGTTAATGTCATTGAAAGGTCATTTCTAAATCTGAATACATACAAAGATCTTGAGGTTTAGTATTTAAATTGGGTAGATTTACTATGGTAAGTTAGTTAATAATATATTATTATTGTGCAACAATAATATTGACTAGGATTTTGTTGTACGTGAGTTTGGAGTGAATCACCCAACTAACTATTATAGGAGATTATGAGATATTCTAGAGGATTTAGTGGTTAGTAAGATTACTATAATATAGGAAATAATTTCCTATATATTTGTGTAATGGTTCAATTGTAATATGTATTAGAAGAATGTTACTCTATATGTTTGGATTCAAATATATATGCATGTGTTAAATCTATGTATAAGCTCTTCAAATACCTAAAAGTGGTATTAGAGCAGCTATGGAATCCTGAGGATTGATAGGGGTAGTCAATCTGATTTGCAATACCCATGTAGATTGTATTATCTCAATGAGAATAAAATTTTAAAAAATTAAGATTACATTACTTTTTATTATTTTATGTATTAGACTTGCCTTCTAAGGAGCATGTGTATTCAAAGCAGACCTAAGTGTATTCTTCCACGTAAATCTGAGTAGCATTTTATGTCAATTATAGAAGTGGCTTCATGTGGTTTTATGTGTAAATACTTGCTATAGTTTTAGTAATTTTTTTGTTATCTCTTTTGGTGAATAATAATATATAAAAAATAAAGTACCTTGAAACATAAGTTTAGTGTTCATTATGTTCATTGGAAGTCATGTTAATTAGTATTCAATTTTGTGATGAGGATATTGACTTCCAATAATATTATTGTTATCATCAAAAGTTACACCCTTGAGAAGGGTGTTTAAGCCTCCTCACTTAAGTGATAGAATGAAGACACATTTGGGCAGTGGGTGGCATAATCAATGATGTGAATCTCTAGATAGGACTATCTCCCTTAATGATATCAACCTTAAAACTGCTACTAGACCTACTACTTGCTGGGAAAAGGGAGAGAGAATTGAAAATAAAATAAACTAGGGAAGTGATGCACCAAATTAACACCCTCCACTTGATGATACTGCACTAAGAACATGGAATAAGCCTAAATCTGATCACACTACTCAAAAAGGACCTTCAAGAATGAATATTTCAACATAGAGGTCATAGACAATATGTTGAATAAAGGGGCTAATTAAGAGGTCTAAAGAAGACACTAATGACTAAAATCCACTTCTAAAATATGCAAGGCTATATAAACTCACCAGAATAAGATAATCCATTTTCAAAGAGGATGGAAAGGACAAATGAGAGAAAGTCAAGGCACTACTACTAGCAATCATCAACAATCACATAAGTACACTGATTGCAAGCATTTGAGAAGGTAAGAAATAACTTTATTCAACATTCAAAGGCATAGTACAAAAATTAGTTGAGTAGGGATTTACCATACTCAGCCAAATGATGAATAACAAGCCATTCAAGGAAACATATATACAAGAATGTAAGGAGAGAGATAAGAGGCATAAAAGATACATATTACAAGTGTCATCTCATGAGGAACAAGTTACAATCAAGAAAACTATCAAAGACCAGTCTAATAACATCATCCTCACAAGTGTCATATTGATACGGTCTTCCTCTTCATCAAGGGTGGCATGCAGTGACTCTTCACCTTCTTGATGACTCATCAACCTCATGTGAAACTGCCCATTCTTGGATTAGAGGAGTTACAAGATTTTGTGTTTCCATGTGTCACCCTTGGTCATGTTTCTTGGATCTCTCTAATTCCATCTTGGGCTAATTCAATTTCTCTCTCAACTTAGTGAGGCTAAATATTAGGAATCAAGTGTCTTAAAACCGATAAGAACCTATAATTTGATTGATAAGCCTACTTGATTCAAGTGAAGATCATAAAAACAAGTTTGTCTTTCCATCCTTGGCCTAGTTTTTTATTGAGGACTGCTATCATAGTTTAATACCTCTTAGATACCTTGTAGGGAATCATTATACCCTTGTTCAAGCTCAAAACCCTCTTTAGAACTGATATGTAGATGCATTATGTCTATTAGGATCTCTTGATGACCTTAGCTACATGCCACTAGATACTTTGGGATATCTTAAGGACATTGACATCCTATATATCACTTGAGTGCTCTTGGAGGGATTTTAGGTAGATCACTAGGTCTCTTCTCATTATTTAAAAGTCTTCACCATTGGTTTATCAACCTACACATGGTCAAAACCCCTATAAATAAGCCTATAAAAAACTTTTTAGGCCATTTTTCATACTTTCTTAGTCAACACTTATGATCTAGTGACTCTAATAGATGATCATGGGTGTGTATAAATCATTCAATGAGTTTATAGATAATTTCAATCCATTTGAATAACTTAGGAATCCAATCTCCTCCATCAAGTCTTTGAAAGGGTTTTAACAGGGTTTAAGGTGCTTCTCATTCTTAATAATGGTTTATAGAGACAAGGGATCCAATTCCCTAAACTAATGCCATAAGGTTTGAGTACATATAAGTCCTTAATTATACCTAAGATATTTTTATCCCATGCATTCCCTCCTAGACATTATATGCCAAATTTTAGGTCTTCTCGAGCTCTTCTTAAGGCTATATATATATATATATATTTGACTACCCCTCTTCCTTAATGATTATTCACAGTGTATATAACCTTTGAAGAACAACCAATTATGAAATATTGGAGTTTTATAACCTCCCTAACACCTCTAATATCTGATCCTTCCCATGCATATCCTCCATGAATTTCTAAGCTCAAAACAATAGCCTCTCGAGCATGATAGGTCTATGTGAGTGCATTAAGAGGTCTAGCTTGTTTGTTTTGATCCAAACCCTATTCAACTATTCATTTATGACTTGGGAAGGCTCCTTGAGACTTTTATAACCTATCATGAAATATTTACAATGGTTATTCTAATTTTTTGACTCCTCAGACTCATTATAACCTGTATTATCCCATTGCTAAGTTTTGGAGATAGTCTTTTATGAACAACCCTAATGACCTTGATTTAGCACTTTCCTCTCATTACAGTGAGTTTAAATCTTGTATACAAATATATCAATGTTTTATCCATCTCCTAAGGCTCTAAATTAATGAAATACCCTCAATACCTAATAACTTCTTCATATTCTTCACATAGGCTTGTATGTATTCCTTATTGGCCTAAAACTTGTTGGAGCCCAAGAATGGGACTTCTACTCATTGTTTATCCTTATTTTACCCTGAACACATATTCTTAAATATTTTTTATGGATTTCTCATATTATTTTATCCTTATATATCATATCCATGCAAGGTTATTCTCTTGAATTTGGGAATGTGGACCTACAGGTTTGTAGACTTTTAGGTCTACATTCTTCTCATCTAGACCACTTATAACATGTCTCTTGGACATGTTGATAATGGAAATGGACCATATAATGATCTATAACATTTTAAATTACTTTAATAGGCATAAATTATCATGTTCTTCCTTCATCATTACAACACAAGTGCCCGTTTCCCTAAATTTACCTTTTGACAAGCTTGTAGCTTCTTTTAGGCTTCACTTTCCATTAGACCTTGAGATTGCCCTTCTTATATAGTTCCTTATTTAATAAAAAAATAAATGAATGTATGGATCCAATTGAATTCAATATGCATGTTCAAAATAATATGAAGATGAGAAACCAATGCCATATTGATTTCTCCAAGATGGAAAACAAGATGACCATTGTTCATGTAGGACTTAAATAGGTATAAAACATACTCTAATCAAAGAATCTTAATTATTTATCTTCTACCTTAAAATAAAGGTTATTTAATGTTATAAAAAACTTTTTCCATATCCTCTATACCCTATTTAATCCTCCTAGTGCCAAATCCACTTCAAGGTCTACCCTTTACTAGCTTATTTTCTATGTATAGGCATGTAACCATGATATACTTTATGTGAGGGTAGGCAAATTAAATTTTGAGACCCAGAGGTGTATTAGAACTCTTTGATAATCCTATAGAGTTTTGAAATATTTTGGGAATGTCTTGAAATTCACCAATATATATATATATATATATATATATATATATATATATATATATATATATATATATATATATATATATATATATATATATGAGTGTTTCTCTTCTATAGGAACATAAACCTCATACTTGTTTGCATGCTTGGTACCCATTACATCCCATTTCTTCTTTGTTGTCTTGAAAAACCTGAATTTAAGGTTCACATAAGTTTTAAAATATAAATTAGAACATAATAACATGACTTTAAAATTCCATATATACTTCCATTATATCCATTTAGGTATAAATATTGACCTACAAGTTTGTAGACCTATAGGTTAACATTATCTCTCTTCATTTTATTCTAAAGAGATGATTTGAGGTTTTCCACATGTCCATCAGTTGGAGAATTATATGAAAGATATCAAAGGGTTATTTAGAATATTTTAAGTATCTTATTGAAACATGGATTTCACATTTTAATGCCAAACACTTCTCTTTCATGTCACAAACCTATGATCACTCTTTGATACTTATAACTTGTTAAGGAGCACTAAGGCCCAAGTATCTCATAGTCTAATATATGTCATTTATTTTTGATTTATGATGATTGATAATATTTATAAGGTAAGGAGAGATTTATGTAGTTTTATTGAAGATCACTCTAGGAAATAATATAACCAAAACCCTGTCATAGCCTTCTAATAGGTCTACAATTCACTCTACTAGAGGTTTTGATATTCCAATACTATAATTCTCAAATTAAGTGTTGATAAATAATTTAAAAATTATAATATAATCCTACATCATCTCACATACTCATTCACTTTCACCAATGAGATCCAAAATGCCCTTGAAACATTCAAATCCTACATCTTTAACTTCTTAATGATTATTAATAAAGTTAAGGGGCTTGAAAAAACAAATAATGATAAAAAAATTGAAGTGAATTATGGTCTCCTTCTCTTCCAAAGAGCTTATCCTCCAAATTTATCTCTTCTCTAAGTAATAATGCAAAATTATTGACCATTCTGAGGTTGCCAAGAGGATCTAGGAAACCCGATGGAGAAATGGAGTGGGATTTTCCATTTTTTGTCTCTAAAAATCTTTCATATACATGTTTTTTCATCTAAAAATACCACGGGGACCTCTAGGATATTTTTTACCTTGCCAACCATCAGAAACCCTCTATAAAAGAGCTTTAAAAACATGTTTTTTCTAAGGTTTTGAATGTTATACCCTTTGAAACTATTGGATATGGTAAAGTAGGTGACTCTTTAGCTTCTCCTAATCTATACAAATGTGGAAGAGAGTGACAAAAAATTTCAAACCCTTCTTTATTTTCATATCTCTCATAACTCCTCATTTGTATGTTGAAAAATGATGAATGGCAGTTACAAAAGGATTTCTAATGTTCTAAAGTAGTTATATAATACCTTGGGAGAGATTTATAGACACATACAAACATGATGTCATCACTTAAGTGTTAGATGACTTATAACATCCCTTATCCAAGTACAAAACCTTCATATTTGTTGCTTACTAGTAAGTGTCATCTCAACATTAGAATTCATAATAAGACTAAAGTAATAAAATACCTTAAGCTTGTCAAAATTACCTTAAACTCACCAAATTTCCTTAAAAACAATGTGATCCACCTACTAGTTTTGCTTCTTTGACCTATTTGGTTAGCTTTATACCATGGTTGTCTTGGAAGGGTCATCACTCTATCTCCTTGAGCATAATTCCACACTTACTTGATTTCATAATTAACCTTGAATTTTTCAAACTTAATTTAAACAATCTTAAACATATAATGAAGAGCATAAATAATGACCATTAGATGATAAGACAACATGACTTGACTCAGCTACCAACTAGACCATCCTAAATGACCTTGTAAGCTACCAAGGAAGACACATTACCTATCATCCTAGATCATAGATTACTAACACAAGACCTTCATAATAGATATCAACAAAGTTAAGATCAAATACATCAAAGTTTTGAATTATCCACATTCATGGTAGATAAATTTGGCTAACATATTTGGCAACCTCCTAGGCTTGTATGCTTTCTATACACATTAGACTAGTTGGTTAGTCCATCCATTAGGCTATGGAGTGACCTCAGCTCAACATAAAACATGACTTGACCTTGACACATGACTGTAAACCTCTTTAAAAAACTAAAATAGCTAATACCTTCACCAACATAACAAGATAAAAAAAACACTAAATCAAGTCACACATGACAAAAAAATAATGCAAAACACTTTTCTAAGAAGTACTTAAAGGAAAGACAACATAAAAACTACTATATACAAATAACCTATCAAGAGTGATCCTCTTGCATCAAAAGGAAAATTCATTAAATCACTTTCATGTGATAAATAAGAATGATGTGAAAGTTATTGATCAATTTTTATTCTTGCTTGACTAGCTCCTTTTTTGACCACCACCCTTGAATGTATCTATAACAACAAACATGTCCCCAATAAATACAAATCCATCTTGATCTTCAAATATTACCTCATATTTTTGTCCATCCTTAGAAATGTGAGAGACCTCCAAAGTGAGCATGGTTTGATTCATAAAGGAATCAACAACATCAACTTCTATTGCTATTTTGAACTCCACCTCTTGCTCATCTTGAAAAGTGTCATCTTCTTCATAAGTTGCCACCTCATGAACTACAACCTCTTGGTGATGATTTATAGGACTTTTTGGCTTGCTATGAGCTTTGTACTTTTCATCAACAACCTCATCTTGTTCTTGTTGAGGTGATAACCTACCAAGATCTTTAAATTCCTTGAAAATGTCCAAATAGGACTACCACATGTCCTTAAGACCTCCTTGAACTATTTCATGAGACTCAACAAGATAAGATACCATGACATTATTTTCAATAGTTTTCTTGTGCATGTCTTCATCATGATCATTGGCCAAGACAACAATATTAACACTCTCCTCATGAGTTTTAGGTTCACTATCCAAACTAGATCAAAAAATTCTATCTCTTCCCAAAAAAAAGATTTTTATTAGTCACTTGAAAGCATACCAATTTCAATTTCATTATTTTCATCATCTTGAGTGATAATATGCTGGTCAAATTCTTCAAATTATTTAATAAAATCATGACATGGTTGAAATTTGTATTTTTCAAGTTCCATATTTTGCCCATGAGGTTCAACAAGGCTAATAGCCAATGTATCTTCTAGAAGACTTACCTCATGTTCAAATGCAACCTACTCAACTGCTGCATTGTCACCTTTCTCTTCATTAAGGCTCAATCCATGAGAACTAGATTGGTCTTATTATTCTTGCATGAAGAATGTAAGTTCATTTTACCATTCAAGGTTCAATTCATCATGTCTCTCTTGTGCCAAACCTGATTTGTCCTCTTCTAGAGGGAGGCCAACTTATACAACATCATATAAGCTTTGTATCAATTTATATAGCTTGTGATAAATGGTATCTTTGTAGTGAGATTTTTTTGGGAGAATCTTGTGAAAACAAGGTGATTGGAAGCACCATAGTGGAAATCGATAAATTAAATGGATAGAACTTTGAATTGTGTACTCTCAAGATGGAAAATATCTTGGTGGATAAAGATTAATACATTTCCATCATAGATGTTATACTCAATGGAATGAAACTAGAATAATGTGATAAAGTTGATAGAAAATTGTAAATATCTATCATCTTATGTTTTTAAAATTTAGTTTTACTGAATGTATCGACTATAAATACTATAAAGCTTTTCTAGGACAAGTTGGGTACATTGTAATAGGCCAAGTCTTTTGTAAACAAACTTTTCTTGTGAAATAAGTTGTACTAATTATGAATGAGTGATTTTATCTTAATTTAAAAACATTTAAATGTATTAAAATTTTTGTCCATTTAGTTACAATCCATAGATGTTAGCATAAAGGATGAAAAGAGGTGCATCACATTGTTCTTCTCTTTTATAGATACGTGGGATAATATAGTGATGGTTATCAACAGTACTAAATTATAATTGAATTCATGAGATGTAGTGACAAATCTATTATTAGAGGAGAATAGGTGAAATTAAGTGTAAATATATCAAACTAATGACACTCTAATCATGTGAAGCTACTTGCAAGAATGAGGTAAGCAAAAACCTTAAGAGGACCACTCGAAGTCTAAGGGTAGATCAATGACTTTGTATATATACTTAAAGAAATGTTAGAACTATGGAAAGACAAAAAAATTCAAGAATGAATATAGAGTGAATAGGTTGGATAAGGGAAAACCACTAGATATTGTGAAATCCTCAAGTGAGAAGGCATCCAATAATGGACATAGAGATATATATCTTGCAGCCTCAAGATTTATATCATGAAATGATGCATGGATAATCACCTTTATATCCTCATATCATATGAATCTTGTAAATGATTAATCTTCTGAATATTAATAATATGATGGTGGTGATGTATTTTTAAGAGATTACTCAACCTACTAGATCGTGGGAAGAGGAAGAGTGAAGCTTAGATTCAAATATGGGACTATAAAGACTCTCCCAAGTGTTTTGTACATTATTGGCTTTCCAAATAATTTTATCTATTTAAGTAAACATAATTATATTATTGTATAAGTTGTATTTAGTAGAGGTGAGATCAAAATGGTGTGCAAAGCCATGGTGTTGGTAAGGGGTGTGCACACAATTACTTTGTTCATGCTTAATACAACTACGTTAGACAATGCATGTAACAAATATGTTGTTCATGAGCCTAAGTTTAAATAATAACATGAAAATTTCCTCTAGTAAAGAAGATATTATTTGGAATCATAGGCTATGCCATATTATAAAGATAAGTTTATGCATGTTCTAAATTAAATATATGGTGAAACTGATGGAAAATTATCCCTTGGTTTTCAACATAGTAGTGTTGGAAAAAATTCCCCAAAGGTCCTCCATGGGCAAATTAAATATTTATGATATATTTGGACCATTGGATGTCCCATCACTTATCATATTTCCATTCTATATGGTTTTCATATATGACTACACTTGCAGGACTTGGACATACTTCATTTTACAAAATTTGGATTTCTCGATAAATTCAATACATTTAAAGATATTGTGAGGGACCATAAAGAGAAGAGGATTAAGTTGGTGCATATGGACAACATACGTGAGTATCTATCCAATGTGTTTGACATGAATTATTCAAGTAAAGTGGTATTCAAAAATACAATAGGCTCCATATATGTCGCAACATAATGGAGTCACAGAGTGGAAGAACAAGATGTTTATGGGAAAATCCCAAAGCATAATAAATCATGAAAATTTGGAGATTATTTTTGGGTTGACGTATTAGATACTAATTATTACTTATTTAAGTAATTTTTGACATTAGAACTAATTGACAAGTCTCTACAAGAAGCATATACTAGTAAGAGTCTATGCTTGAAACATCTAATCTTTTTATTTAAAGATAAAAGAGATTGAATATTTTATATAAGTCTATAAATTACATCTTTGTTTTTATAGGGGTGGTTTCAAAGGGTATAATTTGTGGAATGTCAAAATAAATAAGGTAGTCTACAGCAAAAATGTAGCCTTCAAGGAGGTAAGCAAGGTTATTGCTCACAAAGAAACCAAGATTTGGCCAAAGGAAGATACATAAAATATGTAAGTTGATATTAAATTTGAAGATTTAGTGTCTATGTATGGTTTGACACACACCAAGGCACAAGAGTTCCAAGAAGAGGATGAACCAACTAGTCCTACTCTAATAAGATCAAAATGGGTGTGTAAAATTCATGAAAGGTATAGCCTAGTGGAATTTCATTTTGCACACCTATTATCAATGACTAAGAGTAATGGATTGAAGATGGTGAAAGAAGCTCTATATTTCATAGAGATAAAGTATTGAAAATTTTATATGAAGGAGGAGATGGAGTATCTAGGAAATAATGAAACTTGGGGTGTGGGGAAGCCACCTCTTGGACAAAATCTTGTAGGTTGAAAACAAGTTTTCAAAAGGAAGAATAACGTGCAATTAAATGTGGAGAGATATAAGGCTCACCTTGAGGCAAAATGATTATCCCAAATTGATGGAATTGACTATGATAAATACTTTTATCAAGTTTTAGATCTGACTTCAATAAAGTTTATTTTATTTATTGTTGATATGTTTAATCTATAGATAGAACATATGGATGTGAAGATGTTGTTCCTACATGGATATTCCGAATAATAAATTTACATGTTGTAACTTGGAAACTTTAAGGTAAATGAGAGATAGGATTTGGTCTACAAACTAAAAAATTCCTTATATAGCTTGAATAAATCACCCAAAATTTAAAATCATAAGTTCTATATCTTTGTGGTTATACTTGGGAATGTGTTCAATAATGTTGATCTATGTGTTTAATACAAAAAAGAGGGTAGACACTTTGTCTATGTGGATGACATGTTATTAATTAGAAACAACATAAGCATGATTAAGCAAGTAAAATTTTAATTGTCTATGTAGTTCAACATGAAATATCTCAGTGTTGCAATATTCATCTTATGCATGGAAATCAAATAGGATAATACAAACATGAAACTTTTTCTAGACTAGAGGAAGTACATTAAGATGGTTTTGGAAAGGTTTAGGTTCTAGTACATTAATTTGATGTCAAACCCTTTCTAAGTTGGTAAAAATATATCAATTGTGAATTTTCATGGGAAGTTGGAGGATATGATACAAGTTTTACATACAAGTGTCATGGGAAGTTAGATATACGTAATGGTTTTCACAAGCCCTAATATTACACAATTAATGGGAGTAGCGAGCATATTCATGTTTAATTTGGGCATAGAGCATTAAATGGTGGTGAAGAGGATCTTCAAATATTATGTGAGGAATGTATCATCATGATATTTTATATTAGATTATATCTTAAGTAATGAGGAATTTGAGTCTATAGGGGTTTATGGATTCTGACTGGGTTGGTGATCTTGATTATTTTAGGTCTACCAGTGATAATGTCTTCAATGTTTTTTGGTGTTGTTATAAGTTTAGATTAGAAAATAGAAAGTTAGTGTGGCCATTTATACCACCGAATTAGAATATATCTCAACTACTAATGTAAGAAAGGATGTTGTGTGGCTTCAAAGGTTTTAATATACTATTGGATTCAAACAGGAAGAAATAAAGACAAGTTGTGATAGATAAATTATGATTCATATACTAAAGAAATCTAAGTATCATTTTCAGACAAAGCACATTGACATGAAATATCATTTGTTAAGTTAAATGGTGGAAAAGAGGTAGATATATCTAGATAAGGTGGACACAAAGGCAAATGTTATAGATTCATTAACCAAGGCAATGAGTATTAAGATATTCTGTGGGGAGGAAGGAGATGAGTGTGAGTACCCAAAGTTACTGAAGGATGAGTGCATGTTCCATTAAGAAAAGTTTTCAACAAGTGGGATATTATTTGGATATGTCTTAACTTTTCATGAATATATGTTATAGGAAATATGTACAACTTTGGTGCTACGAAGGTGTGTTATGCAAGTACTTGGTTGGCACAGGGTGTTGTATAGATTGATTGTGCAAGTTGGAATAGTTGCATATTCTTGCATGGATATTATTTTCAGATATTATGAAAGATTGATATTAGAGAATTTACACCATATTTAACAAGAGCCAAAGCTCACAAATGTGTAGAGCACAAAATTTTGGGGGGTCAATAAACTTCATACAATTTATTAATTGAGAACATTACAAATATAAAGGAAATATCTTATAACCACTCTTCTTAATAATATTTTAATTATTCTAATAACTAAAAACTACTATTCCCAAAAATCCCTTGATCTACCATATTACTGTGATTGTTACTCACATAACAATATCCACACATGTTAACACACCTATTAATATTGCTTGCTTAATAATGTGAGTGCTAACATAGTTTTTCCTAACATTTCCCATCTTAGTGAGAACATGGTGAGAGGAACTACATGTACTAACCATATCTATATTATCCCCCCACCATAAGTTTATCTTGTTGACGTTGGTACCCCAATAATGCACCCAATTTTACATTGAAAAGAAGAGATAATACAATATAGATCTCTAATTATACACATGAGAGCTTTTGTACATGGTTTATTTTAAAAATATATTTGAAGTTTTATTTGTAACTTAAGACAAAAATTGAACTTGCCTAAATGATGACACATGACTTTGGACCAAAAAAAAACTATTAGCTTAAATACACAAATCTAAATAATATTTAAAATGAGACTTTATTAAGACTAAACCAGATTAGAAAAAACATATAAAAATATGAAAACTACCTATTTCACAACCTTAATGTGTGTAAGTAATAAAAAAATACTATTAATATTAATAAAACAAAAAACCAACAAAATTATAATGCAACCTTCAACAAAATTGTTATAAAACTTCCCCATAAAAAAACTATTATAAATTTATAAAATATTTAGATATTAAAATCAATACATACTAATGTAGAGAAACCTTACAAATTTTTAATAGCATTTCACCCTTAGCTTACAAATTTTAAGTAACATTTCACCCTGGTAATAGTTAAGCTTCATGGAGAGTTTTCCTAATGGTTTCCATTACTCTTGCAACCTCTCTAGCTGTGGGTCTTTCATTGGGGAACTCCTTTGAACACTCTAACCCAATAAGTATGAAAGGAATGAGACCCTGATTTATCTCATATTCCACTATATTCCTCATTATTCTCATGTCAATAACCTCCTCCACTTTGTCATCACAATGCATGCTTACCCACTTGTGAAGGTTCAATCCTCCCACAAACATATGACTAGTTGGACTTTTTCCAGTTATCATCTCCAATAGCATAATTCAATAACTATAAAAATCACCCCTTATGGATACCTTCCCATCAACTCCATACTTTGCATTAGGAAAACAATAGAATAAGTCTGGTTAGATCATGTATAAGAGCCATCTGGTAGTGGATAGAGTGTATGATAGGTTATAAGGTACACCTAACTTTATCCTCATTGAGATATAAATTCAAACTTTATTAATTTTTTATATGGGAGTTTTTTTTGTGCTTTTGTATTATTTTATAAATATAAGTGTTGAATGAAAGAAACAAATTACCCAAAACTTTGCATACTACATATTGTACCTCTTTCATATTTATGAATTTAAATAAAAACAATTATTAAAACTTAATGACATTTTTTTGAAAACTTCATCCATTGAAAATTTTGAACCAAACTTTATCTTCATTAAATATGAACTATAACTTGAATCTTGTAACTTAGATTATATCCAAAGGAGAAGCTAATTTCATAAAAAAGTCACACCTAGTGTAATATAGCCCATGGATCCTTTCAGAGATAGATATGAATTACTTCCTGAGTCGATGGAATCTAACCCAAAAATCATTTGGGCAATGCCAAAATTTGCTACATGGGTTGTCATATTCTCATCCATAAGAATGTTACTTGGATTATATCACAATGCACAACTTATAGAAAATAATCATGATGTAGATATTGTAATCCATGGATAGCATCGATTCCTATGTTTAATATATCCTTGAAGTTTAATGTGTTAGAATTGGAATGCAACAACTGCTCCAAGTTTCCTTTGGACATGAACTCTATAACCAATACTTTGTGTCCAAATTTTAACAAAAGGATATGATTTTTCCTAAATTTATGTGCCTAAATTTTTGCAACACCTTGTACTCCTTCTTGAAGCTCTTCTTGGCTTCCTCATTTTGTAAATTGAGAAGATTGAAATCAACCACTCTACCATCACCCATAATGCCTTTATATAATAAGCCAAAACTACCAGTCCCTAACAAGTTTTTTTTGGCTAAATCCATATGTTTCTTTGACAATATCTTGATGTGAAATGTCCTTGTGATCCATGAGTTTCAGGGGTAGCACATCTCTCAATAAATTAGACTTGATTTTATCCCTTATGTAAATTAGTCCTCTAATTAATAAACAACACAATAAAAGGGTAATATCTCCTACCACTAATGCTAATATTCTAACTCTATTATTGTGGTTCTTAGGATGAATACTGTGAATTGGGCATGAAGGGAAATGCATCCATTCTCCACACAAAAACATAATTACCATAAATGATGAAGCTATCAATTTTTTGAAGACACCTTTTGGGATCTCTTTGCTCAAGTTATTTAAAGATAAATTTAAATACTGGAGCATATTCATATATTTTATAGGCATAGGGATCAAACCTAAAAGGTTGTTAGAAGATAGATCCACTACATTAGTGTTGAATTAATAAGATGTAGTGACAATTATATTATCAAAGGAGAGTAGGTGAAATTATGTGGAAAGAGATCAAACTAATGACACTCTAATCATGTGAAGCTACTTGAAAGAATGAGGCAAGAAAAAAACTCAAGACAAGCACTTGAAGTCTAAGGGTAGATCAAAGACTTTGTATTTATACTTGAAGAAATGTTGGAATTGTGGCAAGACAAAAAGAAATCAAGGATTATAGAGTGAATAAGTTGGAGAAGGGAAAAACACTAGATATTATGAAATCCTCAAGTGAGAAGGTATCCAACAATGGACATGGAGATGTATATCTACAACCTCAAGATTTCAATCATGTAATGATGCATGGCTAATCACCTCTAGATCCTCATATCATATGACTCTTATAAATGACTGGTCTTGTGAATATGAATAATATGATGGTGGTGATGTACTTTTAAGATAAAAATCAAACTAATAAACTGTGGGAAGAGGAAGAGTGCATCTTAAATTCAAATATGGGAGGACCAAGACTCACCCAAGTGTTTTTCACATTATTAGCTTTGAAAATAATTTGATCTATATAAGTGAATAAAATGATTCAATAATATAAGTCGCATTTAGTAGAGATGGGATCAAAATGGTGTGCAAAGCCATGGTGTTGGTAAGGGGCATGCACATAATTAATTTATTTAGGATTAATACAACTACATTAAGCAACACATGTAACAAATATGTTGTGCATGAGCCTAAGATTAAATCAAGAACATACATATTTCCTTTAGTAGAGAAGATAATGGTTTAGCATCATAGGCTAGGCCATATTGTAAAGATAAGTTTATTCATGTTCCATATTAACTATATGGTGAAATGGAGGAAAATTATCCTTTGGTTTTTAATGTAGCAATGTTAAGAAAATTTATACAAAGGTCATGCATGGGCAAGTGAAATATTTCAAGTGATCCACACTGATATGTTTGGACTAGTGGATGTCACATCAATTTGAATGTTTCCTTTCTATATGGTTTTTGTAGATGGCTACACTTAAAAGACTTGGACATACTTCATTTTAATAAATTAAAACATCTTAATAAGTTCAATACATTTAAAGATCTTATGAAGAACCATAAAGAGAAGAGGATTAAGTTGGTTCACATGGACAACATGAGTGAGTACTTATCTAATACATTTGACATGAATTATTTTGGTAGGGTATTATTCAAAAATATATTAACCTCTATGCATGTCGTAACATAATGGAGTCCCAGAGAAAATGAACAAGATGTTGATGGCCAAATCCCTAAGTCTATTAAGTCATGTAAATTTGGATATTTATTTTTGGGTTGAAGTATTAGATATTGCTTGTTACTTAGTCAAGTGATTTTCAACATTAGAACTAGTTGAAAAGACTCCACAAGAAGCATATACTAATAAGAATCCATTCTTGAAACATATGATCCTTTTATTTAAAGATAAAAGAGATTGCATATTATGTGTGTATAAATTGTGTCTTCATTGTGTATGGGGGTGGTTTCAATGGATAATTTTTTTGGAATATCAACACAAAGAAGGTGGTCTACAACAAAAATGTAGCCTTCAAGGAGGTAAGTAAGGTTATTGCTAAAAAAGAACCAAAGAATTGGCTAAAGGAAGATACATAAAAGATGTAGGTTGATATTGAATCTGAAGATTTGGTGTCTGAGTATGGTGTGACACACACCAAGGCACAAGAGTCCCAAGAAGAGAATGAACCACCTATTCATACTCTAATAAGATCATAATAGGTGTGTAAAATTCCTTAAAGGTATATCCCATTATAATTTCATTTTACATACCTATTATCAATGACTAAGAGTAATGGACCAAAGATGGTAAAGGAAGCTCTATATTGCATAAAGAGAAAGTCTTGAAAAAATCTATGGAGGAGATGGAGTCTTCAAGAAAGAATGAAACTTGGGATCTGGTGAAGCAACCTCTTGGACACAATCTTATATGTTGTAAATGAGTTTTCAAAAGGAATCATAATGTGCAAGTAAATGTGGAGAGATACAAGGCTTGCCTTGATGTGAAAGGATTCTCTCAAACTAATGGAATTGACTATGATAAATCCTTTTATTTTTTTCAAATATGACTTCAACCAAGTTTATTTTATTTATTGTTGTTATGTTTGATCTGAATATAGGACATATGGATGTGAAAATGTAATATGTTGTTCTTGCACGGATATTTTGAATAATAAATCTACATGTTGTAACTTGGAAACTCTAAGGTAAAGGGGAGATAGGAATTGGTCTAAAATTTTAAGAAGTCCTTATATGGATTGAATAAATCACCTAAATTTGGAATCATAAGTTATATATCTATGTGGTTATACTTGGGCATGTGTGCAATAATGTTGATCATTATATTTACTGTAAGGAAGAGGGTGATCACTTTGTCTATGTGGATGACATACTACTGATTACAAATGACATGGGCATGATTAAGCAAGTGAAATCTTAATTGTTTATGTAGTTCAACATGAAATATCTCGATGTTGAAAGATTCATATAATGCATGGAAATAAAATGGGATAATGAAAACATGAAACTTTGGATAGACTAAAGTAGGTACATTAAGATGGTTTTGGAAAGGTTTAAGTTGTGGTACAATAAGTCAGTGTGCAACCCTTTCTATGTTGGTCAAAATATATCAACTATGAAGTCCCTAGAGACTTAGGAGGAGTTGAAAGATATGATTCAAGTTTTGCATACAAGTGTCATTGGAAGCTAGATGTACAAAATGGTCTACACAGGCCCTAATATTACATAAGAAATGGGAGTAGCGAGCATATTCATGTTTAATCTGGGCATAGAGCATTGGATGGTGGTGAATGGGATCTTCAGATATTATGTGAGGAATGTATCATCATGATATATAATATTGGATTATATCTGAAGTAAGAAAGACTTCGAGTCTATATGGATTTGTTGATTCTGATTGGGTTGGTGATCTTGATTATTGTAGGTCTACCAGTGCTTAAGTCTTCGGTGATTTTGGTGTTGTTATAAATTTTGATGAGAAAAGAAAAATCTAGTGTGTCTATTTATATCACTAAAATATAATATATCTCAACTACTAATGCAAGCAAGGATGTTGTGTGGCTTCAAAGGTTTTGCTATACTATTGGGTTCAAGCAGGAAGTAATAAAGACAAGTGATAGTCAAATTGTGATTCATCTGGAAAAGAACTCTAAGTATTATTCTCAAACAAAGCACATTGACATGTAATGTCAATTTTTAATGGAAATGGTGGAAAATAGGAAGATATATCTAGAGAAGGTGAACATAAAGAAAAATGTTTTAGATTCTTTAACTTAGGCAATGAGTACCAATAGGTTCTTTTAGTGAAAGAAGGAGATGGATGTGACTATCTAAAGCTACTAAAGGATGAGTGCATGATCCCTTAAAAAAAGGGTTCAATAAGTGGGAAATTATTTGGAAATGTCTTGACTCTTCATGAATTTATGTAATAGTAATTATGTGCAAGTGTGGTTTTATGCAAGTACTTGGTGTTTAAGGTATTTTTGTTCTTTTTATATAAAAAGTAAACTACTCAAAAACTTGAAATGAGATACAAGGTTTTACAAGATACTTATGATGTAAATGGATTGTGCACCATATCTGATGATGTGGGAAATCCTTTTTATCTTGGAAGGATTACCTACATAAGATGAAAAACTCAAACAAAAGATGGATTAATAGGATAAACAGGTAGGATGCTTGGTACAAGACCAGTCCCAAGAAGTGGTACACTTGTATGGATGTCATCCCACTATGTTTATCAATTAAATAGATAAATACAACTAAAATTACAATAATGTATTCAATAAGATAGATAAGATGATAAAACAATTTAAGATCTAATCTACATTCATGGGATAGAGATTAGTAAATCAGGCATTCTAATATTCCTTCATAGCATCCTCCTCAACTTGGATCACCTCTAATTGGTCTACAACTAATTCTAGTGTAGGGGTGAACATGATAGCACAAAGGCCTAGCTCAAATGAGATGTCACTTTGATAAAAAAAAAAGGGATGCAAAACTATGGGTAAATCATAGATAGTGACCACTTCATGTATGGTTCTAAGAACAATCATCTACAACAAATCCATAACTTTTAAGAAACAAGGATGCAAGATATGAACTAGACTGTAAACTAAAAGATACTCAGATGCAAACAGAATGGATATCTGATAAAGATCGATATCAATTTGTAGGATTGATGTCAATTCCTGAATCAACATCAATTCTATAAATCAAGACAAAGGTCTTGAGAGAGAATTTTATAAGGTGGATTTAAGGGAATTTAGGATAGTTTTTGAGATTCATGAGGCTAACTAAAACACTCTAGGATAGATTATAGGGATGGATTACATAAAATATTGAATGTAAAATAACACACAGAGAAAATGAATTATAGAAATAATTGATAAATTATTAACAAAACTAACCTTTTAAAAGCTTCCAACCTATTACATTTTGTAAGCTTAAGATGATTATTATGGATCTTATAATAAGATGAATGAGTTGATGTTAGTACCACAATCTTCCTTGATATGAAAAATTATTTTACTGGTGTTCAAGATAAATTTTGTTAGCCTTTCAATGCAGTCACAAATTCAAGAAGTTGGTCCTTTGGTCTAGGGAAGGCAATGTTTAAATCAACATCGATTCAACAGAATTGACGTCAATCATGAGGATCACCAATGATTCATAGACAAACTTGTCCAAGTCATTGGAGAGGTTTAAACCGAGAAGTTAATTTGGGCTTTAAGTTGTTTTGGTGATTTTGTGATTCTGAGGAGGTTAAATGTGGTTTAAACAACCTACCTTCCATTCTATTTTGGGAGATTCATTTGGATTTTACCTAGGTAACTAATTGAATTAATTTACTAAGTCAAAAGTAATTAATAAAAGGTAATTACACAAGGTAAATGGTAAATAGGGTAATTAAATATTTACATGGGTTAAAATAAATATAATCAAGGAGGGGACCTACGACCTAAGGTAGCACAATTATTATTGTGCAAAAATCGTAGTGACTACATTTGCCCCTTTTGTATTGAGAAGTTTGTAATAACCTATTGCTAGATAAAAACTAAGAAAGTGTGAATTTCATAGGTTTATATTAGGAGTTATTCCCCCTCAAAATAGGAGCTAACAAAGGATGATGAGGTGGAGATGGGTTTAAAAATGAGGTGGTGATGGATAAGGTAGATAACAAATCAGTGTCCAAGATACAAGGATAAGAATGAAGTAAAATGCTACACTAAAAAGATATAGGAAATTTGAATGGGAATTTCCCAAGGAAAACAAGTAATGGATTATCATAATTATGAACATGTGGGCTCAATTGAAGGCAATCAAGATGGAAAAGGCTAAGATGGGATGACCAAAACATCTAATGTGCTTGGTACATGTGCACTACTTAGAGACATTTGCTCTCAAGATGAGGAACACTTTCAAGATCCATAGAGGATAGACTTTAAAATGAATGTATACCTATCAAAGGCTATGGGACCAATAGGGGGTCTATGTCCACAAGCCAATAATATTGGATAACAAAGAATGGGATAGTTGTTACAAAATATATATTTAAGTGGCCTTGGGAGAGGACAATGAGGATGCAAAAAAATTACAATTAGTGCAAGAAATAAGTCAAAATGGACATAATCGACATGGATATAATGGATCAATATTGATTTTGGAGATTTGAAATTGATAGTAAAATAATAAACATTGATCTTAAAGGGCTATAAATAGGATGTCTAACATGTTATGTGCTCATTTGCAATCGAGTATGTGTGATCTAGAGCCAAAAATTTGACACTTGTCCACCCTCAGCATGAGATACGAATGATGGAAATGAGTGGTATTACATAGAAGAGGTGATGATGGTCTCATGATGAGGTAGGCTTGTATTTTTTTATTAAGGTTTTTTTATTTTTTTGGATTTTTACATTTATTTTTTAGTTATTTGAGATTTTTACAAAAGTTTGTAAAATAGTTTAAAATGTTTTATAAATTAGATTAATTAAGAAGGTAGAAGATTGTTATTTTTAGATTTTATTGATTGTAGGTAGATTTTAAAACTTAGATTGCATAGAGATTAATGATGATCTCTAAAATCAACATTAATCGCCCAACAATCAACACCATTTTCACTCAATCTTTGTCGATCCTGATTGATCGCTATCAATCACTGAGGATTGAGGATGATTGAAGGTTAGATAAGAGATTATTTAAGAAAACTTAGGTGGATAGGTAAGAATAAACATTGAAGTGAACTTATGCTTGTAGGCACAGACATGACTCACTATGCAAGATCAGGGTTCACCACACCTAGAGTGACTACACAATCAGATAGATGATGGTGACTGGAGGCACCTGGAGGTAGTTGGCTTGGGAGGCATACATCATTATCTTTGAGTTCACAGGGATGTAGGGTTTATAGTAGCATTATTGGAGAGATGGGATGTAACATAGGGACCTTTTGGCTACCTACCAGGGAGAACACCTCGATCATGGAGGACATATATCAGATACTACGGCTACCAGTAGAGAGTGTTATGATAATTCTAGTGGATGAGAGAGGATGTGTAGTGGCACTAGTGAGAATATATGGGGATGATGCACTAGAGATCACCTTTATTATTGGGGGATATGTTTTTGAGAGTTTATATGATGAGGACATGGAGGGGAGGTTAGTTATGACCATGATGATCCTAGCCATCACTGTTATGCACTACCAAACATAGGGGGAGGTCAATTTACTTAGAGTTTGATAAGTGTTGTAGTAGACATGTGGGATCATCATATTGTATTTGAATGGATCAGACTCTTCTAACATAGGTATACAGGGAGTTATGGGGTTGGAGGACATAATAATGGTTTGGGTTTGATGTCATTTTTGTTTTATATTTCTAGGCATATGAGCACATTATGGTGGAGTGCCTACTTGTTACTTCTTAGGTATGATAGCACTAGACAATATATAACATGGGCTTCCTCTAGTGGAAGGAAGACATTATATGACCGTATACAGATGGAGTGGTGGGAGATTTAGCATACTATCAAGGGGTGTTAAAGGGTTTACAAGAGGGAGATATTATTTGGAGGCCATATGTAAGGTTTTTAACATGGCTAGAGGTGGAGACATAACTATCAAGGAGATACATGGATAGGTGTCTATGGGCGTAGAGAGTGGAACACCTAGAGTACTTCTAGTTTGACAGGGTACAACATCAATTTGGATTGATCTAGGGTGTTCAAGATGCACCTATGCTATACAGGAGGGATGATTAAGAGACTAGGCTTCCAAAGGCCCAATATACTAAGCCATAAGTAGGCCCAGAGGAGGTGGTGGTGGTAGTGGATGTAGATGATGTAGGGGTGGCATTGGCATATGCATTATGGTTGTCAAGTTAGTTAGGGGTGAGATAGCAGAGGGTAGTGTGGCCTCAATAGGATAGGGAGAATTTATAGATGGGGGAGGTGGGGGAGGAAGGACTAATAGAAGAAGAGGCAGAGATAGATATTTAGGGGTTGATGGGAGATCATAATGCATTGATGGTAGAGTGGGATGCTCTACAAGGCTAGGTTACCTCACTATAAGTAGCTTTGGTAGAGGCACCGAGAGGCTGGGATGGCTTACAGGTTCAACTGCAAGTGTTTTAGGGGGTTAATATTAGGCAGTATAGAATCATGATAGGTATAGGATAGATAGAGATAGCTTATGGGATAGAGCTATGGTGGTGGTTGGTCAGAGGGGGATAGGAGGGGTTAGACCTAGTATAGGATAGGGAGGCATAGTGAACCTAGACAGGTATCGGGATGTCCTCATTGAGCTATGGTATTATGAGAGGATTGTACAAGAGTAGCTACTTGAGGTACTCTAGTATATAGCCTATATTTTGACATAAGTGAGATCATCCCGATGGTCTCAATGTGGCACATCGAGCTTTGGGAGTGTGGTGCGAGGGAGAGGTGGTAGGGATGGAGATGGGGGTGGAGATGGAGGAGTTAGTAGAGTAGGGCCCAACATCCACTTGAGTCATATCCATTTTATAGATTAACAAATTTTTATTTATTGTATCGGTCATAGAGCCTTTTTTTATACTTCTATTAGCCACAAAGCCACCTTGTATATTATTATTTTGAGATATATGTATATATATATATATATATATATATATATATATATATATATTCCAAATTTTGACCATGAGTTAGTTTTTGGATTAATGCTTAATGTGATGTGGTTTATAGATTTTAGATTATTTGATGCATTTACTTATTTTATCATGGTTATGGATTAATTATGTGATTATGATGTATGTTGTTTTTATGCTTATTTATGGATGGTAACAATGGGATATTTAGTGATTATTATTTTTACATCTTTTTGGTATTATGGGATTTGGTTAGATTTAGAATTTTTTACTGATTATGAAAAATAATAAAGGAGGCATACATGACTCCTTATTGGCTTGGATTTTAACCAGAGATAAATAACTTGTTGCATCTACATGTGCATCCTTAGTTTATGGTTAGTAATCACCCAAAACAACCCTATGTCAATTAAGTTTAAGACCCTTTTTTAGAAGAGATTTAATATGGATAAGACATAAGTAAAATTTTATTTTTTGGGGAATGTAAGTCTTATCTCATGTGTTTGGAACCATAAAGCTAACCATAGAACCTTTTGTGGAACCATAAAGCTAACCATAGAACCTTTCATGTAGATTGATTAATGCGGGAAGTCTACAATTTTACAGAATGTTGATCAATGTGGGAAGATTTTTTGGGATATATTTGATTTTTTTTTAATTATTCAGGGATCTTGGTTTTTTAGAGGCATATTCTTAGAAAATTCATCAAAAAATGTTTTATTCTCACACTATGGTTGGAAAATGATATTTGGAGTGTTGTCCTTAAAAAATGGGAGTGTGGAAAATTAGATTTCTAAGGTTTTTATTGTTTGATGGTGTCTAGAAAATTTTGAGCAGTCAAGGTAATGTACGTTGTCCTTTGACATGTAATAATGTCATGAAATATCTACCTATAATGGTAAAATGTTATCATCATGATCATGAAATATCTATCTATAATAGGAAACACTATAAGATAGTGACAATACAAAGTTTGATCTACTTTTTAAAAGCAAATAATATTTATCCAAGTGACAAACACTGCACAAAGCATTGGACAATGAAGGGGAGGATAGTATTGTGCTAAGCTTGGATATGTCTTCTCTTAGATAGTAGATACATTTTGGTTTACTAATTTCCTTTAGAACTATGGGTTTAATTTAATAATTTTTTATAGAAAATCTCAAAACACTACAATAGTAGCTCATATGCATTTTACAATAGTAACAAACTACCCAAAACAAGATTACTTCACCACATTGATAAGATAACCCTAGTTTGTTCCATCTACAAAAACAATGCTCAATTGTTTTCATTGGTGGTGTCTAGATTTTCATGGAGGACAATTTGTGGGTTTTCATGGATGGTCATTGTTGACATGAAGGAGTTTTATATGCAATATTATGATGAAAATGGGCAGTTGATCATTAATTTTTTTGTAAAAAATTCTAGACAAGAATGATGTTATCAATGGATGCACAGCTCAGTGATCATCTGTCCATTTTCATCACAATACTACGCATAGATATCCTTCATGTCAACATTGACTATCCACAAAAACCCATAAATAATCAGTTTTTTCCATAGATGGAGCAAACTAGGGCTATGTTGTCGATGTGGTGTAGTAATATTGTTTTGGGTACTTTGTTGCTACTATAAATTATATATGAGAAACTATTGTAGTGTTTTAAGGTTTTTTGTATAAATTTATTGAATTAATCCCATAGTCCCCAAGGAAATTAGCAGAATAAAATATATCTACTATTTAAGAGAAGGTAGATCCAGCCTTAGAATAATAGTATCCTCCCCTTCATTGTACAATGCCTTGTGCAGTTTTTGTCACTTGGCTAAATATTATTTGCTTTTAAAAATCAGACTGGACTTTGTATTTCCACTATCCTCCAATGTTTCCCATTATTGATAGATATTTTGTGATTTTGATGATAACATTTTACCATTACAGGCAAATATTCCATGGCATTATTGCATGTAAAAGGATAACGCACATTACCTTGACCACTTAGAAATTTCCAGACACCATCAAATAATAAAAACCTTGGAAATCTAATTTCACACACTTCCATTTTTTAAAGATAACACTCCAAATATCATTTTCCAATCATAGTGTGAGAATTAAAAATGGGAAGAATTTGGTTATACATGAATGATGTTCTCTAAATTTTTTTTGAGTGGGGGTGGTTGTTCTCTTAAATCACATTTTTATATTAAAGTTTAAGGATAATGTTTGTATTTCAACCTATTTAAGAGTATATCAAAAGAATATAATATAATTTATAACCTTCATCATAAGGGATAGTTTTGAAATAATATTTATTATTCATGATAATAATTATTATTTGTTGCGATTGAATAAAATGTCATAGTTAAATACTCGTACATTAACTAGTTTATCTCGCACTAACATGAATCAAATAATGAATTTATTTATAATAAATTTTATGGCATTTATATTGATAGATTAGTTACAGTTTAATTTTCTAAGCATATACTAGGTTACAATATTGGGTTTATAGTTAGGGAACTCGAGAGACAACTCCACTCAAGTTCCTCGAACACTAAAACATATCTTCTTGTTGGATTAAGAACATTTTAAAACACATATAGTGTTGAGTTGTGGAACGAAAATCTTCACCAGATGAGTGAATACAGAAGTTGCTGTAGTTACACAGTCGCCGATGCCGGTCAGGAGTTGACCAGAGGCTACCAACGTTAGTTAAGGATCGGCTGACGTCAGTCATATGCAGACAGGCAGGGACCAACGTTGGTCACCTGTGCATTCAAAATTCTATTTTGGTGGTAGAACAGATTGTTTGCATGAAAATAATAACTATTGGTATTGAGTCTGTGTTTCTATTTTTGGTAGGACTGATTTGAACCTTTGATTAGGAGATATATCTAATGGTGGAGAATGCATGCTCATGAATCCTAGTATTATATAATAGGGTTAGATCTTCATAGTTTATTGTAGAACAATACATGTATATGTGAATCAATCCAAGTGTTGGAGTTGGTTGTAATTGAGAGAGAACTCTTGAGGGAAAGAGATCTATACATCTGAGAGGTGTGAGAAGAAAGTGTGATTTTATTCAATTGCATTTCCTTCTGGAAGAGTTTAATACAAGTTTTTTGGTGGTTTCTTGTATCTCTTATTCTTTATTGTTTCTGATTTCTAGTTACTTATTATTTTGGTTTAATTTCATGTTTAGTTGCTTACACAAAAGTAATCAATTGTCTTGATAGATCCTAACAAGTGGTATCAGAGCTTCAAGTTCACTAACAGGTTGTATCAGATCAGGTTAGTGGTTGTTGATTACAGGGCACTCACAGGGGTTTTCTGATTGAGTGGGAGTAAAGCAATGGCAGAAGAAAGTAAACTAAGAATGGAGAAGTTTAATGGCAAGAATTATCAATTATGGAGGATGCAGATAGAAGATTATCTGTATCAGAAAGATCTATACTTACCGTTGGGTGGGGTTTCAAAGAAGCCCACAGATATGGAAGATGAAGAATGGAATGCTCTTGATAGAAAGGCTCTTGGATCTATAAGATTGAGTCTAGCATCTTCTGTGATATCCAACTTATCACAGGCAAAAACAATGGTAGAGTTAATGGATACGTTAGCAAATTTATATGAAAAGCCCTCAGCTTCAAATAAGGTATATCTTATGAAGCAATTATCTAATTTGCAAATGCAGGAAGGTGGATCTGTATCTAATCATCTTAATGATTTCCATGGAATTGTAAATCAATTAAATTTAATCAAAATAGTTTTTGATGATGAAATTAAAGCTCTTTTAATCTTATGCTCTTTACTTGAAAGCTAACATAGCTTGGTAATGGCAGTTAGTAATACTGCATATTCTTCAAATATCTTGAAAGTTGATGATGTTGTAGGTGTAATCTTGAATGAAGAAATTCACATGAAAAACACAGAGGAAACATCAGGTAATGCTTTAAGTTTTGAATGCAGGGGAAGGCAAAAAGAGAATGGCAAGCAAGGGAAATCAAGGTCTAAGTCAAAGATGAGAGGTAGATCCAAATCTAGAAATGGAAGAAAGATAACTTGCTAGAATTGTGAAAAGATAGGGCATGCAAAGAAAGATTGTTGGCTGAAAGTTAAAGAAGGAAATCGGCATGAAGGTAATAAGGAAGCAAATCTTGTAGGTATTGTTGCACAAGATGCTCTTATTTTTTCTTTAGATAATAAAATAGAATCTTGGGTTTTAGATTCTGGTGCCTCTTTCCATGTAATCCCAAATAGAGAATATTTCAATGATTATGTCCATGGAGATTTTGGAATAGTCTATTTAGGGGATGATGAGCCTTGTAAAATTATTGGCAAAGGAAAAGTGCAGCTGAAATTGCAGAATGGCAACACATGGGTGTTGAAGGATGTCATGCATGTACCCACCTTGAAAAGGAATCTGATTTCTATAGGAAAGTTGGGGGATGAGGGTTGCACAGTAACTCTCACAGTTGAATCTTGGAAAGTTTCCAAGGATGCACTTCTATTATCCAGAGGTAAGAGAGTAGGTACTCTCTATTTATGTAATTATATTACTGATTATTCTCCTTCTGTATTATCTAATTCAGATGTAGATGCAAAGTTGTGGCATTGTAGGCTCGGCCATATGAGTGAGAAGGGAATGAATGTTCTTAAGTCAAAAGGTAAGCTTTCAGATTTGAAATGCATATATCTAGATTTTTGTGAGCACTGTATTTTTGGGAAATAGAAGAGAGAGATTTCTCAAGACTGGGTCAACAAAGAGGAAGCACAAGTTAGAGCTTGTTCACACAGACGTGTTGGGACTGGATTAGGTAGCTTCTATTAGAGGATCATAGTATTATGTTTCTTTCATTGATGATGCTATAAGAAAGGTATGGGTTTTTTGTATAAGGAAGAAATCTGATGTCTTTGACACTTTTAAGAATTGGAAAGCTTTAGTGGAGAATGAAACAGGGTTGAGATTGAAATGCCTTAGATCTGATTGGTGGTGAGTACTACAGCAATAAGTTCATAAATTATTGTTCTATGTATGGAATACGTAGGGAAAGGATGGTTCCAAGGACACCTTAGCAAATTGGTGTTGCTAAAAGGTTGAATAGAATAATAATGGAGTGTGCACGGAGTATGAGGTTGCATGCTGGTTTGCCCTTACAGTTTTGGGCAGAAGCTGTAGATATTATAGTTTACTTGATTAACAGAGGACCCTCTACTGCTCTGGATGGTGGAATTCTAGAGGAGGCTTGGATAGGTAAGAAGGTAGATCTTTCATTTATCAGAGTTTTTGCTTTTAAAGCTTTTGTGCACATTGATAAAGAAAATAAAAAGAAGCTGGATGCTAAATCTATGTAGTGCACATTTATTGGTTATGGCTCTAAAGATTTCAAATTTTGGTTGTGGAATTTAGGAACTAACAAAATTATTAGAAGCTGTGATGTTGTTTTCAATGAGAAGGTGATGTACAGTGATCAGCTCAAGAAGCTGAATAATACTGAGCAGGGCAATGTTGAATTGGATGAGGTGATGATCCAAAATGAGCTCGCAGGTACAGATAATCACACATAGGAAAACACAGACACTGACACTGGTTAGATAGGAACTGACATCGATCAAGAGGGAATGAAGGTTGGTCAGTCTATAACCGATGTCGGTCAGACAGTAACCGATGTCGGTCATGTGGAACCAACATCGGCAGGATACAGACACATAGATGACTGAGATCGGTCACTGACAGAGAGGAATTTGAGCAGACAGCAAGCAGTGAATGAGTCTCAGATGCCCATAAGGAGGTCAAAAAGGGTAAGTAAAATTCTAATTTGATATTCCCCTTCTTTATTCTACTTATTGCTCACTAATGGTGGAGAACCAAAAAGTTTTGATGAGGCAATGCAAGTGGAAACTAGAAATAGTGGGAGCTTAGCATGAATGAGCAAATTGATTCCTTAAAAGAGAACCAAACATGGGATTTGGTTGAGTTGCCATCTGGAATGAGAGCACTAAAAAACAAATGGGTTTATAGGGTAAAGAAAGGAGAGAATGGAAAGATGAGACATAAGGCCAGGTTGGTAGTGAAAGGATTTGCATAGAAACTAGGTATTAATTTTGATGAAATTTTTTCTCCTGTAGTAAAAATGACTTCTATTCAGACTGTATTGTCTTTAGTTGCTACTGAGTATTTGCATCTTGAGAAAATTGATGTTAAAACAACATTTCTTCATGGAGATTTGGATGAAGAAATATATATGGATCAGCCGAAAGGATTTGATGTCAAAGGAAAGGAGAAACTTGTGTGCAGGTTGAAGAAAAGCTTATATGGTCTTAAGCAAGCTCCTAGACAATGGTATTTGAAATTTTATAGGTTTATGACAGAGCATGGCTTCTGTAGATGTCAATTTGACCATTATGTTTATTTTAAAAGATTGGATAATGGTATTTATATTATCCTGTTATTGTATGTAGATGATATGCTTGTTGCAGGTTCACACATGCAGGATATTAATGAGCTTAAGGTAAAATTAGCTCACACATTTGCCATGAAGGATCTGGGAGCAACAAAGAAAATCCTTGGCATTAGTATAAAGAGAGACAAGAAAAATCACAGTTTGATTTTGTCTCAAGAGGATTATGTGAACAAGATGTTGAAGAGGTTCAATATGCAGGATGCAAAACCGGTAAGTACACCTATGGCTGGACACTTCAAGTTGAGTAAAGAACAGTGTCCTAAATCACATGATGAGGTTGAGTACATGAGTAAAGTTCCATATGCTTCAGTAGTTAGAAGCTTAATGTATGCAATGGTATGTACTAGACCTGATATAGTCCAAGCAGTGGGAGTTGTTAGCAAGTTTATGGCCAATCCAGGGAAGGAACACTGGAAAGTAGTTCAGTGGATTCTCAGATATCTGAGAGGGACCAGTAGTAGGCATTTATGCTATGTAGGTTCAAACACTTCTCTACATGGATATGTAGATTCGGACATGGCAGGTGACTTGGATGGTAGGAGAAGCACCACATGATATGTTTTCACTGTTGGTGAAATGGCGGTTAGCTGGATTTCAAAATTGCGGAAGGTTGTTGCCTTGTCTACTATGGAGGCAAAATACATTGCAGTCATAGAGGTTAACAAGGAAATGATATGGATGACACGGTTCATGGAAGAGTTGGGAAAGGAGAAAAAGAGTTATAGATTATATAGTGATAGTCAAAGTGTAATTCATTTGGCAAAGAATTCAGCCTTTCATTCAAAAACCAAACATATACAACTTAGGTACCACTTCATTAGACAGGTATTGGAGGATGGTGAGTTAAAACTGGAAAAGATCCATACAGATAGGAACCCTGCTGATATGTTAACCAAGCTGGTAACAAAGGAGAAGTTGAATCTTCATTCAACTTTTGTTGGTCTTCAAGATTGAGCTTGAAGTTGGATAATATAGAAGATGTTGCTGTACAGGTACAGGTGCAACTGTTTATCTATAAGTGGGAGATTGTTGAGTTGTGGAGCTAAAAGCTTCACCAGATGAGCGAATGCAGAAGTTGTTGTAGTTACACAGTCACCGACGCCGGTCAGGAGTCGACCAGAGGCTGCCAATGTTGATTAAGGATTGGCCAACATCGGTCATATGCAGACAGGCAGGGACCAACGTCGGTCACCTGTGCATCCAAAATTCTATTTTTGTGGTAGAACAGATTGTTTGCATGAAAAGAATAACTGTTGGTATTGAGTATACATTTTTATTTTTGGCAGGACTGATTTGAACCTTTGATTAGGAGATATATCTAACAGTGGAGAATGCATGCTCATGAATCCTAGTATTATATAATAGGGTTAGATCTTCATAGTTTATTGTAGAACAATACATGTATATGTGAATCAATCCAAGTGTTGGAGTTGGTTATAATTGAGAGAGAACTCTTGAGGGAAAGAGATTTGTACATCTGAGAGGTGTGAGAAGAAAGTGTGATTTTCTTCAATTGTATTTCCTTCTGGAAGAGTTTAATACAAGTTTTCTGGTGGTTTCTTGTATCTCTTATTCTTTGTTGTTTCTGATTTCTAGTTACTTATTATTCTGGTTTAATTTCGTGTTTAGTTGCTTACACAAAAGTAATCAATTGTCTTGATAGATCCTAACATATAGCATCTCTAACCCTATCCTTATTAGACATCAAATATAAAACCCTAATATAGATTAAGGTCATTGATTATATTAACATATATTATTATTCTATTCAATTCCTCTTTAAATTGATATTCTCCATTTATAATATTTCTAAGTAGTTCACAAGTCCATAAAGTCCCAACTAATAACGAATGTCACAAATTTATTTATTCAATGGAGTGTCCACCTCTTATTTACATTATTATTTATTATCCATGCAAATTTTGGCCACCCTAACTTCCACATATTGAGCATACATGAATGGTCCATATCATTTATCTTGAATATGCTTTTTCTAAATCAAGCCACCAATCTCTGTCTTATATCTATGTAGCCCCACATTATTAAATGTTCATTTCATAATGGATGGCTATGCCAATGGCTTAGAGGATCTCAAAGATAACAAGCATCATTTTATACCTCAATGGGTCCATGGGCTCATTTAATCATCAATTGTTCAAACCTTTATGAGTAAAATTCATTAGCATGACACTAGGATGGTTGCAACTCTATTTAAATAAGAGATAATAATATATATTATCAAATTTAATTCACTTTTCACGTGTCACCCAAAAATAAGTGACCTAAGCTTTAAAATGTCCTTCACAGTCAATCAAATTTTAAAATCTCAAACTTTTGTAGATTGGGTTATGGCCAATCTAAGTCTGTAGATAATCTCCACAACATTAAAGGAAAGAGAAAGACAATGGGTCCCTCTGCACATGGGTTTTTCAAGTCATATTAATAGGGTTTTCATTGTTTTTCATGCCTTATACCCACCAATCTTTTAAACGAATGTGGGGTATTTATGACACTCAACTTACATGATGGTGTGATGATCTAGACCATCCATGTGTTTTTATCATGTTGACACAAAGCCACAAAAGGCATAAAGTTGACTTAGGTCCTATGGAAAAATCTCTTAGGCATGGATACATGATGTTCAACATATGGATAAATCATGACCATTCACATATCTAATCACTTTTATTAAATTAACATGTCCACACAAAATAATCTTGTATTAAAGACTTCACAAAATAGAACCATATGTGGTTCCCTGAGATGGTTACATTTTTCTCCATCATGGCCTCTCAGGGTCATTAAGTGTATTTATCTACATAGATTTTATTGAAACTTGAATGCCATATGTGGTTAGATCAGCTATCAAGTTGCATGGTCACATAGGGTTCACATGGGATTCATCTAGATTGTGAGAATGTGCAATGGCATGTTTCCTCCCACACACTTAGTTATAACTTATATTAATGACTTCATTTGGAACATCACTAAACTCTAAAAAATTAGTCTTCCTTAAAGACTTATGCACATGATAAAAAATTAAAAGTAACTATCGCATATATCATTGCACAACCATAACACTATTTATAAATTAAAAATCACTTTGTTCATTAAAGATTTGACTTAGACATACATGACTACTTAGTATTAAAATCAACAATCTAAGTGATCTAACATTACCTATCAAACATCTATTTATTTCCCTATAATTACATTCTAGAGGTAGTTTTCCCAAGTGTTTCTCCCCTTTCTTTCTCAACAATAACACTCTCTACTAGTTCCTTCAACTTAATTTTTCCAATCTTAGTCCATTCTCTACAATCCTGGGGTGCCCTTTTATTTTAATCACTTCCAAGGGTTCTTTTTGGCGGGATGGCTTAACTGTAACTATCAAGATTTAATTTATTTTCCATACTTCTCCATTTGAATTCTAGTTTGGCCCGAGGCTAGATACTTTGTCATTTTACACCATCACTTTATAATTGTCTATCAAGATATTCCACCATTGATAACTCTTGTTATTTCCTCTGCATCCTTTATTGTGGTTCTTAGGTCAACACATTCTAACTTTCCCTTTGCCTACCTTCCCTTTTGATCCACTAACTTTATTTTCAATCTATCTGCATTGACTCAAGCCCTTCCACATGGTGGTGTATTCATCCAGAGCATACAACTCTATCTTCTACATTCTAAAGGTCCTACTTTCCTTGGTGTTGAATTTTTGATTACTTTCCTAGAGCCACTTCAAATTCTTCCTAAGGGTTACCGGATATTTTCATGTCTCCTACTTCTCTAGTTTTTTGTCATGCCAACCTTCATTTTTGCACCATTCTACAAGGGAATTTGTAACCTGAAAGCTTCTTCACACATCTTTGGGTTGACTTTTCCCCTTGCACTCCCCAAATGAGTGGAAGTCAACTCACACTATCATAGGTTGGATTTTTGGAGTTAACCCACCCATTTATTTCAACCTTCATGCCACTCCCTTGTAATGTGCACCTAGAGTACCCTTGAAGAGCGACCATAGTTTTCTAGATGCCTACATCCATCTAGTCAAGGTAGTTACTTACCATCTTGTGATTTAACCCTCTTGTAGGGACTTATCCTTAATTTGGGGTGAGTATAGACAAAAAATAATTAAGATAGTAGGTGGAGTCTTGTTTCCTCTTCTCCTTTCCTCACCGTATAATTTTATCCTCAATGTCCCTCAATCCTCTAAGTGAACATATCCTCTACACACTTCCTTGGCTCATGGCACTACCAATTTTCATTCACACAAAATTGTGCTCATGAACTTTGACCCATTTCCTCCTACTATTTAGGTCAACTTCATGCATAACACTTCCCTGAGATGACCACATCTTATCTTGTGCTTCTGTATGCACCAAAAATATTCATGGTGTGACATTTTGGTTTGATGTCTAATGATGATGCAATGATCTCCTAATGCATGCTCAAAATAGGTTCTATCTAATACCCTCCCCATTTTTACTTCCATTTTTCTCTTCAAGCCCCTATTTGGCTATCTTTTATATGGGCTTTGCATCTTCTGCTAGTTCAATTTTAAAGCCTCATATGCATGATGAAGCCACCGCTATTCGTAATAAGATCGCTGCTTTGCATTACAAAATTTCCACATAGGTTTCATAACAATTACGATGGTTATGTATCCATACGATGGTTCCATATTAAATAAGTATTAGTTTTGTAACATCCTATGGTGTTTACATCATGGAAGATAGTGGTCATGTAATTGTCCTCTATAAAAAGGTGTAGTTCTATCACCTTCTCCCCATCTTCCAAAATTATATTATGGGACTAAAGTTTTGACATATTTTGCATGCTGATTTTTGTGTTTCTTGATCTTTCCATCTTATGTTCACTTACATGATAGCCCAAATCACTCCCTCTTCTATTTTAAATCACTTTCAATCTCTTCTAAATTACACTTCCAGTTATACTCAGTTAAACTCCATACAACATCCATTGTTCCTCTACAAGTAAGTCAAATTTGGCTTGATTTTGGATCTAAAAAATTACATTAGACTATGGAATGTTGAAGGTTTTAATATCCATAACCTATTACCATTGTTTTGGATCTCTACCTCTACTTTTTTCATGATTAAATACATCAATGCAATTAAGGAAGTGCCATTGATTCTACAACACGATCTTTACAAATAGTGCACTTAGCCAGCCACAGATCAACTACTCTTTATTTGGGATTGTGTCTCTCTTCTTCTTCCCCTTTTTGTGACAATCATTGGTTCATCCTCCTTTTTAGACAGTTCCTAAAATATTTTCTTGGATCTTAAGGAACCCCTTGATCTCAACATAAAAGGAGACCTTATTCCATTTCCCCTACTAGATCTTCCTAGATTCAAATGGGAGGGAAATACCAATGCACATGTCAAGGCTTACACCATGACTATTAGAGATCATACACCTAATCACCCATTTTGGAATTATATTCAACTAAGGATTTGCACACATCAACCAGGAGTAGATATGAGAAGATCCAAATGTGTTTGAAACATTATTCAATTTGTTGTTCATCAGTGGAATTTTGGTGTGTGTTGAATAGTCATCAGCTGGAAACTCTTTTATACCTTTGCTTACATGAAACTAGAATTTCTCTTCTTTCTAAAAAATTTGTTGTGCTAAATTGTGCAAAACTTCATACACCCTAAAATAGAGCACATTCTTGTCACAATCCATGATGAACGGTTGAATAAGACAATGGTCGACTAACAAATTTCAAAAAATGTAATATACGTATGATAAGATAATTTTAAGGAAAATGCATAATTTTTTATATGTAGGTAAGCTTAAAAGGTTTAGTGAGATTGTTTTTGGATAAAATTGGTAAACTCAGCATTTACAATTAGGGGTGATTATATTTCCTTTCATAAGTTGTTCAAAACAGGAAAACACCACTCTATTTTAGTTATTAGACAAGTATTTTCAAATCCATGACAATGCTAGAAAAGAGATATTACAAATAATAAAATGGGAATTATTTTAGGATATAAGTGGTTAACTAGATTGAAAAACAAACATATTATGTGGCAAATGTGATTTTGATTTTGACCTCATCAAGATCATATGATGAGGCTCCAAGGTTTGCCATGCTTATTAGGATGCCCAATGTCAAAATAATATGATGAGGCCCGAGGATTACATGCACTTATTCATAATCCTAAGTTCAAGATCAAATGATAAGACTCAGGGCTCACAAGCTAGTCTACACTTGTTATGATGCTCGAGGTTCAAATCACATAGGAGGATACAAGACAATTTGCGTATCCTAATCTATTTATATTGTAGTAAATTGTGTATAAGGAAGCAAACTAGAAAATATTATGGTTATATATAATTTATAGCCCTCTCAACTTAGTAAAATACCTGGTCCTTGGTAGCATATAGATTCCACAAGATGGTTGTAACAAAATAAAGAATGACAATGAGTTTTAAGAACATTGGAATGAACCTAACTACTATAAAAACATACCTTGTTCTAATAGTAATGACAATGGATGCAAATGCCCCAATTGTATTTGTAATGCCTGCCAAGTATACATATTAATAAATGAGAGATATTTCAAATTGACAAACTAAGAAATACTTCTTATGTGAATGAATGATCATCAAAGGTATATTGTATTTTTTAGGCATCAAAGGTACAAACCAAACAGAGAAAACAAAATCATTTTCCATTGTACTGTGCAGACAAGCATCTTTCCAACAAAGTCTACCATCAACAAAGGCACCAACCTTGAGTTTGCAAGTGATAACAAGCTTGATCTAAGTATTAACCATCAGTTTTCAAAATTCAAATAGATTTTTCTTATTTTTTTCCATAATTGTAAAAATACCTCTTAACCTAAAATCTTTCCCATAGAGAATGCAATTTCAACAAGGTAAGTAGACTTTTCAGTATCTAATTTTCCTCCAAAAAAAACACATAGTGCAAATCCAATGTAATGATCAAAATTTGAACTTTCTAAATAACAAGTTGAACTTTCTAAGAATGGCACTAATAGAACTAGGCAAAAGGGAACTACTCTTCTAGATATAATCAGTAAACAAGAACATGTTCCATAAGTAAGAATGTTTTGCATTCTATTACCACTTTATATTGATGGCTATTCTCTATTGTGATATATTCATAGAAAACAACAATTTTTAAGTGGTGTAGTTCCTCATCAACTTCTGACTAAGAGTTCATTTCTAATCAAGTAATTATTTTATCAATCCTTGTGTGCCCAAGTTTCACCGAACAATTTCCATGATGTTATTTGATATCACTTTTACTATTCAATTACAGGATTGATTTTCATTTAACATGAAAGTATTTAATCTATTTAACTTATGTGATATGATACAGTTTCATTGGAAACCTATACCTTTCTATGAATAAGGAGTATTGCATGCCCTCCAACAAATAAACCCACTCCTCTAACTCAATGGGGTGCATAGTAGAGAGTATTGTTGGAATGGGACTTCTACTAATAATTATAGTTTTTTTAGTCCAATTATTATCATGTAATGAAATAAATTCCGAAGAAAATAAATTATCGATGCAAATAGTAAAGAGAACAAATCAGAATATTTTCATGGCCAAAGTAGGAAAAAAATTACATTTAACATTTCAATATCACATAGTGTAGACATCCCTTGTTTACTCATGTAGCCCCCTTAAATGTGGAGAATAAATACCAATAAGTAAATTTAATTCCAACTAAATTGAATTGTAGAAACCCAATCCATCAAAATCCCATTCCTTTACAACATTAAGAACATGATCTAGGCTCACACAAGTGGTAACAAGTCCAAAGGGACCGAGTTGACACTCATGTGAGAAGTATATTAGTTAAATGTATCACACCGTACCATACTCATTATTGCAATCATACACAAACACACTGCCTACAGTCATATATGAATCATTCAAAAAATGATAATAGTTTCAACTCGCTTAAAGCATGTCATACAAGATACTATCCATCATGTATAGTTAGTTACAAGAGCCAATAATTGTCACATGTATGTTTGTCCATGTATTTCAACAGGTCTATTCAATTGAAAAACACGACTATGCATGGTCCCCTCTCTCTCTCTCTCTCCCACACATGCACACACCCATACACACATGTATCAAACTAAGAACATTAATTATAGTGTTTTCATGCTTACAACAGCCTAATAACTGCCTTCTACTATAGCAAACCCATATCAAGATTTAAGACTTCATAATAATGCTTTTGCCAGATTCCTAGAACATCATACCATGTACAATTAAAGCAAGAGCATCATAAATATTCATCATCGTAACATCTTTCATTCCACTACATGTTCAAACAACTATCTCAATATGCTTACATTAGTCTTGCTTACAAGAAAACAATTTCAATGTCTTTCACAATCAAGAAGCTCATTCACATTGATAAAATATCATTTACAAAAGTATAACAATAAAAAATATGATGCCATTCTACTTTCAATGTAGTTGTTTTGTTTGAGAATTCACCTACTTCTTTCTGTATACAAAATGTAAAACCTTAAAGGAAATTGGAAAAGGATTTTAGTAAAAGGAAATTGGTAAAGGATTTTAGTTATCTACTATGAATTTGATAGTGAAAATGAGTTGCCAAGATTTCTAAACTTCTAAAATTATACGGGTTTTTAAAAATTTTCCTAGGATATACTCAAAACGGACTACCAGAGAAGGCAATTGAAGTTTTTAATCAAATTATCAGTTTGGGAATTACATCGAATCCATTCATGCTTGTAAGGGTTATCCGGGCATCTAGTGGCCAAGAAGCAATAGGACATGGGTTCAAGGTCCATGGGTATATTGTTAAGTCTGGATTTTTCTCAGATGTTGATTTAGGGAATGCTCTACTTGACATGTATGTTTTGGGGAATGCTCTACTTGACATGTATGTTAAGTGTGGTAATTTAGATGATTGTTATTTATTCAAAATTTTCATTCAAATGCTAATATATAATTCATAGTATAATAAGGAAACATTAGAGAGAGAGCACATGTGCGCGCCCACACACACACACACAAACACACACACACGCACACACACACACACACAATTTCCTTCTTATACCATAAATTATATTATCACTTGAATGGACATGTTGAATACATAACTATCATCCATAAAATTCATGATAGGTAGGGTTGAATACACAATTAAGGTCCTATCATAAATGCTTAAAAACAAACCCTGAAACCATGATTCTAAAGAATGTGATCCTAATATATTTTGTCTAAATCTAAAAGTATTTAATTCTATGCAACAAAAAAACTCATTAACGTAGAAATATTAAATAGCCAATTATTTCATACCATCAAACAACATAATACTTTAAATGAAAAAAATGATGATTCTAATATGTCTTGTTAACTCATTTTGTTAATGGTTGTATGGTTAGTCTCTCGTCTATGCACATTGAGTTAAGAAAAGAATAAGGTTTCATTATCCCACTACCACTGAACAAAAGAGCCATGCCATATAATAGTCATAGAGAACCATGAATAATCCATATACTCATATAATCATAGAGAATCAATCCTCTTTTGAATTTATTGTTGTCCTTGTTGATTAGCCACATCTTACTGTAACTAGTGGAGAAAAGCAATGGAAGGAGTGGATTTTAGATCTTCCATACTATAAATAAGGCAATTGATCTTTATACTCATTTTATAATGAGAAATGAGATGATAGGAAGATGGCACAATGCAGTGTTGGGCCAAATGAAATGCTTCTTGGAAAAGAGCATTCAATTTGTTCAACCAACTATTCACCACAGAAAGCAAGGGATGGTGAGAGGATGTATGGAGTTTGATAGAGGTCAAGGCCTTTCAGTACTCTTTCATGTTCATTTTCATGAATAGAATTCTGTCGAGTAGATGTTTGAGGGCATCCAACTTCTTCCTTCATCAAAAAACTATGTTGATCCGCTCAATAATCTGGGTTCCTACCAATTGAATGGCATAACTAATCATTCCAGAGATGAAACTAGGATCTGTCATTACTTCTTTCAACTCAAAATAGGGATTTGAAATTGTAATGAAAATGTTTTGGGGGTTTATAACAAATAGTGAGGAAGCATGTGTAAATTTCAGCTATAATATGTTGAGGCCCATAATTGAAGGTCTAAAAATAAAAAACAAAGAGAGAAGCATAAGAATATACACATTCATAGTATAAGAATGAAACATTAGAGAACACACACACACACACACACACACACACACACACACACACACACACACACACACACTTTTTATGGTCAGATCTAATTTTTTACCTTACATTTAGTTAAAGGTAGGATATGTTCGTGTGTTTGACGACGTGGAGTTATTGGATTCTTGCAAATAGAGATATGTTAATGATATTTTTCTATTTGGTGGTGAGTATACAATGAAAAATTTGCTTTTATTTTTAGGTTTTATATTTTTAGAAAAGGTATCTCATGGGAAACTACATGGAAAAGAGTAAGAAGGATATGTCCTATGAACAACACAAAGAATTCACCCATGTTTGCATTAATTTTTTATAGAATTATGTTGTTTGATGGCATGAAATCATTGGATTTTTGTAAGTAAAGCTTAGTTGATGCTCATTTTTGAGTGGCGATGAGATAAAAAGTACCTAGTATTTTGATGACTTGATGCACATATACTAGAGATTAGGCATGTAACTATTACCAAGTGATTTAACATGACATATTAAAATCACCTTATTTTTAAAATTAATATACAACTTGTTTTTGGTACTTTATGACTGCTTAATAAAATGAAATCATTTGCTTCTTGTAAAGATAACTTATTCAGTGGTAAGTCTATAGTGTAAATGTTATTATTTTTGTTAATGATTTTAGAGATTGTGTTTCATGGGAAATTACTTTTCCTCTTAACTACACAAAGAAATAGTTGTGTATGAATTTTTTAATTATATTATGTTATTTATGGAACAAAATCATTAGATTCTTCTGAACTATTGATGCTATTTTGTTCAATGGTGGCATAATAATAAATGCATAGTACTCTGTGTGGCTGGGATGTTGCTATGTGGCATAATATTATGATGTTAGAGATATGGTTGTGTAATCTACTTGACAAGCTTTGAGTGGCCAAGATTCCACCACATGGCACAATCTCAGGGCCTTAGAAGTAATCCTCTTTTGATTGTGCATAATACTTCGAGTGGTTGAGATGTCACCATGTGGCACAATTTCAGGGCCTCAAAGATATGACTGTGCCTTGATAGGTTCCAAATGGTCGAGATGTTTCCCCATGGCACAATCTCAGGGCTCCAAAAGAAATTCATTTTTGACTATGCATTGTGGTCCAAGTGGAAGAGATGTTGCCATGTGGTATAATCTCTGGGCCTCAGAGATATAACTATGTACTCTACTTGACGGGCTCTGAGTGGTTGATATGTTACAATGTGACATAATCTCAAGGTTCTAGAAGTAATTTGTTTTTGATTGTGCATTGTGTTATGAGTGAATGAGATGTTACCATGTGGCACCATCTCATGGCCCCATAGATATAATTATGTAATCTACTTAATGGGATTTGAGAGATCAATATGTCACCACGTGGCATAATATCAGGACTCCACAAGCAATTTGCTTTTGACTGTGCACTGTGCTTTAAGTGGATGAGATGTTGCCATGTGGTATAATCTCGAGGCCTCAAAGATATAACTATGTACTCAGCTCAAAGGGCTCTGAGTGGCTGAGATGTCACTATGTGGCACAATCTTGGGGCTCTAGAAGTAATGGACTTTTAGCCATAGAATCTCTCGGGAGCTCGAAGGACTATTGTAAATTGAAATTTGTATGAGTATTGAAATGCTGCAAGTGAATGGGATAATGACACTTTTCATAATTTTAGACTTTAGAAGGAGCCAAAGACTTTAAATATTGCATGAGAAATGATCAAAACCGAGTCGATGAAATGCTAACATTTGGCATGATTTCTACTTCATAAGGAGCTTGATAGACTTGGAAGATGATCCTGACTTCGACTAGTTCAGGTTTAATGTGATAGTGAATATACTTAAATTGGTGTTATAATATTATCCTCAAATTTATTTTATAGCAAAGAACTTATTACATACCTTTTTTAAAAATATATATTTTAATTGAATTTATCTAAATTAACTTTATAATATTATTTTTAACTTAATCTAATAATAAATAAATTACTATATTAAAAATAACAGAATAATTTTAAAATTAATTAATAAAAATAAATTTGTTTTAAATAAAATAACCAAACATGACTTGACATAAATTATATTTCAAAAAATTAGAAAATCACTTCCATGCTGCTTGTGGCTGTTAATTTCTATAACCCAGCAACATATTAATTCCACAATAAATTCACAGACATAAATATGATTTATAATGATTAATACAACTGGATTAATTAGCAACTAATAAAAGCAAAAGCAAAAATAACAATAAGCCAATACAAAAAAAAGACAATAACACAGATATACCCAGGAAACCCCAATGCGGGGAAAAACCTGCAAATGTTGGATCTTCTATTCAGCCTAACAACAAACTTCTCTTTTGCAAAAATACAATGTATAAGTTTGCTACAACAATCTTACTTTTATAGAGAGCCTAGCTACTTTACTTAGTGTGCAAGAAAAAGAAGTTTTCCTTAGCATGCAAGAAAAAGAAGCTTTCCTTAGCATGCAAGAAAAAGAAGCTTTCCTTGCTTTCATTGGCTTTTCTATTTTTACACATAAAATCATACTAGGATTTATCTCATCCTTACAAACTCAAAAACATTCTAGAAACTACTGTTGCTGAAAATCCAACTCGAATTATTTTAAAGCATATCTAATCTTGAGTTGCTTTAAAACAATTCCACCTTCCACCTTTCGAGCTACAAAAATCAACACTCCTTAGCGAGGAAGGTGTTCTGCACCACACCCAACTTGTCCCTGAAGAATTCAAACTTGCTCTTCATCAAGGCCTTCATAAAGATATCTAAAATTTGTTCATCTGTAGGAATGTAATTGAGCTTCACTATCCCCTTCTCCAAACAATATCTGATGAAGTGATCCTTGATCTCAATGTGCTTTGACTTGTCATGAAACACTGGATTCTCAAAGAGTTTGATATAACTCTGATTATTACAATAAATGGCTGTAAGATCTAGCTCCTGATTAAAGACCCTAGCTAGAAGTTTTTCAAGCTAGATAGCCTCACATGTAGCCATACTGGCTACCATATACTCAGCCTCTGCAGAACTCAGTGCAACTAACTTCTGTTTCCTACTGTACCAAGAGACTGCTCCTGATCCCAAACTAAAACTACACCCTAAAGTGCTCTTTCAATTCGCTGTACTACCTACCCAATTTGCATCAGTAAACCCCTTGAGCTCCACTCCATCTTGCCGAACATACTTCAGCCCATAATCAACTGTGCCTTGGAGATATCTCAAAACATGCTTTGCAGCTATCTAGTGAACACATTTAGGCTCCACCATAAACTGAGTAAGTGAGTTCACTGTAAAACAAATGTCTAGCCTAGTGTTGACCAGATACATAAGAGAGCCTATCAACTATCTGTATAAAGTAGGGTCCACTGCCTCTGATCTAAAAGCATCAATCTTCTTCCAGTTGGTCACAAGTGGCGTTGACATAGGCTTACATTTTTCCATCCTGAATCGCTTCAAGATATCAATTAAGTACTTCCCTTGTCCAAGGAAGATTTCTTCCTCTTTCTACCACAACTCCAATCCTAGAAAGTAGTGCATCAACCCCAAGTCTTTCATCTCAAACTCTCCTGCAAGATCCTGCTTGTAGTGTGCTATGAGCTCCTCTGACCCTGTGAAAAATAGGTCGTCAACATATAACAATAATATGAGAAGTTTACCCTTCACCTGAACATAGTACAAGTTTGAATCTACCTCACTCTTGATAAAGCCCACACTCTACAAGTAGCTATCAATATGTGAATACCATGCCCTAGGAGCCTACTTGAGTCCATATAGTGCTCTTTTCAATCTGCATACATGAGAATCACTCTCATGTGCTTCAAACCCTTCTAGTTGATCTATGTAAATCTCTTCCTCAATCACCCCATTGAGGAAGGTCGTCTTTACATCCATCTGATGAATCCTCCAACCCATCTGTGCTACTATAGAAATGATAGCTCTTATGGATGAGTACCTGGCTACTAGAGTGAAAGTCTCATCATAGTCGACTCCTTCCTTTTGTGAAAACCCCTTAGCCACAAATCGAGCTTTGAACTTTTCCACACTACCATCTGCAGCATGCTTAATCTTATACAACCATCTCAAGCCCACCACAGACTTATCTTCTAGTCTAGGTACTACCTCCCACACACTATTCTTCATGATGGAGGAATACTCTTCCACCATGGCATCTCTCCATACTTAGTGCTAGGATGCCTCCTGAAAGCTGGAAGGCTCTACTTTAATTAATTCACTCATAAGTGCCACATAATCTGAATAATGTCTAGGAGCCCTTCTTTGTCTGACTGAATGTTGAGGATCACCTACATATTCTTGAGCCTCTCTTAATGTTTGCTCAGCTGCCCTATTTCTCCTCTTCTCACTAATAGGAATCTGAGGCCGAGGAATTATTTGTTCCTCTATTTGACCATCCTGCTTGTTCTACTCTCCAAGTTGCGTGATTGAAGTTTGAGGAATTTGTGCTACCTCAACTGTGGATGTTTGTTCCTCCTCATTCATCAAGTTACTTGACTTCTAAAGAGCCCTCTCTTCATTAAACTTCACATCTCTGCAAACCACTATTTTCCTGAGAGCAGGAATATAAACCCGATAAGCCTTAGAAGTTTCACTGTACCCAACAAGGATACCCTTCTTTGCAAAAGGTTCCAACTTGGTTCTCTTCTCATCAGGAATGTAACAATACATAAGACATCCAAAGATGCAAATGTGCCCCAAATCTAGTTTCTTACTAGTGAACGCCTCTTCTAGGGTCAATTTGCCCAACACTTTATGAGGGCTCCTATTCTACAAATACACAACTATGTTGCAAGCTTCTGCCCATAAGAACCAAGGTAGATCCTGATCATGAAGCATGGCCTTGGCTGCTCCAATGATAGCTCTATTCTTTCGTTCAGCAACCCCATTCTGTTGAGGGTTGTACAGAACTATCAACTCTTTCTTGATACCTTCTTGAGCACAAAAATCTTTGAAGGCATTCGAGGTATACTCACCTCCATTATTAGACCTTAGTATCTTGATCTTCTTCTCAGTTTGGTTCTCCACGAGAGCCTTAAACTCTTTGAACCTACTGAAGACCTCATCTTTATTCTTCATGAAATATATCCATGTCTTCCTGGAGAAATCATCAATGAAAGTAACATAATACTCATATCTATTTAAGGATGTTGTTGACATAGGTCCACACACATCTGAGTGTACGAGATCCAAAATCACTTCAGATCTAGTGTCGCTGTTTGGAAAATTGGTTTTAGCATATTTCCCAAGAGCGCAACCCTTGCACACGTCATGCTATTTTATCTTTATCTCAGGCAGCCCCATCACTATTTCCTTAAGAATATTAAGTGCTCCATGGTGAAGGTGAGCCATCCTCCTGTGCCACAATTCTCCTATCCCTTTACAGCTACTAACCAACGCATGTGCTAGCTCAAACTGTAATCAAAACAAGCTGCCATACCTGACACTAATCACTTTTGCAATCTTGGAATCTTTGGGACGAATATAGACTTTTCCCCTCTCAAAGGTCATGATGTAACCCTTGTCTTCCAAGGTAGAAACTGAGATTAAATTCATTGTCATGCCAGGGACATACAATACATCCTCCACCAACAAAGGTTTGCTAGACTCCCTCTGAAACTTGATGGTGCCAATATCAGTTGCATGGTACTTGGCATTATCTCTGAGCTCAATATAGAAATCTAGCTTCTTCTCCTCCAACTTGGTGAAACATTCTTTGACTCCCGTCATGTGGCGAGAAGTCCCACTGTCAATATACTATACTCTATTGGCACTTGAACTTGAGAGACAGGCAATGAGTGAAAACTCATTCTCAAATTTTGATGCAAACTTGTCCACCTCTGTTGTAGCAGCAAATTGCTTCTTTTGTTTGTCCTTAGTTTTCTTATTCAGACATTGACTGGCATAGTGACCCATCTGATGGCAACAAAAACATTTAATCTTGCTCAAATCTTTCTTCTTCCCACTCTTGGAAGAAGAACCTTCTGATTGCTCTTTATTGGACTTCTTACCCTTGCTTTCAAGAGCAAGATTTTCTTCATCTTGACCCTTCTTTGTCTGATCTCCCTGATGAGCACCTTCACGGATCTCCTCCTGAACAAAATCATTCCAAAGTCTTGCCCAATCAGGTAGCCGATCTCTGCCAACAACACACTTGACAAACACTTCCCAGTGTTTTGAAAAACCATTCAAGGCTATATGCACCAACTCATCTTTTGTAATCATCTCTCCAACAGCAGCAAGCTCATCCCTGACCTTTGTCAGCTTGGACAAGTAAGAGGTCACACTCTCACCTTTGGACATCTTGGTATTATGCAATTTGTCCTTGAGCATCATCTTACGACTCTAATAGTCACTCTGATAAAGTTTTGTGAGCGAATCCCACATCTCCTTGGCGGTGTCTTTCCCCGATAAATGAGGAATTAAATATCTCTTACTCCATCCAAGATAATCCTCTGAGCCTTGGCCTCTTTAACTTCATGTGAATCTAAGGCAATAGGATCATTTTTTGGTGGAGTCACTTCTATGCTAGCATAGATCCACAACCTGTTCTCCTTGAGAACAGATGTAATCCAAACCTTCCATTGCAAGAAGTTAGACACGCCCTCAAGCCTGTCCTCGTATCGAACGCTGGTTGCCATAGACACAAAAAGCGCTGAGGATGAAAGAACTGATTTTTTTTTCTTGAAATCTGCATTACAAATCTTGGCTTCGTATTCAGAGTTTAGAACTCTGATCCATGTTAATTTCTATAACCCAGCAACAGATTAATTCCACAATAAATTCACAGACATAAATCTGATTTATAATGATTAATACAACTAGGTTAATTAACAACTAATAACAGTGAAAGCAAAAATAACAATAAGCCAATACAAAAAAAAAGACAATAGCACAGATATACCCAGGAAACCCCAATGCAGGGAAAAACTTGCAAATGTTGGATCTTCTATTTAGCGTAACAGCAAACTTCTCTTTTGCAAAAATACAATGTATAAGTTTGCTACAACAATCTTACTTTTATAGAGAGCCTAGCTACTTTACTTAGTGTGCAAGAAAAAGAATCTTTCCTTAGCATGCGAGAAAAATAAGCTTTACTTAGCGTGCAAGAAAAATAAGCTTTCCTTAGCATGCAAGAAAAAGAAGCTTTCCTTGCTTTCTTTGGCTTTTCTATTTTTACACATAAAATCACACTAGGATTTATCTCATCCTTACAAAATCAGAAACATTCTAAAAACTACTGTTACTGAAAATCCAACTCAAATTGTTTTAAAGCAAATCTAATCTTGAGTTGCTTTAAAACAATTCCACATTCCACCTTTCAAGCTACAAAAATCAACAGCGGCCACATTAATTATATTGAGGAGCGGTCACTGTTGGAGAAGACTATGCCTTCCCAAAATTTGAAAGTTGATTGATTTTGCCCTGCACAAAAGTGTTTCTTGTGTCGGCTTTGGTGGAATGGGCAGATTTTCCTTCAACAGCAGTTAGGTACAGAGTCTTAATGCTTTGGCTTATAGTTTCAAACTGCCGCTCTTTGGAAACTCTCAGAAATGATTTTGTCAAGCATATATCTCTTATAGAATAAATGAAGCAGAGAGGAAGATGCTGTAAAAATTTGGTTAAGCGAGAGATTAAGAGAAAACAAATTCGCCATGTTTTTAGATGATGTTTGGGAAAGAAGTGCCTCTGTCTCTGCATCGCAAATTTAACATCATCATAACCACTTGCAGATGCATCCATCGTCGAAATGGTTTTCATGCTTTGCAGATGTTTTGTTTTCATGCTTTTCCTCACGATGATACTTTGCAGCCTAGAATTTCAGTGGCCGATACTAAATGGTTAACAATACACATATTAATAAATCATCTCAATACACATATTAAATAAATTTGTAAAATATAACAATGAATCTATTTAACACTCAACACTATAATAACTAAATAATAATAATAATAATAATAATAATAATAATAATAATAATAATAATAATAATAATAATAATAATAATAATAATAATAATAATAATAATAATAATAATAATAAAAAATCGCATTAAAAAAATTATATTTAACATTATTTAAAAAAATTCCAATTTTAATAGAAAAATCTTCAAAAACAAAATCCTATAATACCTTAAATGAATATACAAAGAAATGCAGTTTCATCAAATTTTAATATAAATAAATATATTAACCAATTACAATCAATTAAAGTAAAATAATATGTAAAATGCACAAATAAATCCCAACTATTTGATTCTAAATCTAACAAGATAGAATTTCACATCTACAGATTAAGGTTATCTAGTTTTTGTGTGTGGATAATTGTCAAACTGCAATAGCGGGAATGTTCATCCATATGTGATAGGAACGTAACCCAAAAACTGGACGATAATTGAACAAGTTTTTATAAATGCATTTTTTACTATTTTAATGATATAGAGCATTTGAGAATCTTTAAAAAAAAATAATAGAATCATAAACACCTTACAATTGTGTTTGGTTGGTTTTTATTTTCAAAACCTTCAATCAATTTTCCTTGATTTTGTTTTTATCATTTAAAAAATAAGATCATTTTTATTAAATGTCCTTTTATAAATAACCTTCTATGCGTACTTGTTTATAATCAATTAAAATCAAATTACAATCCTATTTTTGTGCAAACAAAGACGAAATGGTTAGTCTAAGAAATATGCGATAAATAAAACAAATGCAATCTAAGAATAAAAGATGATACAAAGAGGTAGAAGATTATCCTAATCCTCTGCATAGGCACTGCGAGTGTAAAAGCACTATACACAAAGAGCTTAGAGTAAGAAAAAATAAAATGAGAAAAAAATGATAGTTGAACAAAGTTGAGAGAAGGATAATAAACCATGAAAGTTGACAAAACATACCAATAATACTTAGTTGACAACAATAATTGACAAATATACAAAACACCTTAAAATTATATAATTTAACATTTAATAAATATATTGAAAAAATTAATATCTATTCTTATTGAAAAAAATTATTATTTAATAAATATTGAACTCATTTAATACTCCACTTCTATGCATCTACTACAATTATCTATATAAAGAATTTAGATCTCAATCCACTGATTTTCCCATATCTAGGAAATGGGTCATGGAGTATTATCCTACGAAATTCATCTGATGGATTATGAGGGCCAATGTAATTTTCCCACCAACCCTTTAAGAAATTCTCTTTGAAAACATTTAAGGATCGACAGGAAAAGACTGTACCAGGCCATACTAATAGATAAATACAAGTTTTTTGGCAATATGATAGTTTGTTCATTTCATATTCCCTTTGCTCGCATTACACTTGCTGTTATTCAATGATAATGATGGGAATGTTTTTCATGGAATGGTGAGAGAGTGTAGAGGCATCTACACCCACTTCACAAACCATAAGATGATCATGGATTCTACTTTGAATGGGAATATGGCTGTTTTTATGGATTAATTAGCAATTGGTAATTTAATGGAATTGATTCTATTAAATGAAGGACCGTAGGTAAATGATTTATGAATTGTTTGGGAATACTGGGAGGGTTGGCTATACTTTTCGAGATTAGCTGCAATCACATCATCATGCTCAAGAGACCCAGTAGAAGAATATTTGGTAGTTCTTCAATTGAATAGATGCATAAATGCCAAACTCTTCACAGATTCAAGTTGGGCTCTATAAGCCAGCTAGTGACCTTTAGTTCATTAGGGCTTGGTTCCTATTGGTTTTGCTAAGGTTTACCAACAAAATCTCTTTGCCCTCTTGGCATTGTACCATTCTTCTTTTTCAATTTTGATTTTCAACATGATAATATTTTTCTTTAAGAGAGAGAGTATTTCCACAGTCCGTTAAAATAAAATGTAGATTTTTGGTTAAAACTGTAAACAAAATTAAATCATTGTTTCAGGTCATACTACATGAACTATTATTAAGATGAGAGAATAAGAGAATAGATAATTAAGTTGCAAACTTGAGTTTCTATTAAAAGGTTAAGATGAGATAATATGAGATTAGATAACTAAATTGCAGACTCGGGTTTCTATTAAAAAGTGAAAGCATTTAAGTGTTGTAATGTTGGTAGTTGGGCAAGGTCATTAATTATATAATATTAAAATAATAAATTAAATAATATTTAATTTTTAATTTTGATTACTGTTATTAATAAGAAAAAAAGAAACTGCTTCGTGAAAGATATTTGTAAAAAAGTACTTTAATAAGGAAAATTAGTTTAAAATAAAGATATTTATTAATTACCTAGATAAAGGATCAGACCATTTAAATTTTTATTATATATTGAAAAAATAGATTAACTAAACTAAATGTTGAAGGGAAATTAGAATGATAAAAAAATTGATATGAAATAAAATTAAAATTAGTAAGAAAGGAAAGAACTAGGTACCGTTAGAAATTCTTATATTAAGAAAGGCATGATAGGATGACAAAAGAAAAAGAAATTAGAAGGTGCAGGTTCTCAAATGTTCTAAAAACCAAGATGAAAACCACCCACTTAGAGACAAAGTACCTATATGATAACGAGTCTTGAAAAAATTTTCTACTAGCGCTGACTTAATCACACTCTCCTTATTTATATCAGTAACACGTTAATTGACTCTCGTGTTGACAAAGCAACCAATCTCCCCAATATATAACATCTCATAGGAACAATCAATTTTGTACGCTCCACTTTTAAGTAATTTATGAAGAAGAAAGGTCATATGGATGTTCTTTTTTTAAATAAAACCGGGGGTAAAAACTTTTATTCAAACAACAGCAAAAAAAACAAACAAAAAACCAGCCAAACCGGCAGAAAAGAACCAGAAACCACATACACATTACTCACTCATACCTTTCTTATCCTCAGAAAGAATTCTATTCAATACGTTACGAATATCATTCGGCAACTGAGCTATCTCGACCACATTCCGCTCCACCATCTCCTCCGAGGCCCATCTAGCCAAACAATCCGCAGCCTTGTTCCATTCGCGCGGAATGTGATTAAAAATGACCGTTTCCATAAGAGAACTAATTTGTAAAATTTCCTGAACCACCAAAGAAAGCTGCCAATTCACATTAATAATTTGCCGTTCCTGGATCATATTGATCAAAATCAGCGAGTCGGCCTCACAAATTACTCTTTGCCAACCCATCTCATAAGCTCTTTTCAGAGTGACCAAGATAGCTTGGCCTTCCATCCGATTAATCGTCTGTTCTCCCCTACACTCCGAGAAGATGAAGATAACATCAGTCGATGCATCACGCGCGATTCCTCCAATACCAGCCGGACCCGGATTGCCTCTGGAGGACCCGTCCGTATTAATTTTTAAAAAATCCACCTGAGGGGGCGTCCACCTTCCACTTCTCTCCATTTTCTGTGACCCACCCCCACTTCTTCTAACACACGCCGAGCTTGGTGTCAATCCACGCACCCCCAAGCTGCCAATCACTTCAGCATCGCTCCTTGCCATGGGCAGAGCGACTTCACACTTGGCTTCCACGGACTCCTGAACCATTCTACTAATTCTGCTCCAGACCTACGCAATCTCCAGCTTGGAATCATTAAAGATCCTTCTGTTACGTTCCAACCAAACCTGCCACAACAAAAATATGGGCCCTGTGTACCAGACATCCTGCAAAAATTGAGCTCCAGGTGGCGGCCGGTCCAGCTGCTGCCAAATATCAGGCAGAGAAAAGGCGCGAATTCCCCTGCATTTCCACGCTTTCCACCAAGCGTCCCAAAGCTGAGCAGTAAAACAACAAGAGAAAAATAAATGGGACGCATTCTCCTCCTCTGTGCCACACAGGACACACTGAGATGGCCCCACAAATCCTCTTTTTTGCAGGTTATCCCAGGTCAGACAACGGTTCCATGCCAATGTCCAGACGAAGCAGTTACATTTCGGCCACGAGAACTTGCTCCAAGTTCGTTTCCACCAAGTAACCTCCCTTTCTTCTCCAAATTTTTGCGCAACCAGCTCCTGGTACCCAGCAGAAACTGAATATTTTCCTTTTGGGTGAGGCGACCAGGCAAGTTCGTCGGTCCCTCTGAGGGCGCAACAGCTACGCCTAGCTAAAGTCCCCTTCAATTCTTCGCATTCCACCTCCATATCTCTGACCGGCCAATCCTCTGGGCATTTCCATCTTGCTTCCATAAGCTGATCCTGACGAGAAAACAACTTAAAATCACTCACCTTATACCAGCCCGCCGCACAAAATCTCTGAGAGAGAGCTTGAAGATGAGGGTACTGTTGAGTTATAGGGGGAAAACCATCCCACGAGTCATGCCAGAACTCCACCTCAATCCCACTTTTGTAAATCCAGAACAACCCTCTTTTTATCAGTGCCGCCCCTTTCTTAAGAGTATCCCAAATAACCGACCCCTTCCCTGTCATATGATATCTTGGTATGTCCTTGTGTGAACATCCCAGAAAGTACTTATGCGCCAAAAATTTGGCCCATATGCAATCCTGCTCAGTGCACCATCTCCAGTAGAGCTTGGCCGCAAGTGCCAAACCAGCCAGAAGGGATTGTCTGAGCCCCAAGCCTCCCAATCTTTTCAGGCTACATACAACATCCCAATGGATGAGGCTCCATTTGGTCGAAGACAAATTCCCAACCCACAAAAACTGTCTCGCAAGAGAGTCCAAATCCTTCACAAAGCTAACCGGTGCCACCTGTAGCATGCACCTGTACAGGGGTAGTGCCTGGACCACTGATTGAATCAGCTGGATTCTACCCGCAAAAGATAACCATCTGTGAGTCCAATGATTCACCTTGGTCCTGAATTTATTCAGAATACCCTACCAAGACTCCTTGGATTGTCTACCCGTGGTGACAGGGATGCCAAGATAGGTAACCGACAAGCTGCCAATTTGAAATCGAAGAATTCCAGCCACTCTCCGTTGAATCGCTAGAGGCATATTGAAGAAAAAAATGGATGATTTTACCTCGTTAATAGCTTGCCCCAAGGCCATGAGAAAATCATCCAAGCACCTCCGAATATTAGTAGCCTCTCTAATGGTGGCTACTCCCATCATGGCTACATCATCCACGAACTGGAGGTGAGAGAGAACTGGAAGCTCACCATCCCAACGCCACCCCTGAATCTCCCCATCTCTCATATACTCTCTGATCCTGCGTCCTAAACCCTCAGCCAAGAGAAGAAACAGATATGGGGAAAGGGGGTCACCCTGCCTCAAGCCCCTAGTAGCCCCAAACAAACTTGTATGTTCACCCCTGACTAGGACTGAGAATGAGGTCGAAGTAACGCAACTCATAATCCACTCAATCCAATCCCTCTCAAAGCCAAAAGCCTGCAAAACTTTCTGTAAAAAGGACCATCTCACCCTGTCATATGCCTTTGACATGTCCAACTTAATGAACATATCCTTCTCTCTGGATTTGGACATCGAATGGACCGCCTCCGTCGCCATCACAATACCATCCAAAATCTGCCTACCCTCCACAAAGCCACTCTGCTCCTCCGCAACCAGCACCTTCAGGCATCTCTTAAGTCTTTCGGCAATCACCTTCGAAATTATTTTATAAATAACATTACACAAGGAGATGGGCCGAAACTGGCTGAGACGATCCGCTCCCTCCCCCTTCGGAATGAGAGCGAAAAAGGTAGAATTCAAAGCCCTCAACATCTATTTGTTAGCTTGTGACTCCTGGGCCACAGCAAGTAAATCCTCCTTAATAATCTCCCAAAACTCCTGATAAAACTCAACCGGAAACCCATCTGGTCCAGGCGCCTTACCTTTTTTCATCAGAAAAACAACCTTCCTTAGCTCCTCCATCGATACCAGGCGCCTAAGCTGAAACTTCATGTCTTCTAAAACTATAGACGGAATGAAAGACAGAATCAAGTTCTCCTTCGCCGCATCCCGCTGTCCATCTTCCCTGAAGAGGGTGCTGAAATAGTGTTCAGTCTCAATGCAAATGTCTCTCATGGAGGAAACCACCTCACCTCTCTCCGTGAGCAGAGAAGTTATCCCATTACTGTGATTTTTGGCTTTGACCGAGTTGAAGAAAAAGGCTGTATTCCTATCTCCCTCCTGCAACCAATCGATCCTAGCTTTCTGTTTCCAAAAGATTTCCTCACGCAGCTCCCACTCCTCCAGGGACCTCAGCGCCTTACCCTCCTCCTCCAACAAAGCCCGGGTTAAACCGTCCTCTCTTATCCTTCTAGTGACAACATTTAGTTCCTCCTGTGCCTTAGATTTCTCCTAGAAGATGTTGCCAAATCGCTGTCTATTCCATCTTTGAAGCCTGTATTTGACAAATTGGAGCTTCTTAGCAAAAACATACATGGCTGTTCCAGACTCCGGCCTCCCATCTCTCCACCATCCATCCATACAACCAAACAACTCCTGGTCCCGCAACCACATGAGCTGAAATTTGAAGGGTGGCTTTTGCGCCTTGAAAGCCAAAGCGATGTTCAACTTAATTGGCCAATGGTCAGAGCCACGCCAATCTAATATCTCAAAGTTGAGCGTCCATCTGCTACCCATCCAGAAATAGGAAGCCAAAAATCTGTCAATCCGCTCCGCTACAAATGTGTTATCCGGTCTTCTGTTGTTCCATGTAAAACAGCCATTACTTGGCTTAATGTCCACCAAGTTGTGTTCCGCTATTTTTTGGTTGAGAAGAGCAGAGGATGGTTCAAGCCTGCTATTACCGCCCATTTTTTCCGATATGTCCAGAATCGCGTTAAAATCTCTAGCTAGGATCCAAGGCAGGTAAGGATATTCCTGACGAATCCCCTTAATATTATTCCAAACTTGGATTTTTCCCTGCAAATCCGTGGGTGCATAAACATTTGACAAAAGTACATACTCACCGGAATCCGTGCACAAGGCAACCATAGATAGCAGCGATCTAGAAGCCAGCCAGATCATCGGAGTGACCTTCCTTGGGTTCCAAAAACAAGCCAATCCTCCAGCCGTCCCGTTGGCTCCAATGCACTGACACGCCCCTTGGCCCCAAATACCTGTGGCAATACCCATCATGTAATCCACAGACACTTTTGTCTCCTGCAAAAAAATAATGTCCGAATGCTGGTTCTGGATTAACTCACGAATAGCTTTTTGTCTGGGGCCGCTATTCAGGCCCCGCACATTCCATGAGACCATGATCGTTTCGAAGGGGGCAAGAAGTGTGCATCCAAGGTCTTAATCGACCCCGATTCGACCAAATTCTCCCCAATCATCTTGAGAAGGTCCGTATCCTTCCTTCTCCCCACTCTCCCACTCTTTTCTGCGCTTCCTTTCTTGCTGTCCTTTTGAAGAATACCCAGACTGGGCGGAGTCTTCCCCTTCTTTTCCTCTTCTTTCCCCCTGGCATAGACTCCTTACCCTTAGCCGCTGCTTGGTACTTTTCTTCTATCAAAACTGCCAAACTCTGCACTCTCCCTTGTCCCTCCAGATCCTTTGGCAAGGGTGTTCCATCTGTAATTGCCGGAAGGGGAAGGTCCTCCTGAAACGCCAGGCCATCCTCTTCCATTAGTTCCTCCCTCACAGAAGTACCTGGGTTAATCTCCTGCTGTCCCAAATCTTCCAAGATATCAAATCTGTTGAAGGAGTCCGCCTCTTGCCTCTCCAACAGAGTTCTCTTATGTCCCTTGTTTCTGCTCCTGGATTTCACCTGCACAAACCCTTCAGGGTCTTTCCCCCCCTCCGAGCCAGGCTTCTTGCCTTTCTCCTCAACTGAAGTTCTATTCCTGTATGGCAAAGAAGAGGGCTGCTGCTCCTCCCTTCTACTTTTGGGGCATCTTCTTACCAGATGTCCATATTCGTGGCATAACCGACATCGAAATGGCAAGGTTTCGTAATCTAGTTGCTGCACCCAAGCGTACGATCCTGCACACATGTCCAAAGCATCTGGTAGAGGCCTGCTTAAGTCAATCTCAACACATATTCTAGCATATGTCATAATCCTCTTTTCTAAAGTTTGAGATGACGATCCAACCGGTTTCCCTATCATCGATGCTATCATTAGCAGTACATCCTCCCAACAACACTCAATCGGCATTCACGGGAGACGGACCCACACTGGAACCCTGTTCGGAAGCTCCTCAGTGGGGTTAAAGCCAGCATGCCACGGTTTCAAAAAAAGCCCAGCCTGATTGTAGAAATACGGTCCTCCTTCAAAAACACGGTCTCTATCTTCCAGACAGTTGAAGGTGACCATAAATAAGCTGTTAGCCAACAAAATTAATTCCATTTCCCCTGCTGGCTCCCACACCCTGCGAGCCCAGCTTTCCAGAAAAGGTAAAGAAACTTTTAATCCCAGGAATTTACAGTACAGGGAGTGCTTGGAATAGTACTCCACATCCTCCGATATCAATTCATACGGAATAACCAATTTTGGTCTCTCAATACACCTTTCCAGGCAGCCATTAACCTTGGTAATTCGTGACCCTCCAACTGCTCCAGATCCTTGCATTCCTGCAGTCTGCTCTAGACCGACTGTCCCCTTCAACTTCTCAACCTGCCCCTGGACGCTTCTGCCTACCACTTCACTAAAACTCCTGTCCCCTGTTAAAACTTCCTGGCCTTGTCGCTCCATAGCTGCCCCCCAGCACCCCCTATCTTCCTCCTTGTTAACTCTACCCTACGCCCACTCACCAAACGCCCTCCAACAGCTGTGCAGAAGCAAAAAATGCCTACCAACAGCCAGGGCACGGCTGCCCTAGCTGGGACGCGAGCTGCAAAACTCGCTCAGCCTCTCCATCGTCAGTTCCAACTCCCAGAAAATAAAAATCCAATCATATGGATGTTCTTACTCAAAAAAATCACAATTTTATTGTAAATTCTATTAACATACATGAATAAGGTTGTGGATCTATTAAGGTCATCATCTTGATTCTACAATCCTAGCTAATTTGAAGGCTCTAGAAATTTATTCCCCTTTGTAACCATTCTTCTTAAAAATATGGTTCTTAATTTGTATTCTGAAGTTTTATAAAATTTTCCATATCCTTCCATCAAAGCAAGTCCTGAAGTCCACCTCATATATGGCCATGACCCATAACTAGATCTAGAATCTCTCTTGATGGAAATCTCTTTTGAAACCCTGGTCTACCACACTAGTCAAAGAACAACAAAATGTACATGTAATAATAGGGCATCTCAAAATAGAAGAACTAACAACCTTCCTAAGAGCCATACAACAAATATTTTTAAGAAAATTATAGTTATTTACTATTGTTGAGAGCTGGATTTAAATATTCAAGTTATCTTCTAAGTGTAAGGGCCGTTAATATTCTACATAGAGTAAATTATAAAGTACAAATTTTGTGAATAAAAAACATCGCAAGCGATCATGGTCAAGGGTTCAATTTTAAAGTCAACCCTACCCATCAAGAATTTTTTTGTGATGGCTTTTAAACTAATGTCACCTCACACATGATGTTTATTTTTAATTTTTAATTTTCATATAGACACTACTAAAACTAAGTAGATAGAAATCATTCAATACTTTTAACTCATTCTTAATCCTAGGCTTGACATTGTTGATAGAATTGAAACACCCTAGAAATGTTGCCTTGCATTCCCCTTTAATTTCTAATTGTAGTAAAAATCCCTTACATACTTTCTGCTATTATTTTATGTACTCAATTCTATAATAAAACACTAATTATTTTATCATATAAATACTTCTATTAACAAAAATAAAGATGCACTTAAATAAAACAAAACAATATTATTTTTTATATAAATAAACAAAAACAAAGTTTACATATATAAATAAAATCAAAACTAGATTGGTTGTTGCTGCTGCATACAATTTTTAATATTGTTATTTCTCACTATTTCCTCTACTCTGCTCTATTGTTCTTTTTTTTTTTTAATATTTAATAGTAAAATTCATACAATATTTCATTCCAACAAGTTCTGGAATGTTCTATTTTACAGTAGTTTTAAAAAACCAAAAACTCTAGGGAATTCCTTTACTTCTAACAAAAGACAATCTAGAATATTTTCATATATTAAATTTTTTTTATGTATGAAATTGTTGGATTTATTATTAAATAGTAAAATGCATACAATATTTCATTCCAACAAATTCTGGAATGGACCATTTTACAGTATTTTGTAAAATTAAATAACTCTAGACAATTCAATTATTAAAATTCTTGAAAGGAGTAGTAAACATACCTAAAAATGTGATCACTATTGGAGAATGGAGGATTTCAACAAGCATAAACTCATATTAACCTCCACCATCTTATCATTCCTAGAGCCATGTTTTCACTTCCTTCATAGTTATAAACACTCCATGATTGTTTTCTTCATGATTAAACACTCCTTGCAAGCATAAAAAATTCTAAAACATGGGCTCTAATAACTACATTTTTTTAGCATCATACATAACTTCTTCAATATATAAACCATAAACTTAGAACCAAGACCAAGAAATACCAAAAATTCCACTTTTCTAGGATAGATATTATTACTATAAATTCCTCTTTTGTAGGTCAAAAAGTAGTTCCCAACACCCAATGAACCATAAAATTCCCAGTTGTCCCCATCTATAAAATCACATCCTCTTGAAATGGGCCAACACAAAACCTAAAATCACAGTGTTCGCCATTACATGATCTTAGATAAGGCAACATTCTCAACACCCATCAAGCCTAGAAAATAAAATAGTAGGATTTCAATAGGCCCTCATATTACAATCCTACTTAGACAAGGCAACAAATGACCTTTAAACCATTAATCTTATACCCTTGTTATTTCCATGCACTTAGTTCTAGATAGTTTTTTTTCAAACCAACTCTATCTAAAGTATTAACACAACTTTATTGAACACCATTATTTCCCATTGCTCCATCTCTTCATTACACTACCATTAAAGCATAACCCAAAAACCACTACCCCTACTATAAATTTCATAGAGCTAGGTAGACATAATGACATAATAAAAAGAAAGTAAACTTACATGAGCAAGAACACCTGCTTATCTGCCTTTGTAATTCTTGAAAAATGGTTGGGCAATATGGAGGCTACTCCATCATAGCATACATTTGGCAGTAGGGCAAGGGGGATGAAGACAATGGTTTCACAATATCCCAAAGGTAGAAAAACTTAAATGTTAGCTATGGGCATGAATGAATCAAGATAATAACTTCTCCTACAAGACACAGAGTAGGGAAAGCAGTGTGTGTTAGAATCTTAATCCAATTAGTGGATGGTGGGCCATATCCAAGTTGGATGAAAAGGAAGCATTATTTTGATGCCAAATAAGCATACTAAGTAACTGACCAACCACTTTGGAATGCCACCTTCAACTTCAACTTCACCCTCCCAACTCTCCTATTCAACATTTTGCCACACCATAAGTTATGGAAATTTAAAGGGGAGGGAAGTAGGGCTGTATATTTTTCCAACAAGGTGACAATGATTGTGACACCATAGAGACTTAGAGTCATAGATATTAGACACAAATGCTATAATTTTACATTTGGACTATAGTCATGGGAAGTGGAGTCTGTAGATGATAGGCTATAAGTGACTATCGAGAATGAGATAATACATTGATAATGTGCATAGGTTCTAGCTGCTAGTATGTGATTAGGATTTAGGTATTTGAATAAATAATTATCATTTAAGATAGATATTGTCGATGCCCTTGCAAGCTTGCACAATAAAAAAAATTAATCTTCAAAAGACATGAAAAATATAGCCTTCATTTATTCTCTCTTTGAGGTTCAGCAACTCAATGTCAACACTATCAGCCACTTGACAACATCAAATTCATTTTTAGCAGATTTTTTTATCATGTACACTATGAATGGCAGCTAAATTGCTGGCCCATGCTGGGAATGGTGGTCAAATTGTTGGGAACTTGGGAAAGTTTTAGGTGTTTTTTTAATTATAGTCTGATTCACAGGGCATACTAAACATTGAGTCATGAACAACCATAGGGACATACAACCATATATATAATTTAATAAATTTATAATTTGATTTATGCTCATGTGAAGGCACACGACCATGCCACTACTAGAATGAATCATAGGTACTAGGCACCCTATAGGTTTTCAAATATTATAAAAATTTAAATGGTTATTTTTTAATTTTGAATGTCATATTAGTAGTTTTTATATTTTTCTACCCTTATATTAAAATGGTTAAAAATATTATTTCCCTATATTTAATGGGTAAAAATGTAAAAAATGTCCAAATGACAACCAAATTGAACCCTTGGGCCAATGTAATATACGTTATCCTGTAATATCTAACTGTATGATAGAGAAGTATCTATCTATCATGTGAATATTAGTCTATCAGGTGAACTATCTATACATTGTAATATGTCACAAAATATCTAATCTAGTTTTTAAATCCATACATGTGTCACTAGGTAGTTTTGTAGAGTAGTTACCCACCATCGAGTGGTTTTCAACACATTGCCCATGTGGGCATTTCTTCCCAACCATGATTTGGGTGCATTTATATACACTCTAGTTAAAGTGCTACCCTGATAAGGGGTTATGGGTGCTATAACCCTTGATCAGTGTAGCGCATTAACTACAGTGCAGATGTAAATGCAACCAAATCATGGTTGGGAAGAAATTCCCACATGTGTGGTGTGTTGAAACCACTCGATGGTGGCCAATTGCTCTAAAGAAACTACCTAGTGACCTGTGTTTGTGACTTCTACCTGTGACTCATGTCTAGCTTTTAAAAGTAGATCGGATATTTCACAATTAGGTAGATATTTTGTGACATAGTATAATGTACATATATTTCACGTGATAGATATTCACATCATAGATATTTCAGTATCATACTGTCAAATATTAAAGGACAACATATATTACATTGACCTAGGTGTTAAATTTGGTAGTTGTTTGGACATTTTTTATGTTTTTACTTATAAAATATAAGGAAATAATATTTTTAACCATTTTAATAGATGGGTAAAAAAATATATGAACTATCAATATGGCATTCAAAATTTAAAAAAACAACCGTTTAAAGTTTTATAATACTTAAAAAGCTATAGGGTGCCTAGTACCTATGATTCATTTTGGTAGTGGCATGGTCGCATGCCTTCATGTGAGCACAACCCAAATTCAAAATTTATTACATTAAATATAAGTTCATATGTCCCTGTGTCTATCCATGACTTGCTATTTAGTAGACCTATGGCTTAAAATATAATTAAAAAAAACTTGAAACTCTCCCAAGTTTCTAGTAATTTGGGCACCATAGCATGGGCCAACAATTTGGCCACCATTCATAGTGCACATGATAAAAAAACCATGCTAAAAATGAATTCAATATTGTCAAGTGGTTGACAGTGCTGACTCCTAAGTCGCTGAGCCTCATAGTGAGAATAATTAAAGGATATATTTTTCATGTCTTCTAAAGATTAAAATTTGTATTGTGCAAGCCTACAAGGGCATCGATAATATCTATCTTAAATGATAATTATTTATTCAAACACCTGAATCTTGATCACATCTAGCCACTACAACCTACGCACATTATCAATGTATTATCTCATTATCGATAGTCGCTTATAGCTTACAATCTATAAAATCCACTTTCAGTGACTACAGTCCAATCATAAAATTGTAGCCTCTATGTCTAATATATTTGAATCTAATTCTCTATGGTATCGTAATCATTGTCACCTTGTCAGCAAAAGATATAGCCCTGCTGCCCTCCCCATTAAATTTTTAAAACTTATGGTGTGGAAAAATGTGAAATGGGAGCATTGGGAGGGTGAAGTTGAAGTTGAAGGTGACATTTCAAAGTGGTTGATCAGTTACTTAGTATGCTTTTTTGACATCAAAATATTGTTTCCTTTTCACCCAACTTGGCTGTGGCCTACCATCCAACAATTGGAGTAAGAGTCTAACACACACTACTTTCCTTACTTCGTGTCTTGTAGGAGAAGCTATTATCTCAATTCATTCATGTCCATAGGTAACATTTAAACTTTCTTGCCTCTAGGAAGATGTGAAACCCTTGTCTTCCTACCCCTTGTGCCAATGCTAAATGTATGCTATGATGGAGCAACCTCTGTATTGCCCAACCATTTTTCAAGAATTACAAAGGTAGATAGAAGAAACTATGCTTACTCAGGGAAGTTTACTTCTTTTCATTATGTCATTATGTCTACCCAGCTCTATGAAATTTTTAGTAGGGGTAGTGGTTTTTAAGCTGTACTTTAATGGTAGTGTAATGAAGAGCTGGAGCAGTAGGAATCAATGGTGTTCAATAAAGTTGTGTTAATACTTTAGATAGAGGTGGTTTGAAAAAAACTACCTAGAACTAAGTGCATGGAAATAACAAGGTTATAAGCTCAATGGTTTAAAGGTCATTTGTTGTTGCATCTAAGTACGATCGTAATATGAGGGCCTATTGAAATGCTACTATTTTCTTTTCTAGGATTGATGGGTTTTGATAATGTTGCCTTATCTGAGATCATGCAATGGTGAAAACTATGATTTTAGGTTTCCCCAACCCTACTGCCCGCCGCCCCCGCCCGCTCCCCCTCCTCCCCCCCCATTTTAGGAGGATGTGATTTTTTAGATGGGGTAAGTTGAGAATTTTATGGTTCATTAGGTGTTGGGAACTAATTTTTGACTTGCAAAAGAGGAATTTATAGTAATATTATCTATCCTAAAAAAGAGAAATTTTTGGTATCTCTTGGTCTTGGTTCTAAGTTTATGGTTTAGGTATTGAAGAAGTTATGTATGATGCTGAAAAAATGTAGTTATAAGAGCCCATATTTTAGAATTATTTATGCTTGCAGGGAATGTTTAATCATCAAGGAAAGAATCATGAAGTGTTTATAACTACGAAGGAAGTGAAAAAATGGCTCTGGAAATGGTAAGATGGTGGAGGTTAATATAAGTTTATGCTTGTTACAAGCTTCCATTCTTCAACAGTGATCACATTTTCAGGTATATTTATTACTATTTTCAAGAATCTTAGTAGTTGAATTGTCTAGAGTTATTTAATTTTACAAACTGATGTAAAATGGTCCATTCCAGATATTGTTGGAATGAAATATGTATGAATTTAACTATTGAATAATAAATCTAACAATTTCATACACACAAAAACATTATAATAAATTAAGATATTCTAGATTGTCTTTTGTTATAAGTAAAGGAATTCCCTAGAATTTTTGGTTTTTTTAAACTAATGTAAAATAGAACATTCCAAAACTTGTTGGAATAAAATATTGTATGCATTATAGTATTAAATATTAAAAAAATAAAAAGAACAACAAAGTAGAGTAGAGGAAATATAGAGAAATAACAATATTAAAAATGGTATGTAGCAACAAGCAATCTAATTTTGATTTTCTTTATATATGTAAACTTTGTTTTTGGTTATTTATATAAAAAATAATATTTTTTTGTTTTATTTAAGTGTATCTTTGTTTTTGTGAATAGAAGTATTTTTATGATAAAATAATTAGTGTTTTATTAGAGAATTGAGTACATAAAGTAACAGAGAGTATGCAAGGGCTTTTTTTTGCAATTAGAAATTAAAGGGGAATGCAAGGTAACATTTATGGGGTGTCTTAGTTATATCAATAGTTGGGAGTCTATGACTAAAAATGAGTTAAAAATATTGAATGATTTATATCTATTGACTTTCAGTAGTATCTATATGAAAATTATGAAAGTTAAAAATTAAAAATAAATGTCATGTGCAAGGTGACATTAGTTTAAAAACTGTCATAAAAATAATTCTTGACGGGTACGGGTTATAGGTGCCATAACCCCTGATCAGGGTAGCACATTAACTAGAGTGTGCATATAAATGCACCCAAATCATGGTTGGAAAGAAAAACCCACATGGGAAGTGTGTTGAAATTGCTCAACAATGACCAACTGCTCTACAAAAACTACCTATTGACCCATGTTTGTGACTTCTACTCGTGACCTGTGTATGGCTTTAAAAAGAAGATCAAATATTTCATAATCAGGCAGATATTTTGTGACATTACAATGTATAGATATTTCATATGATAGACATATATTCATGTGATAGACAAATATTTCACTATTATATTTTCAGATATCAAAGGACAATGTACATTACCTTGACCCAAGGGTTAGATTTGCCTATTGTTTGGATGTTTTTTTATATTTTTACCTATAAAATAAAGGGAAATAAATTTTTTAACCATTTCAATAGATGGGCATAAAAATATACAAACTATCAATATAACATTCAAAATTAAAAAACAATCATTTATAATTTTATAATACTTAAAAACCTATAGGGTGCCTACTACCTATGAATCATTCTGGCAGTGGTATCGCTGCATGCCTTCACATGAGCACAAGCCAAATTGTAAATTTATTAAATTACAAATAAGGCCGTATGTCCCTGTGGCTATCTGTGACTTGCTATTTAGTATGACCTATGGCTTAGACTACAATTAAAAAAACTTGAAACTTTCCCAAGTTTCTAGCAATTTTGCTGCCATTCCCAGCATGGGATAGTAACTTGGCCACCATTCACAGTGCACATGATAAAATTTTTTGCTAAAAATGAATTCAATATTGTCGAGTGGCTCGCAGTGTTGATTGCTGAGTTTTTGAGCCTTAGAGTGAGAATAATTAAAGGCTATATTTTTCATGTCTTCTAAAGATTAAAGTTTGTATTGTGCAAGCCTACAAGGGCATCGATAATATCTATCTTAAATGATAATTATTTATTCAAACCTCTGAATCCTGATCACATGCTGGCAGCTACAACATGCACACATTATCAATGTATTATCTCATTGTCGACAGTCACTTATAGCCTACAGTCTATAGAGTCCACTTCCAGTGACTACAATCTAAATGTAAAATTATAGCCTCTATGTCTAATAGCTATGACTCTAAGTCTTTATGGTGTTGCAGTCACTGTCACCTTGCTGACAAAAGATACAACCCTGATGCCCTGCCCATTAAATTTCCAAAACTTACGGCATGGAAAAATGTGAAATGAGAGCATTAGGAGGGTGAAGTTGAAATTGAAGGAGACATTCCAAAGTGGTTGGTCAGTTACTCAATATGCTTATTTGGCATCAAAATAATGTTTCCTTCTTAGCCAACTTGGCCACAGCCCACCATCCACCAATTGGAGTAGGAATCTAACACACACTGCTTTCCCTAGTCTGTGTCTTGTAGGAAAATTGATTATCTTGATTCACTCATGCCCATAGCTAACATTTAAGCTTTCCTACCTCTGGGCTATTGTGAAACCCTTCTCTTCTCACCCCTTGCCCCATTACCAAATGTATGCTATGATGGAGTAGCCTCCGTATTGCCCAACCATTTTTCAAGAATTATAGAGGTAGATAGAATTAGTTGTGCTTGCTCAGGTAAGTTTACTTTCTTTTCAGTATGTCATTAAATCTACCCATCTCTGTGAAATTTTTTGTAGGGGTAGTGGTTTTTGCACTATGCTTTAATGGTAGTGTAATGAAGAGCTGGAAACAATGGTGTTTAATAAAGTTGTGTTAATACTTTAGACAGATCTGGTTTGAAATAAAAACTACCTAGAACTAAGTACATGAAAAAACAAGGGTATAAGCTCAATGGTTTAAAGGTCATTCGCTACCTTGTCTAAGTATATTGTAATATGAGGGCCTACTGAAATGATGCTATTTTCTTTTCTGGGCTGGATAGGTGTTGAGAATGTTACCTTATATGAGATCATGCAATGGTGAGCACTGTGATTTTATGTTTTTTTTTCCCATTTTAGGAGGATGTGATTTTATAGATGGGGGTAGCTGGGAGTTTATGGTTCATTGGGTGTTGGGAACTAATTTCTGACCTACAAAAGAGGAATTTCTAGTAATAATATTTAGCCTAGAAAAGAGGAATTTCTTGTATCTCTTTGTCTTGGTTCTAATTTTATGGTTTAGGTATTGAAGAAGTTATGTATGATGCTGAAAATATGTAGTTATAAGAGCCCATGTTTTAGAATTGTTTATGCTTGGAAGGAGTATTTAATCATCAAGGAAAGAATCATGGAGTGTTTATAACTATGAAGGAAGTGAAAACATGGCTCTGGCAATGGTAATATGGTGGAGGTTAATCCGAGTTTATGTTTATTGCAAGCCTCCATTCTCCAATATTGCTCACATTTTCAGGAATGTTTACTACTCTTTTCAGGAATCTTAGCAATTGAATTGTCTAGAGTTATTTAATTTTACAAACTGCGGTAAAATGGTCCATTCCAGAATTTGTTGGAATGAAATATTGTATGTATTTTATTATTGAATAATAAATCCAGCAATTTCATATACAAAAACATTTTAATATATTAAAATATTTTAGATTGTCTTTTGTTATAAGTAAAGAAATTTTCTAGAGTTTTTAGTTTTTTTAAAATGCTGTAAAATAGAACATTCCAGAACTTGTTGGAATGAACTATTGTATGCATTTTACTATTAAATATTAAAAAAATAAAAAGAACCGTAGATCAGAGTAGAGAAAATAGGGAGAAATAACAATATTAAAAATTTTATGCAACAAGAAGCAATTTAATTTTGATTTTCTTTATATATCTAAACTTTTTATTTGTTTATTTATATAAAAAATAATATTATTTTGTTTTATTTAAGTGTATCTTTATTTTTGTGAATAGAAGTATTTTTGTGATAAAATAATTAGTGTTTTATTAGAGAATTGAGTACATAAAATAATAGAGAGAGTATGCAAGGGCTTTTTGTTACAATTAGAAATTAAAGGGGAATGCAAGGTAACATTTATGGGGTGTTTCAATTTTATCAACAATTGGGAGCTTAGGACTAAGAACGAGTTAAAAGTATTGAATGGTTTCCATCTACTCACACTCAATAGTGTTTATATGAAAATTATGAAAATCAAAAATTAAAAATGAACGTTATGTACAATGTAACATTAATTTAAAAACCATCACAATTTTTTTTTGGTCGGATAAAAGTGACCGTCAAATTTAACCTTTAAATGCATCCATGATCGAAATGCATGACGTGGGGGAGGAAGACAACTGGCAGTTGTTTTGTTTTCATGCTTTTCCTCATAATCGTGGAATTATACCTAGGCCATAAAAGGCATTTGATTCATTAAAGGCATTTATAGATCTTTGAAGACTCAAACAAACCACAATTTTCCCTGAATTTTCAGGTTAAAATGACAGACATTTACGCGTGGTATTATAATTTACAGCCCACTGGTATCATCAATGCCAGACTTTTACGCCTATTCTGCCTGACATGGATGAGAAATTGAAGGTGCAAGGAGCAGAATGTGAGATTGTATTCATTTCCTCTGACGAGGATTGGGTTTCTTTTGAGAACTTCCCCAGGACTCTGCCTTGTCTTGCTATTCCTTACTATGTCTTTTCTTTATATTTCGTGCCTTGTCATTTTGAGGCTTTTCCCTTTACTGGTCCATGGAATTGAAAACTTGAAAATGCAAAATTTGGAATCTCATACTGACAAATACGAACAAAAAATTTGAAATCTCAAACTGACTAATACGAGCAGAAAATTTGAAATCTCAAACTGACAAATACGAGCAGAAAACTTTCCAATGTTTGTTATTTTGCTTTTAAGTGCATTAGCAGCTACCTTGACTTTTTTCCGTCTATGGGTACTTATATGCCCATCATTTTAATCTTATTGCAAATTGATAACATTATGTAAGTTTATATTCCTTTTGTTTTTGCTTTAGGATTACCTTTCAAAAGAGCACGTTGGTGACACGGTGGCTTTGGAGCCTGGAATTTCAGCGGCCGCAGTAACTATTGTGAATAGGGTTATTATAATTTGTGCCCAGATATGAAGTTATTATAAAACAGTGGCCTACCAAGGAAGACACCAAGCTGGGAGGATGCTCTCAGAACTGCGTTGAATCTGTGTTGAAGCCATGAATAGAGCTCACAATGCCAGAAACACGACCCACAGTTTTCACTGTTGTGCCCAATGTTTTTGCTTTGGCTTACAGTTTCAAACTCTCAGAAAAGATCTTGTCAAGCAAATATCTCTTATAGAATAAATGAAGCAGAGAGAAAGATGCTGTAAAAATATGGTTAAGTGAGAGAATGATAGAAAATAAATTCACCATGTTTTTAGATGATGTATGGGAAAGAAGTGCAAGCTCCTTGTTAACCCAATTGAACTATCTACCCATCACAAAGAATATTAAAATATCATAACATATAATTCACTATCAATAATTTTTAAACTTATATTAGACACATTCTAGACTTAGCAAACCCCACTAAATGGTTAGCCTATATTATTAACAAATCATCTGAATACACATTAAATAAATTTGTAAAATATAATAATGAATCTATTTAACACTCAACACTACGATAAATAAATAATTTATTAATAAAAAAGTGTAATAATAATAACATAAAATAAAATTGCATTAAAAAAAATTATATTTAACATTATTTAAAACAATTCTAATTTTAATAAAAAAATTTTCAAAAATAAAATTCTATAAAACCTTAAATGAATATACAAAGAAATGCAGTTTCATCAAAATTTAATCTAAATAAATATATTAACAAATCACAATCAATTAAAGTAAAATAATATGCAAAATGCATAAATAAATCCCAACTATTTGATTCTAAATCTAAGAGGATAGAATTTCACATCTACAGATTAAAGTTATCTAGTTTTCATGTGTGGATAATTGTCAAACTATAAAAGTGGGAATGTTCATCCATATGTGATAGGAAGATAACCTAGAAATTGGATCATAATTGAAAAAGTTTTCATAAGTGCATTTTTTACTATTTTAATGATATAGAGCATTTGAGAATCTTTGAAAGAATCATAAACAATTTGCAATTGTGTTTGGTTGGTTTTTATTTTTAAATCCTTCAATCAATTTCTTTGGATTTTATTATTTAGAAAATAAGATCATGTTTCTTTTTCTAATTAGTAGAATTATCTGAAAACTCAAGAAAAATAAAATATATTTTAAAATATATATTAAATAAAAGAATAATTGAATTACATTGAAAATATCAAGCTTTTAAATAATTAAAATATTAAAAAATAAAAGACTTAAATGATTGGAGTAACTCTAATATCATATATTAAACTTACATCTTGTAATATTTAAAAAAAATAAATTTGTGTAGTACAATAAATGCTCTAATGATTATTTGATTTCCTCTAAAATGTATGTGAGTGTTCAATAATATCCTCTATAAAATGTTCAAATGTATTTATTGAATGTCTTTTTATAAATAACCTTTTAATTTGTACTTGTTTGTAATCAACTAAAATCAAATTACAATCCTATTTTTGTGCAAACAGAGATGAAATGGTTACACTAAGAAATATGCGACAAATAAAATAAATGCACCTTAAAAGTATGAGACGATACAAAGGGGTAGAAGATTATCCTAATCCTCAGCATAGGCACTGGGAGTGTAAAATCACTATACACAAAAAGCTCAGAATAAGAAAATAATAATAATAATAATAATAATTGAATAAAGTTGAGAGAAAGATAATAAATCATGAAAATTGACAAAACATACCAATAATACTTATTTAACAATAATAATTGACAAATATACAAAACACCTCAAAATTATATAATTTAATATTTAATAAATATATTTTAAAAAAATAAATATCTATTTTTATTAAAAAAAATTATTATTTAATAAATATTGAACTCATTTAATACTCCACTTCTATGCATCTACTACAACTATGTATATAAATAATTTAGATCTCAATCCACTGATTTTCCTATATCTAGGAAATGGGTCATGGAGTATTATCCTGCAAAATTCATCTTATGGATTATGGGGACCAATGTAACTTTACCACCTACCCTTTAATAACTTCTCTCTGAAAAACATTAAGGATCGACAGGAAAAAGATTGTACCAGGCCATATTAATAGATAAATACAAGTTCTTTTGGTAATATGATAGTTTGTTCATTTCATATGCCCATTGCTTGCATTACACTTTTCATCCAATGATAATGATGGGAATGTTTTTCGTGGCTTGGTGAGAGAGTGTAGAGGCATCTGCACCCACTTCACAAACCATAGGATGATCATGGATTCTACTTTGAATGGGAATATGACTATTTTTGTGGATTAATTAGCAACTGGCAATTTAATGGAATTGATCCTATTAAATGAAGGACCGTAGGTAAATGATTTATGAATTGTTTGGGAATACTGGGAGGGTTGGTTATAATTTTTGAGATTAGCTACGATCACATTTTCATGCTCAAGCGATCGAGTAGAAGCATATTTGGTAGTTCTCAATTGAATAGATTGATAAATGCCAAACTCTTCACGGATTCAAGTTGGGCTCTATAAGCCAGCTAGCGACCTTTGGTTCATTAGGGATTGGTATCTATGGAGCACTTGGTTTTGCTAAGGTCTACCAACAAAATATTTTTTCTCTTTTGGCATTGTACTATTTTTGTATTTTAGTTTTGATTTCCAACATGATAATATGCATCTTTAAGAGAGAGTATTTCTACAGTCCATTAAAATAAAATGTAGATTTTTTAATAAAATTGTAAACAAAGTTAAATCAATGTTTTAGGTCACATTACATGAACTATTATTAAGATGAGAGAATAAGAGAATATATAATTAAATTGTTCACTCGGTATCTATTAAATAGTTAAGATGAGAGAGTAAAAAAAGAGATAACTAAATCGCAGACTCAGGTTTCGATTAAAAGGTAAAAACATTTAAATGTTGTAATGTTGATAGTTGGACAAAATCATTAATTGTATTATATTAAAATAAAAAATAAAATAATATTTAATTTTAAATTTTGATTATTGTTATTAATAAAAAAAAAGGAAAATGACTTCATAAAAGATTTTTGTAAAAAATTAGTTAAAAATAAAGACATTTATTAATTACATGGATAAAAGATCAGACTATTTAAATTTTTATTATATATTGAAAATATAGATTAACTAAACTAAAAGTTGAACGGAAATTAGAATGATAAAAAAATGATATGAAATAAAATTAAACTTAGTAAGCAAGGAAAGAACTAGGTAACTTGAGAAATTCTTATCTTAAGAAAGGCATGATAGGACGACAAAAGAAAAGGAAACTAGAAGGAGCAGGTTCTCAAATGTTCTGAAAACCAAGACGACAACCGCCCACTCTGAGACAAAGCGCCTATATGATAACGATTCTTGAAAAAAATTTGTACCAGAGCTGACTTAATCACACTCTCCCTATTTATATCAGTAACACATTAATTGACTCTCGTGTTGGCAAAGCAACCAGTCTCCCAATACATGACATCCCATGGGAACAATCAACTTTGTACGCTATGAAGAAGAAAGGTCATATGGATGTTCTTACTCCTCAAAAAACATTACAATATTATTGGAAATTCCGTTAACATACAGGGGGAAGGCTGTGGATCTATTAAGGTCATCATCCTGATTCTACAATCCTATAGCTAATTTGAAGGCTATAGAAATTCGTTCCCCTTTGCATTCTTCTTAAAAACATGCTTCTTAATGTGTATTCTGAAGTTTTATAAATTTTCCCATATCCTTCCATGAAGAAATAAAAGAATCCACAAGAAAAAAATATTTTGAAAATATGAAGGGCTTCATACAGTTACCTCAGAGAACATATCCACATCAGCGCTTTTGAATTGGTTCGTCAACAGCCTCACTTGAATTAAAATCCGAAACAAAAGCATCGCCTTTATAACCCCAAAACTGCACCAAACCCAAACCACTGATCAAGGCAAGTCCTGAAGCCCACTTCATATACGATCACGACCCATAACTAGATCCAGAATCTATCTCTTGACGGAAATCTCTTTTGAAACCCTGGTCTGCCGCACTAGTCAGAGAATGGCAAAATATACACGCAGTAACAGGGCATCTCAAAAATAGAATAACTAACAGCCTTCCTAAGAGCCATACAACAAATATTTTCAAGAAAATTACAGTTATTTACTATTGCTGAGAGCCAGGGCACGTTAACATTCTACAGAGTAAATTATAATGTAAAGATTCCGTGAAAAAAAAAATGTCACATATGTGTAAATTGATGTTAGAAAATAAAAATAGAAAATAGAACACACAGAAAATAACTGCTGCTGTATGCATGAGAAGGAAGTGGAACTGGTAGTTTTGGAGAAATTAACTCCAGTTGACTTCAGTTTCTAACAATTGAGGGCTTCTCCCCTATTCTAACTTATTGTTATTGGTCTTTGTTTTTCTCCTAAGTATAGGCTCTTCCATATTATTTTCAGATAATTATTTTGTAGATTTTGCCTCTTTTGCTAAGGTGATTGCCGCAGTACAATCATTAGCAAGCTCTTGGAGCATGTTTATGTCTCCCCTATTTAACATGGAGTAAATCCAGCATGCTTGTTCCTATGGCAGCATTTTGAAACAATGATGTATGTAAAATTTTCTTGCAAAGTTAATGGAAAATATTTGTGGTTCTTACTTTTTCCTTTTGATGAAGTGCAGTGATGTGTTTTATAAATGTTGTTGATTGAATATCTTGTTCTATGCTCATTACTTGTTGTCATCTTGGGCTTAGATCTATATTATAAATCTCTTTCTGCATTATGTTTGGAATGAATAACTTGTAAGGGCGCCCTAGGTTTATAGATTCAATAGGAAAAAGTATATGAGATTCTAGTTTCAGTGTATGTTCTATGGTTTTAGGATCATTTAGGTATTTGCATTTCATTGGCACCAATAACTACAAATTACCACTGATAGTTCTCAGTAGCTTGCATTTGAGTCTTTTGTATCTTTGAAAAGAATTGATGTCATGAATGTTGAAGTATCCCTATTATTGGAAAATCACTAGCAGACAACCCTCTTTTATAAACTACTTAACTATCCTAACCTATCTTACCCTATAAATAATACACCCTTTGCATATGTTAAGTGTTATTTGCCCTATAAATGCATAAAATCTTGCCTATATAACATGTGTTTGCATCTTATGATTTAAAGAACCAACAATATAGTTTTCCATTCAGCCCATGTTGTTGAAGATTCTTTAGAAAAAAAATTGTAGTCATATCCCCATTTGTCTTTAGTAGCTTGTATGTTACTTAGTGCATTTGTTCATCCCGTGTGATAACCCTTCATGAGTGGAGTGAACAAGTTTGGTTGTGCCCTAGTCATATATTTTTTTTCTTTGTGCCAAAAATCTACATGGAGGTTGAATTATAAAATATCTTCATGTAAGCAAGCTACTCCTTAAGTCCTCTCACCTTGGTTCAGGAAGAGTCAAAAGTAGTAGGGCACTGACCATACCCTTTTTTGATATTCTCAGTCATTTTTTGTGTTGAATCCATTCTTGATGCCAAACCATCCCCCGGCTATAATGACACATCAACTAGTTTTTCATCCTTGTTTCCCATTTTCTTTAAGTGTGCAAGGCTAAGTGAAAAGAGGTGTAGATCTGGTAACCAACACTTAACTGGCATTGTTTTTAGGGAAAGAAAATACACCAATGGCACATGTGTTGTCAGGGATTCTTGTAGAGAGCTAAAGCTATAAGTAATTCATGTTGAAAAGTTATCAGCCTATTATTTGCTAAAGTAATCTAAATTACATTTTTAGATAAGTCTATCGATATTATCTTATGTGTTTAAAAACTAGGATTATTTGAGCATGCTTTTGCTATCTTAGTCATCAACACCATAACACTCCATTGGGGACCTATCAAGAATTGAGAGATATGACTGAATTGACATTTGTTGAATTTATTGAAAAGAGATGTAAAATTGTCATGTTTTGGGTGGTTTCCACTTTTTAAACATGAATCTAAAAATTTCATTGTCTCTGGTTTCATACATCATCACTAATTTCAGTAAGATATAATTTTAGTATGTATCACTGTAAGTTTATAAAGGGTTATATTCTATAAGTTTGCTTCTAATGGTGACTCCAAAACATCATCTGATTTCAAAGAAAGATTAGTGCCCATCTTCAATTTCTTCATCTTTAAGAGAACTTTTGCTTGCAAATTTAAAAGGACTAAGGTCATCCTTCAAAGGTGACTCATCAAAATAACTTGTCTTGCCCTTAAGTGTTCATCAAAGAAGAAATAGACAAGTTTGGAGGCCTATTAAAGGACAAAGTGCAACTACAAAAGATTGTTTGGACTATCAAGATTATGGTAACCTTGAACTTTTTGTTGAAATTCTTATTATTCAAGATTATCATATCTCTCCTAGTGATTTAGAGTCATATAGTCCAATTTATTAACCAATTCTTTCTAAACCAATTGAATCCCCTCCTAAATTTTATTTACCATGTCCACCTCATTCACCCTATGACATCCGTTTGCCATTTGTTTGTGAACCCACTATTGAACCAATTATGATGCATAGAGACCAAGATGAGAATGATCATCCTGCATTTAAAATTCATAGATTCAGGTCTATTAATTTTGATGAAATGGAAGGCTACCCTAATGAAGTCTTGAATGAAGCAAGGGACCACCTTCTGAAGTTTCAAGGGAACAATGTAGTGATTGGTGATCAACCCTTGAGGGATTTTCACAATATCATTGAAGATTGTGAGATTGAGCATGAGGATGTGTGCATCAATTTGTTTATGAACATGTTTCAAGAAGATGATCATGAATGGTTCAATTCACTTCCCCGTGGATGCATTGATTCATGGAAAGAGATGAAGAATGTTTTTAAAATTTAGTATGGTGATAGAATTGACCCAAGGTTCCTTTTGGTTGAGTTTCAAAACATCAATAAGAATCCTAATGAGTGTGTGCAAGACTTCAATATAGGATTCAACAAGGCTATGATGTAGTTGCCCAAAAACATAAGGCCTAGTGATATAGTGTGCTTGATAAAATATTATGATGCCTTTGACAAGAAGTCTACATACTAATTGAGGGATAAAGCTCCCATGAACATATGATTGGAATTCAATATTTCCATCCAAATTGAAAATAACATAAAGGTTGTGGGAAATCTCTTGAATAAGTAGGCTGATATAAATTTGGTTAATCTAAAAAAACACAGTCCACTAAGACAACCAACCTTGAAGAGAATGTTAAGACTTTGGCCTCCACTATCAAAGAGATGTCCTACAAGCTATCTAGGGTTGAGAAAGGGCTTCCTCATAGGTCTAAAAGTCAGGAGAGGGATCTAAATCTGAATCAAGCACAAAGGAGCCCTGTATGTGATGACAAAAATCATAATAGAGGAATTCATATACTATAGGCTATAAGGGACTGTCAACAATAAGATAATACATTGATCATGTACATAGGTTGTAGTTGCTAGCATGTGATAAGGATTTAGGTGTTTGAATAAATAACTATCATTTAAGATAAATATTATTGACACCCTTGTAGGCTTGCATAATAAAAAAATTAATCTTCAGAAGACATGAAAAATATAGCCTTTAAATATTCTCACTCTGAGGCACAACAACTTAGCAATCAACATTATCAGTAACTCAACAATATTGAACTCATTTTTAGTGGAGTTTTTTTTATCATGTGCACTATGAATGCTAGCCAAGCTATTGGCCCATATTGGGAATGGCAACCAAATTGTTGGAAACTTGGGAAAGTTTTAAGTTTTTTTAATTGCAGTCTGAGTTGCAGGTCTTACTAAAAAGTGAGTCACATATAGCCACATGGACATATGACCTTATATTTAATTTAATAAATTTACAATTTGGCTTGTGCTCATGTGAACGCATGCGACCATGCCACTATGAGAATGAATCATAGGTACTAGGCACCCTATAGGTTTTTAAGTATTATAAAACTTTAAACAGTTGTTTTTTAATTTTGAACATCATATTGACAGTTTGTATATTTTATACCCATCTATTAAAATGGTTAAAAATATTATTTCCCTATATTTTATGGGTAAAAACTTATAAAAAATGTCCAAATGACCATCAAATCTAACCCTTACGTCAAGTTAATGTACATTGTCCTTTAGTTTTTGACAGTATGATAGTGAAATATATGTCTATCATGTGAATATTTATTTATCACATGAAATATCTATATATTGTAATATGTCAAAAAAATATCTACCTAATCATGAAATATCTAATCTCCTTTTAAAATCCATACATGGGTCATGGGTAGAAGTCACAAACATGGCTCACTAGGTGGTTTTTGTAGAGCAGTTAGATGTCATTGAGTGTTTTCAACACACTACTTGTGTGGGTGTTTCTTTCCAACCATGGTTTGGGCACATTTATATCTGATCTAGTTAAAGCTCTATCCTTAACAGGGGTTATGGGTGCCATGACCCCTGATCAGGGTAGCATTCTAACTAGAGTGCAGATATAAATGCACCCAAATCATGGTTGGGAAGAAACACCCATATAGGAGGTGTGTTGAAACTGCTCAATGATAACCAACTACTCTGTGAAAACCACCTAGTGACCACTATTTATGACTTTTACCTATGACCCATGTATGGCTTTAAAAATTAGATCAGATATTTCATGATCAAGTAGATATTTCATGACATATTACAATGTATAGATATTTCATGTGATAGACAAATATTCACGTGATAGACAGATATTTCACTATTATATAGTCAGATATTAAAGGACAACGTACATTACCCTTACCCAGGGGTTAAATTTATAAGTAGTTTGGAATGTTTTTTACATTTTTACCTATAAAATATAGGGAAATAATATTTTTAACTATTTTAATAAATGGGCATAAAAATATATGAATTGTCAATATGACATTCAAAATTTAAAAAATAACCATTTAAATTTTTATAATACTTAAAAACCTATACGGTGCCTTAAACCTATGATTCATTATGGTAGTGGCATGGTTGCATGCCTTCATGTGAGATAAATTAAATTACAAATTTATAAATTAAATATAAGGTCATATGTCCCTATGGTTGTCTATGACTCATTATTTAGTATGACCTACGACTTAGACTACAATTAAAAAAATGTGAAACTTTCCCAAGTTTCTAGTAATTTGGCTGCCATTCCCAACATGGGCCATCAACGTGGCCACCATTCACAGTGCACATAATAAAAAAATCTACTAAAAATGAATTCAATATTGCTGAGTGGCTAACAGTGCTAACTACTGAGTCTCTAAGTCTCAAAGTGAGAATATTTAAAGGCTATATTTTTCATGTCTTCTGAAGATTAATTTTTTTTATTATGCAAGCCTATAAGGGTGTCAACAATATCTATCTTAAATGACAATTATTTATTCAAAAACCTGAATCTTGATCACATGTTATAACCTATACCCTATGCACATTATCAATGTATTATCACATTGTTGGTCGCTGTTTATAGCCTACAGTCTATAGATACCACTTCTAGTGACTACAATCCAAAATTAACATTACAACCTCTATGTCTAATATCTATGAATCTAAGTCTCTATGGTGTCATAGTAATCATCACCTTGATAGCAAATGATATAGCCCTACTACCATCCACATTAAATTTTGAAAACATGTGGCATGGAAAAATATGAAATAGGAGAATTGGGAAGGTGAATTTGAAGTTGAAGGTGACATTCCAACATGGTTGGTGAGTTACTTAGTATGCTTATTCAGCATCAAAATAATGTTTCCTTTTCAACTAACTTAGCCATGGCCCACCATCCACCAATTAGAGTAGGATTATAACACACACTACATTCCCTACTCTCTATCTTTTAAGAGAAGTTATTATCTTAATTCATTCATGCCCATAACTAAAATCAAATCTTGCCTTCCTCTAGGCTATTGTGAAACCCTTATCTTCCTACCCCTTGCCCCACTACCAAATGTATGTTATAATGGAGCAGCCTCTATATTGCCCAACCATTTTTCAAGAATTACATAGGTAGATAGAAATAGTTGTTCTTGCTCAGGTAAGTTTACTTTCTTTTTAGAATGTCATTTTATGTCTACCCAACTCTGTGAAAATTTTAGTAGGGGTAGTGGTTTTTGGGTTGTACTTTAATGGCAATGTAATGAAGAGATAGAGAAGTAGGAAACAATGGCATTTAATAAGTTTTTGTTAATACTATAGATAGAGTTGGTTTGAAAAAATAAACTACCTATAACTAAGTACATGGAAATAACAAGGGTATGAGATCAATGGTTTAGTGGTTGTTTGTTGCCTTGTATAAGTAGGATTGTAATATGAGGGCCTATTGAAAATTGCTACTATTTTAATTTATGGGCTTGATGGGTGTTGAGAATGTTGCCTTATCTAAGATCATGCAATTGTGAGAACTATAATTTTAGGTTTTTTTTATTCCCATTTTAGGAGGATGCGATTTTATAGATGGGGACAATTGAAAATTTTATGGTTCATTGGGTGTTGGGAAGTAATTTCTAACCTACAAAAGAGCAATTTCTAGTAATAATATCTAGTTTGGAAAAGAGGAATTTATGGTATTTCTTGGTCTTGGTTCTAATTTTATGGTTTAGGTATTGAAGAAGTTATGTATGATGATGAAAATATGTAGTTATAAGATCCCATGTTTTAGAACTATTTATGCTTGCAGGGAGTGTTTAATCATCAAGGAAAGAATCATGGAGTGTTTATAACTGTGAAGGAAGTGAAAACATGGCTCTATAAATGGTTAGATGGTGGAGGTTAATCTAAGTTTATTTTTGTTGCAAGATTTCATTCTCCAATAGTGCTCACATTTTCAGGTATGTTTACTAGTCTTTTCAAGAATCTTAGCAGTGGAATTGTCGAGAGTTATTTAATTTTACAAATCTATGTAAAGTAGTCCATTCTAGAATTTGATGCAATGAACTATTGTATGCATTTTACTATTGAATAATAAATAAAACAATTTCATTCTTAAAAACATTTTAATATATTAAAATATTCTAGATTGTCTTTTGTTAGAAGTAAAGGAATTCCTTAGAGTTTTTGGTTTTCTTAAACTGCTGCAAAATAAAACATTCTATAACTTGTTGAAGTGAAATATTGTATCCATTTTAATATAAAATATTAAAAAAATAAAAAGAATAGTAGATTAGATTAGAGGAAATAGAGAGAAATAAAAACATTAAAATTTTTATGCAGCAGCAAGCAATCTAATTTTGATTTTCTTTATATATGTAAACTTTGTTTTTGTTTATTTATATAAAAAATAATATTATTATGTTTTATCTAAGTGTATCTTTATATTTGTGAATAGAATTATTTTTACGATAAAATAATTAGTGTTTTACTAGAGAATTGAGTACATAAAATAATAGAGAGTATGCAAGGGCTTTTTTTGCTGCAATTAGAATTTAAAGGGGAATGCAAGGTAACTTTTTTGGGGTGTTTCAGTTCTATCAATAGTTGGGATCCTAGGACTACAAAAAAAATTAAAAGTATTTAATGATTTCCATCTACTAATTTTTAGTAGTGTCTATATGAAAATTATGAAAGTTAAAAAGTAAAAATGAACTTCATGTGCAAGGTGACATTAGTTTAAAAACTATCACAAAAATAATTCTTGATGGGTATGGGTTATGGGTGCCATAACCCTTGATCAAGGTAGCACATTAACTAGAGTGCGCATATAAATATGCCCAAATCATGGTTGGGAAGAAATTCCCACAGAGGTAGTGTGTTGACACTACTCGGTAGCAACCAATTGCTATAGGAAAACTACTTAGTGACATGTGTTTGTGAATTCTACCTGTAACCCATGTATGGATTTAAAAATCAAATCAGATGTTTCACAATGAGGGAGATATTTCATGACATATTACAATGTACAGATATTTTATGTGATAGATAGATATTTCACTATCATATAGTCAGATATTAAAGGATAACATACATTACCTTGACCCAAGGGTTAAATTTAGCTACCATTTGGATGTTCTTACCTATAAAATATAGGGGAATAATATTTTAAACCGTTTTAATAGATGGGAAAAAAATATACAAACTATCATTATGATGTTCAAAATTAAAAATTAACTGTTTAAAGTTTTATAATACTTAAAAACCTATAGGGTGCCTACTACCTACGATTCATTCTAGTAGTGGCATGTCCACATGCCTTTATGTGAGCACAAGCTAAATTGTAAATTTATTAAATTAAATAGAAGGTTGTATGTCCCTATGGTTGTATGTCACTCACTATTCAGTATGACCTATAGCTCAAACTACAAATTAAAAAAACTTGAAACTTTCCCAAGTTTTCAGTAATTTGGTTGCCATTCCTAGCATGGGCCAACAACTTGGCCACCATTCACAATGCAAATAAATAAAAAATCTAATAAAAATGAATTGAATATTGTCAAGTGGCTGACAGTCCTGACTGTTGAGTCACTGAGCCTCGGAGTGAGAATAATTAAAGGCTATATTTTTCATGTCTTCTGAAGATTAATTTTTTTTTATATATAACCCTACAAGGGCATTGATGATATATATCTTAAATGACAATTATTTATTCAAACACATGAATCTTGATCACATGCTGGCATCTGCAACTAGTATACATTATCAATGTATTATCTCATTATCAACGGTCACTTACAACCTACATTCTATAGACTTCATTTCCAGTGACTGTAGGCCAAATGTAAAATTATAGCCTCTATGTCTAATATCTATGACTCTAAGTCTCTATGGTGTCATAGTCATCGTCACCTTGTTGGCAAGAAATACATCCATGTTACCCTCCCCATTAAATTTTGAAATGTTGTAGTGTGGCAAAATGTGAACGAGAGCATTGAGAGGGTGAAGTTGAAGTTGAAGGAAACATTCTAAAGTGGTTGGTCAGTTACTCAATATGCTTCTTTGGCATAAAAATAATGTTTCCTTTTTAGCCAACTTGGTCAAGGCCCACCATCCACCAATTGGAATAGGAGCCTCACACACAATGCTTTCCTTACTTTGTGTCTTGTAGGAGAAGTTGTTATCTCAATTCATTCATGCCTATAGCTAACATTTAAGCTTGCATGCCTCTTAGTTGTTGCAAAACCCTTGTCTTCCCATCCTTTTCCCTACTACTAAATGTATACTATGATAAAGCATCCTCCATATTGCCCAGCTATTTTTCAAGAATTACTGAGGTAGATAGAAGTAGTTGTACTTGCTTAGGTAGGTTTCCTTTCTTTTCAATATGTCATTATGTCTACCCAGCTTTGTAAAATTTTAAGTAGGGGTAGTAGTTTTTGGGTTGTGCTTTAATGGTAGGGTAATGATGAGATGGAAAAGTAGGAAACAATGGTGTTCAATAAAGTTGTGTTAATATTTTAGACAAAGACAAAGTTGGTCTAAAAAAAAAACTACCTAGAATTAAGTGCATGAAAATGACAAGGGTATAAGCTCAATGGTTTAAAGATCATTTGTTGCCTTGTCTGAGTAGGATTGTAATATGAGGGCCTATTGAAATGTTGCTATTATTTATTTATTTATTTATTTTTATTTTTTTGGGCTTGATGGGTGTTGAGAATGTTGCCTTATCTAAGATCATGAAATGATGAGCACCATGATTTTAGGTTTTTTTTGGCCCATTTCAGTGGGATGTGATTTTATTGATGGGGATAATTGTGTCTTTTATGGATCATTGGGTATTGGGAACTAAATTTTTCCCTGCAAAAGAGGAATTTCTAGTAATAATATCTAGCATGGCAAAGAGGAATTTATGATATTTCTTGGTCTTGATTCTAAGTTTATAGTTTAATTATTGAAAAAGTTATGTATGACGCTGAAAAAATGTAGTTATAAAAACCCATGTTTTAGAAATGTTTATGCTTGCAGGAGGTGTTTAATCATCAAGGAAAGAATCATGGAGTGTCTATAACTGTGAAGGAAGTGAAAACATGGCTTTGGCAATGGCAAGAAGGTGTAGGCTAATATGAGTTTATGCTTGTTGCAAGCCTCCATTATCCAATAGTGCTCATATTTTCAGGGATGTTTACTACTCTTTTCAGGGATCGTAGTAATTGAATTGTCTAGAGTAATTTAATTTTAAAAATTATTGTTAGATGGTCCATTCTAGAATTTGTTGGAATGAAATATGTTTAAATTTTACTATTGAATTATAAATCTAACAATTTCATACACAAAAACATGTTATTATATTAAAATATTCTAGATTCTCATTTGTTAGAAGTAAAGGAATTCCCTAGAGTTTTTGGTTTTTTTAAAATGCTGAAAAATAAAACATTCCAGAACTTGTTGGAATGAAATATTGTATGCATTTTCCTACTACATATTAAAAAAATAAAAAGAACAAAAAAGTAGAGTAGAGGAAATAGAGAAATAACAATATAAAAAATTGTATGCAGCAGCAAGAAATCTAATTTTGATTTTCTTTATATATGTAAACATTGTTTTTGTTTATTTATATAAAAAATAATATTGTTTTGTTTTATTTAAGAGTATCTTTATTTTTATGAATAGAAGTATTTTTATTATAAAATAATGTGTTTTATTAAAGAATTGAGTACATAAAATAATAGAGAGTGTTTAAGGGCTTCTTACTGTAATTATAAATTAAAGGGGAATGCAAGATAACATTTCTGAGGTGTTTCTTTTCTATCAACAGTTGGGAGCCTAAGATTAAGAATGAGTTAAAAGTATTAAATGATTTATATCTACTCACTTTCAGTACTGTCTATATGAAAATTATAAAAATAAAAAATAAAAAATGAATGTCATGTACAAAATAACATTAATTTAGAAACTGTCACCAAAAAAATTCTTGATAGATAGAAGTGGCCATCAAATTTAACCCTACCTTAACTGACACCATCAAACTGCTGGTGCTTGGATTTGTACCATGTAATTCAACACATATGCAGCAAAGAGAGACATGCAACAATTTTTTTGAAAGTCCATGCTACCTTAGACTTGCCTCTGTGGACAGCTTCTAAAAGTACTCAACCCCCATTACAGGTTGCTTGCCCACATGGAGACGTAGGGAAAACACATTAAATTTGAAAATCTGGTAAGGCATGGGCCCCCAGAGTGGTCGGTGGAAGTGTAGGGGTGGAAAGGCAAATTGAATTTGGAGTATAATAGTTCAATAGGCCAAAAGCAATTCCACGGTGGTACATTGGCATCAGTTAAATGAAGACATAGCAATGTATGGAGCATTGTTGGACATCATGACTTGTATACCCTTGCAACATGGACAGTAGAATAAAATAATGTTAAGTTACAGGACACATGGCATGTTGTGGGGATTTGGAGGTTGATTGCAAAGTCAACAAATTGTTAAATGCATTCCAGAAGTCCACCAGGGATTTGAGTGGTAGGAGGCAAATTTGAAAAATTGTAAAAGGTGTTTGGAATTTCCATCGGAAGGTGTGGGCTCAAAATGCAATTGCAAAAAAAGAGTATGAAAACTCTGTGGAAATCACATTTTCAAAAGGCAAGTGTTTGAAAGCACAAAGTAAAAATTGGCCTTTAAAGGCTCAATGGGGAAAAGCGGACAAGCAAGAGACGTTTTATAATTGTAGATTGCATATTGCATACCATCTTCAAGATTCCACACTAAACCACATGAAGCCTAAGAAGGGACGGTGGAAAGTGAAAACTAAAATGCAATATGAAATTTGACCTCCAAGTTGCATGAGAGGTGTCGGATCCTGCGAGACATAGGCATGAAAGAAACGAGTGGGAAATTGAAGTAGACAACCAATACAAATAACCAACTAGTAGGATGGGGACATGTGCCAATGATTGATTAGATGGCGACGCCATTGCGTTGCCAATGCTGGTTTTGATCCTGCGGTGAAGGCAAATATTTCTTCTGTTGCATTTTCCCCTTGTAGACACCTAGCTCTGCCATTAGAAAATGCTTTGTTCAGGGACTGTATTTAGTGCAGGCTCGCTTATGTTCAATGTAAATTCTAGCATGGATCAGGCCACTGCCTTCCATTTAAGTAGTGACCTGTGAGACAGGTTGTAAGAGCTTTTAATTTGATAGGTTCCAGATTCACAAACTATGTTTTCTAAATAACGTTGAATCAGACAAAGACCCCTTGATTTGTAATATATAGCTTACGAGGATATCAAAATAAGATGGAAAAATATTGTAATGGGAATATTTGTGAGTAATGAGCTTGGTGGAAGACCACCAACTTACAATAATTTTCATTTTCAAGCCAAGGAAATTTTGGAAAAGAAAATTAAGAGATTGCAAAGTAGGCAAACTTATTGGCCATTTTCTATAGCAGAATTTATCTTGAGAAACCTAGATATATTTCCTTAGGCTATTTTTGAAAAAACCATCTCTGTTGGATATCTTTATATCTAGAGTTTCTACTGGTTTTGATACATTTGGCGGAAGCAATGTTCTCATTATTATTTTCCCTATTGGTTTTCTGGTGGATTTTTAAGAGATTTTGAGGAGGATAGTTTAGATCTTATTTTAAGGTGTCTTTATGATGATCTCAAGTTAGCTGTGTGCAAAATGGCCTCACCTCTTCAAAGTTATCAAGTTCCTTTTGCATTCCTTAAAAGTCTGATTGAAATTCCTGTTTGTGTGAAAGCTCTTGTGAATGACCTTTCTTGGATTCTCAGAGGTGGTCATGTGGATGGGTAATTAATTTGAATTTGAATGCATACTGGGTCACTTCTTCCATGTTAGTGCTTTACTTGACCATGTCATCTTCACTCTATTGGCCAAACAAGAAAGATTTTTGAGTTGAAGTAGCAAGTTGGAAAGAGTTGAGTTTTAAAAAAATTTCAACAAGGTGTTTTTTTGAAATAGGTGGTTGGAAATGGAGTTAAATTTTAGAAAAATCCAAAAATTGCAAGTTGCAAATAATTCCATATGAGGCCCCAAACGCTCTGGGAAATCTTAGTGGGAAATGCAACTTGCAAAATGCAAGTCTTTAACATGCAATTTGTAAATTGCAGTCAACTCTCCCAATCCTTCTAGTCAAAGTAGGTGAGAGAAATGTCAACTAAAGGAGGTTTAGAGAGAATTGGAGGAGAAATGTAATTTTGTACTTGCATCTCCCAATTTTGCCATTCAACATGGGGTCCCAATGCAAATGGAAACTTTCAAGGCCATTTGCAATTGTGCAAAATTACAAATTACAATTGAAGTTCCCATTTCCCTAAAACATGTTTATAAGTGAAATGTGAACCCTAACTACAATTTGCAATTTTACAAAATTGTAAATTGTATTTGGAGTTATGGATTCCCTAAGGGAAACTACAAGTGCAAATTGTAATTTTGCAATTTGCAAATTATAAATTTGCAAAAGGCACTAGGATTTCCTCAAAAGGTCAAAAAGAGAAAAATAATGCATTTATGCATTAAAAATGTGGAGAAAAACCTAAAAATCTAATTTACAAAAAGCAAAGAAGAAAAAGGCAAATATGGAAAATACAAGTTGGAGCCAAAAAGTAAAAAGGTGAAATGACCCAAGTTTTTGTATTTTGATTTATTTTACTTATTCAAACACCTCCATGGAAGAATAATTCAGGTCTGTAAATCCAAGGGGGGCCATTCTAAAGAAGATCTCTCAAGTAGCCATGGGTCAAGTGTCATCAAATGAAATCATTGCAAGCCCATGTTATTCTTTGGCATGCATAAGGGAAAAGGCATCTGCCAAGAAGGTTTCAGTTGTGCAAGCAAGTAATCAAAGAGCATCTCTAGGGAGTTGCACAAGAAGTCAAAGTTTATTTGGCCCTCCACCATGAATTTTCACCTTCTAGCTCATGTAAAAAGCTTCTCCAGCTAAAAAATCAAAGTGGTCCTTTAGATGTTTTCACCCATAAAATATAGGGAAATAATATTGTTAATCATTTTAATCAAAGGGCAAAAAAATATATGAACTATCAATATGATGTTCAAAATTAGAAAATAATTGTTTAAAGTTTTATAATACTTAAAAACCTATAGGGTGCCTAGTACATATTATTCATTCTGTCAGTGGCATGATCACATGCCTTCACATGAGCACAAGCTAAATTATACATTTATTAAATTAAATATAAAGTTGTGTGTCCCTATGGCTATCTATGACTCGCTATTTAGTATGACCTGTAGCTTAGACTACAATTTAAAAAAACTTGAAAATTTCTCATGTTTCTAGGAATTTGGTTGCCATTCCTAGCATGGGCCAGTAAATTGGCTGCCATTCATATTGCACATGATAAAAAAAACTCTACTAAAAATAAATTCAATATTGTTGAGTGGCTAATGGTGTTGACTGCTGAGTCACTGAGCCTCAGAGTGAGAATAATTAAAGACTATATTTTTCATGTCTTTCGAAGATTAAATTTTTTATTGTGCAAGCCTATAAGGGCGTCAACAATATCTATCTTAAATGATAATTATTTATTTAAATAACTAAGTCTTGATCACATGATGCTAGATGCAACTTGTGCATATTATGAATGTATTATCTCATTGTGGGTAGTCACTTACAGCCTACAATCTATAGAATCCACTTCTAGTGACTGTAATCCAAATGTAAAATTACAGCATCTATGTTTAATATCTATGACTCTAAGTCTTTATGGTGTTGCAATTATCGTCACCTTACTAGCAAAAGATACCACCCTGGTGCCCTCCCCATTAAATTTCCAAAACTTGTGGCATGGCAAAATGTGAAATGGGAATGTTGGGAGGGGTGAAGTTGAAATTCAAGGCAAAATTCGAAAGTGGTTGGTTAGTTACTCAGTATGCTTCTTTGACGTTGAAATAATGTTTCCTTTTCATCCAAATTTTTTGTGGCCCACCATCTACCAATTGGAGTAAGAATCTAATAGATACTACTTTCCCTACTTTGTGTCTTATAGGAGAAGTGATTATCTCGATTCATTCATGCCCATATCTAACATTTAATCTTGCCTACCTTTGGGTTGTTGTGAAACCCTTATATTCTCTCCCCTTGCCCCACTACCAAATGTATGCTATGATGGAGCAACCTCCGTATTGCCCAACCATTTTTCAAGAATTATAGAGGAAAATAGAAGTAGTCATGCTTGCTTAGGTAAGTTTACATTCTTTTTAGTATCTCATTATATCTACCTAGCTCTATGAAATTTTAAATATAGGGGTAGTGGTTTTTGGGTTGTGCTTTAATGGTAGTGCAATGAAGAGTTCGAGTAGTAGCAAACAATGGTGTTTAATAAAGTTGGGATAATACTTTAGACAGATCTGGTTTGAAAAAAAACTATCTAGAACTAAGTGCATGGAAATAACAAGGATATAAGTTCAATGGTTTAAAGGTCGTTTGTTGCCTTGTCTAAGTAGAATTGTAATACGAGGGCCTTTTGAAATGCAATGGTGAGCACTATGATATTAGGTTTTTTTTTTTTTTTTTTTTTACCATTTTAGGAGGATGTGATTTTATAGATGGGGGTAGCTAGGAATTTTATGGTTCATTGGGTATTGGAAACTAATTTTTGACCCGTAAAAGAGGAATTTCTAGTAATAATATCTAGCCAGGAAAAGGGGAATTTCTTGTATCTCTTGGTCTTGGTTCTAAATTTATGGTTTAGGTATTGAAGAAGTTATGTATGATGCTGAAAAGATGTAGTTATAAGAGCCCATGTTTTATAAATGTTTATGCTTGCAATGAGTTTTTTAATCATCAAGGAAAGAATCGTGGAGTGTTTATAATTGTGAATGAAGTGAAAACATGGCTTTGGAAATGGTAAAATGGTGGAGGTTAATATGATTTTATGTTTGCTACAAGTGTCCATTATCCAATAGTGCTCACATTTTTAGGTATGCTTATTACTCTTTTTAGGAATCTTTGCAGTTATATTGTCTAAAGTTATTTAATTTTACAAACTATTGTAAAATGGTCAATTCCAAAATTTGTTGGAATGAAATATTGTATGCATTTTACTATTGAATAATAAATCCAACAATTTCATAAACAAAAATATTTTAATATATTAAAATGTTCTAGATTGTCTTTTGTTAGAAGTAAAAAAATTCCATAGAGTTTTTGGTTTTTTTAAACTGCTGTAAAATAGAACATTCCAGAATTTGTTGGAGTGAAATATTGTATGCATTTTACTATTAAATATTAAAAAAATTAAGAGAACAATAGAGCAAAGTAAAGGAAATAGAAAGAAATAACAATATTAAACATTGTATGCAGGAGTAAGCAATCTAATTTTGATTTTTTTTATATATGTAAACTTTGTTTTTGTTTATTTATATAAAAAATAATATTTTTTTATTTTATTTAAGTGTAGCTTTATTTTTGTGAGTAAAAGTATTTTTATGATAAAATGATTAGTGTTTTATTAGAGAATTGAGTACATAAAATAACAAAGAGTATGCAAGGGCTTTTTGTTACAATTAGAAAATAAAGGGGAATGCAAGGTAGCATTTCTGGGGTGTTTTGTTTCTATCAATAGTTGGGAGCGTATGACTAAGAATGAGTTAAAAGTATTGAACGATTTCCATCTACTGACTTTCAATAGTGTCTACATGAAAATTATGAAAGTTAAAAATTAAAAATGAACGTGATGTGCAAGTTGATTTTAGTTTTAAAACTGTCACAAAAAAATTCTTAATGGATAAGGGTGACCGTCAAATTTAACCCTTGGATGCATCCATCATCGAAATGCATGATGTGGGGGAGGAAGATAGCTGGTAGTTGTTTTGTTTTCATGATTTTCCTCATAATCGCCGAATTATACATAGGCCATAAAAGGCATTTGATTAATTAAAGGCATTTATAGGTCTTGAAGACTCAAACCACAATTTTCCCTGAGTTTCTAGGTTAAAGGGACAGACATTTACGCCTGGTATTATACTTTATAGCCCACTGGTATCATCAATGCCAGAGTTTTATGCCTATTCTTCCTGACATGGATGAGAAATTGAAGGTGCAAGGAGCAGAATGTGAGATTGTATTCATTTCCTCTGACGAGGATTGGGTTTATTTTGAGAACTTTCCCAAGGCTCTGCCTTGTCTTGCTATTCCTTACTATGCCTTTTCTTTCTATTTCGTGCCTTGTCAATTTGAGGCCTTTCCCTTTACTGGTCCATGGAAATGAAAACTTGAAAATGCAAAATTTGGAATCTCATACTAATAAATACAAGCAGAAAATTTGGAATCTCAAATTGAGAAATAGGACCAAAAAACTTTCCAATGCTTGTTATTGTGCTTTTTAGTGCATGAGTAGCTAGCTTGACTTTTTTTCATCTATGGGTACTTATATGCCCATCATTTTAATCCTATTAGAAATTGATAACATTATGCAAGTTTATATTCCTTTTGTTTTTGCTTTAGGAATACAGGGAGGAGGATTATGTTTCAAAAGAGCCAATGATGATAGGGCATGAATGTGTAAGAATTATTGAGGAGATGGGAAGTTAAGTGAAGAATGTGCAGGTTGATGGCATCATTCATCGAGTATATAGGCATGTGGATGAATGATGCGATGATAGATAACTTCATTGTATGGTTTTAATATATTTTTTCATAAAAAGATTAATAATATTTTAAAATCCCTTCTACTTGTAACCTATGTTTGTGACTTGGATAAATATTATTCACTTTTAAAAAGTAGATCAGACTTTGTATTGCCACTATCTTTCAATGTTTCACATGATAGATAGATATTTCACGATCATGATGATAATGTTTTACCATTATAAGCAGATATTTCATGACATATTACAATGTACATTACATTACCTTAGATCAGTATTTAGATTGGATTTTGTATTGCCACTATCTTATAACATTTTACATGATAGACATAAATTTCATTATTATTATGATAATATTTTACTACCAAAATCAGATATTTCATGACATTATTACATGTCAAAGGACAACTTATATTATCTTGACTGTTCAAAAGTTTCCAGACATCATCAAACAATAAAAACCTTGGCTAGTGTTTCAAATATCATTTTACAATCATAATGTGAGAATAAAAAAAGGTAAGAATTCAATTACAATCACTTGAATGGCATTCTCTAATTTTTTTGGCGGGGTGGTTGTTCTCTTAAACTACGCTTTTGTATTAAAATTTAAGGATAACATTCTTATTCCAATCTATTTAAGATTATAGGAAAAGAATATAATATATTTTATAACATTAATCATAACAGATAGTTTTATAATAATACTTATTATTCATGGTATTTATGATAATAATAATTATTCATTACGATTAAATAAAATTTCATAGTTAAATATTGGTACATTAACTAGTTTGTCAACCACCAATATGAATTGCATAATAAATTTATTGCATTAATATTGATAGCTCAGTTATGGTTTAATTTGTTAAGCATTTACCAGGTTATGATATTAGGTTTATAATTAGGGATCTTGAGAGACAACTCCACCCTAGTTCTTCGGACACTAAAACATATCTCGATATTGGACTAAGAACATTTTAAAACCCATATAACATCTCTAACATGTCCATATGATGTTTTTATCTTAAATAAGGAATTTTTTTTATAACTTCCTATGGTGGTTCCATCATGGAATATAGTGGTTATGTAACTGTCCCCTGTAAAAAGGTGTAGTTCTATCACCTTCTCCCCATCTTCCAAAATTAGCTTGTAGGATTAAAGTTTTGGCATATTTTGCATGTTGATTGTTGGGTTTATTGATATTTCTACCTTTTATTTGCTTACATGCTAGCCAAGATTAGTCCCTCTTCTATTTTAAATCACTTTGATTATCTTCTAAATTACACTTCCATTTATACTTAGTTAAACTCCTTCATGTGATCTCCATTGCTCTTCTACAATTAAGTCAAAATTTTCTTGATTTTGGGTCCAAAAAGTTAAATTAAACCATGGAATGTTGAATATTTTTATATCCATGGCATGTTACAATTTTTTTGGAGCTCTACCTCTATTATTTTTATGATTGAATACAAATGCAAAAAATGAAATGCCATTGATTCTGTAACCTAGTCTTTACAAATAGTATACTCATTCAGCCACAAATCAACTGCTCTTTTCTTGGGATTATCTCTCTTATTATCACCATTTTTGTGATAGTAATTGGTTCATCCTCCTTTTTATAGAGTCCCTAAAATATTTTCTTTAATAAAGAAGCTAGCATACTAAGGACTACAACAACACATGCTACATGTTTTCAACTGATCTCTACATTGATCACATTGGAGGTTTTTTTATTTTAATTTATTCTATTTATTTATATTAGATTAGATAAATCATTATGTCAATAAATTAGATTTATATTCTATTAAAAAAACTAAATTTGATAAGAAAAATAATAATTTCTTTTTCCAATCTTTACAAAAATAAATAGTAACTAGTCACTTTATTTGGTTACATTCATTAAATTTAGTCATAATATATGATATTGCATTAAAATCATAAGTGAATTTTATAATAGGTCAGACATACTTTCAATAATTTCAACAATCAATTTTAAATATTGAAATAAACTTTTTTCACACACGTGTGCGTACACAAGCAATTAGAAAACCCTTTATCAGCTTAGGTAGACCAAAGACATTGTTTAAATATTGATTTATTCCATTTCTAACAAATAAGAATGTTGTTTTTAGATCACAACAACATAAAATTGGTATTTAAATAATCATTCTATTCAAAACAAACACATTGTTCATAGCTAGTGTGCATCCAATCTAAGAACATTGAAACTTATTTTGGTTTTCATTTGCAAAAGAACTATTGAGTGTTTAGTAGAATTTATTGTTTAAGATACAAATATTATTTTGTGTTATTTTAATTTTAGTTAAATTTAGTTTTCATGCTAGATTCATCCATATATTATTTAGAAAATCACAAAAATAACTTCACATAGGTTGCATTTAGAAAAGATAAAAAATTGGAATTTGCATAGTTAGAGTATATCTCTCTCTTACCTACTTCTCCTCTTAACTACACAAAGAAATAATTTTGTATGAAATTTTCAATTGTATTATGGAAATTTTTTTTTGGATTCTTCTAACTATTTATGCTCTTTTGTTTAGTCATGGCATAACTATAAATGCATAGTTCTCTGAGTGGCTAAGATGTTGCCATGTGACATAATCTTAAGGTGTCAGAGATATGATTGCATAATTTGTTTGATGAGATTTGAGTGGCCAATATGTACCTATATGGCACAATTTTAGGGCCTCAGAAGTAATCCTATTTTAATTATGGATAATACTTTGAGTGGTTGAGGTGTCACCATGTGCCACAATCTTACGGCCTCAGAGATATGAATGTGTAATTTTAATGATAGGCTTCAAATAGTCGATATGTTTCCATATGGGATAATCTTGGGGATCCAAAAGCAATATAATTTTTACTATGCATTGTGGCCTGAGTGGAAGAGATGTTGCCATGTGGCATAATCTCAAGGTCTTAGAGATATAACTATTTACTTTGCTTGACATGCTTAGAGTGGTTGATATGTTGCCATGTGACACAATACCAAGGTTCTAGAAGCAATCTAATTTCAATTATGCGCTATGCTCTGAGTGGATGAGATCTTACCACATGGCTTTATATCGGGACTCATGCAATATGCGTTTGACTATGCACTATGCTCCAAGTGGATGTGATGTTACCATGTGATACAATCTCAGGGCCTCAAAGATATAACTATATACTCAACGTGAAGGGCTCTTAGTGGCTGAGATGTCAGTATGTGGCACAATATTGGGGCTCCAAAAGTAATTGATTTTTAGTTTTAGACTATATCGAGAACTTGAAGGACTATGATAAATTGAAATTTGTACCAGTATCAAAAAGTTGCAAGTGAATGGGATAATGAAAATTTTCACAATTTTAAACTTTTGAAGGGGCCAAAGACTTCGAATATTGTGTGAGAAATGATCAAAATTGAGTCAAAAAAATGCTGACATGTGACATGATTTTTGCTTTATAAGGAACTTAATAGACTTGAAAGATGATCTCAACTTTGACAAGTTCAAAGTTAACTAGATCATGAGTATACTTAAATTGGTCTTATAATATTATACCCAAATTAATTTAATAACCAAGAACTTACACCATACCTTCTTTTAAAAAATATATTTTAATTGAATTTGTCTAAATTAATTATATAATATTATTTTCAACTTAATCTAATAATAAATAAATTAATGTATTAAAAATAAAGAGAATAATTTTAAAATTAATTAATAAAAAAAAAATTTTAAGTAAAATAACCAAACGTGACTCGACATAAATTATATTTCAAAAAGTTAGAGAAGATTATACCTTTCTTGTGTCAGCTTTGGTGGAATGGGCGGATTGGGCAAAACACTACTTCTCAAAAGGACCTTCAATAGCCGCCCATTCTTCCCCAATGGCTTATGCTTTGGCTTACAGTTTCAAACTACCGCTCTTTGGAAACTCTAAGAAATGATCTTGTCAAGCAAATATCTCTTATAGAATAAATGAAGCAGAGAGAAAGATGCTGTAAAAATATGGTTAAGTGAGAGAATGATAGAAAATAAATTCACCAAGTTTTTAGATGATGTATGGGAAAGAAGTGCAAGCTCCTTGTTAACCCAATTGAACTATCTACCCATCACAAAGAATATTAAAATATCATAACATATAATTCACTATCAATAATTTTTAAACTTATATTAGACACATTCTCTACTTAGTAAACTCCAAAAAAATAGTAACCTATACTATTAATAAATCATCTCAATATACATTTGTAAAATATAACAATGAATCTATTTAACACTCAACATTATAACAAGTAAATAAATAATTTATTAATAAAAAAAGTGTAAAAATAATAATATAAAATAAAATTGCATTAGAAAAATTATATTTAACATTCATTAAAAAAATCTAAGTTTAATCAAAAGGTCCTCAAAAATAAAATTCTATAAAACCTTAAATGAATATACAAAGAAATGCAGTTTCATCAAAATTTAATATAAATAAATATATTAACCAATTACAATCAATTAAGGAAAAATAATATGCAAAATGCATAAATAAATCCCAACTATTTGATTATAAATCTACGAGGATAGAATTTCACATCTACAGATTAAGGTTATCTTTTTTTCATGTGTGGATAATTGTTTGACTCTAATAGCTGCAATGTTCATCCATATGTGATAGGAACGTAACCCAAAAAATATATGATAATTGAATAAGCTTTCATAAGTACATTTTTAATTATTTTAATGATATAGAGCATTTGAGAATCTTTTAAAAAATAAAAGAATCATAAACAACTTGATGATTGTGTTTGGTTGGTTTTTATTTTCAAAACCTTCAATCAATTTCCCCTGATTTTGTTTTTATAATTTAAAAATAAGATCATTTTTCTTTTTCTAATTAGTAGAATTATCTAAAAACTTAAGAAAAATAAAATATGTTTTGAAATATATATTAAATAAGAGAATAATTGAATTACATTGAAAAGAATAAAGCTTTTAAATAACTAAAATATTAAAAAATAAAAGACTTAAATGATTAGAGTAACTCTAATATCATATATTAAACTTATGTCTTGTTGTGTTTTTATAAAATAAATTTCTGCAGTATAATAAATGCTCTAATGAATATTTGGTTTCGTTTAAAATGTATGTGAGTGTTAAATAATATCCTCTATAAAATGTTCAAATGTATTTATTGAATGTCTCTTTATAAATAACCATCTATGTGTACTTGATTGTAATCAATTAAAATCAAATTACAATCTTATTTTTGTGCAAACAGAGATGTAATGGTCAATCTAAGAAATATCTGACAAATAAAACAAATGCACCCTTAGAATAGTAGATGATACAAAGCGGTAGAAGATTATCCTAATCCTCTGCATAGGCACCAGAAATGTAAAAACACAATACACAGAGAGCTCAGAATAAGAGAAAATAAAAAGATAAAAAATAATAGTTGAACAAGGTTAAGAGAAGGATAATAAACCATAAAAGTTTATAAAACATGCCAATAATACTTAGTTGACAATAATAATTGACAAATATACAAAACACCTTAAAATTATATAATTTAACATTTAATAAATATATTAAAAAAATCATATCTATTATTATTAATAAAATTTATTATTTAATAAATATCAAACTCATTTAATACTCCACTTATATGAATCTAATACAATTATCTATATAAAGAATTTAGATCTCAATCCACTGACTTTCCCATATCCAAGAAATGGTTCATGGAGTATTATCCTATGAAATTCATCTTATGGATTATGAGGGCCAATGTAATTTTCCCACCAACCCTTTAATAACTTCCCTCCGAAAAACATTAAGGATTGACAGGAAAAGACTATACTAGGCCATACTAATAGATAAATACAAGTTTAATTGTAATATGATAGTTTGTTCATTTCATATGCCCATTGCTCGCACTACACTTGTTGTTATCCAATGATTAAGGATGGAAATGTTTTTCATGGAATGGTGAGAGAAAGCATCTGCACCCACTTCACAAACCATAGGATGATCATGGATTCTACTTTAAATGTTAATATGGATAATTTTGTGGATTAATTAGCAACTGGCAATTTAATGGAATTTATTCTATTAAATGAAGGACCGTAGGTAAATGATTCATAATATTTTTTGGAATAGTGGGAGGGCTGGTTATACTTTTTGAGATTAGCTTCGATCACATCTTCATGCTCAAGTGACCCAATAGAAATATATTTGGTGGTTCTCAATCAAATAGATGGATAAGTGTTAAACTCTTCACGGATTCAAGTTGGGCTCTATAAGCCAGCTAGCAACCTTTGGTTCATTATGCCTTGGTTCCTATGGAGCACTTGGTTTTGATAATGTCTACCAACAAAATCTATTTGCTCTCTTGACATTGTATCATTCTTTTCTTTCAATTTTGATTTCTAACATGATAAGATGTTTCATTCAAAGAGAGAGAGTATTTCCACAATCCATTAAAATAAAATTCAGATTTCTAGTTAAAATTGTAAACAAAATTAAATCAATGATTCAGGTCACACTGCATGAACTATTATTAAGATGAGAGAATAGGAGAATAGATAACTAAATTGTAGATTTGGGTTTCTATTAAAAGGTTAAGATGAGAGAATAAAAAAATAGATAAATAAATTGCAGACTCAAGTTTCTATTAAAAGGTGGAAGCATTTAAGTGTTGTAATGTTGGTTGTTGGGCAAGATCATTAATAGTATAATATTAAAAGAAGGAAATAAATAATAATAATTTTTTAATTTTTATTACTGTTATTAATAATAAAAAGGGAAAATGACTTCATGAAAGATATTTAAAAAAAATTATTTTAATGAATAAAATTAGTTAAAAATAAAGATATTTATTAATTACCTAGATAAAGTTTCAGACCATTTAAATTTTTCTTATATATTGAAAATATAGATTAACTAAACTAAATTTTGAAGGGAAATTAGAAAAATAATAAAAATGGTATGAAATAAAATTAAACTAAGTAAGAAATGGAAGAACTAGGTACCTTGAGAAATTCTTATCTTAAGAAAGGCATGATAGGATGATAAAAGGAAAGGAAATTGGAAGTAGTAGGTTCTCAAATGTTTTGAAAACCAAGATAACAACTACCCACTCAGAGACAAAGCACATATATGATAACAAGTCTTTAGAAAGATTTCTACCAAAGCTGACTTAATCACACTATCCTTATTTATATCAGTAACAAGTTAATTTACTCTCGTGTTGATAGAGCAACCAATCTCCCCAATATATGACATCCCATAGGAACAATCAACTTTGTACACTCCACTTTTAAGTAATGTATGAAGAAGAAAGGTCATATGGATGTTCTTAAAATTAGGAAATTCCATTATCATACAAGAGGGAGGTTTTGGATCTATTAAGGTCATCATCCTGATTCTACAAACCTATATAATTTGAAGGCTCTAGAAATATATTCCCTTTTGTAACCATTATTCTTAAAAATATGCTTCTTTATTTGTATTCTGAAGTTTTATAAATTTTCCCATATCCTTCCATGAATAAATAAAAGAATCCACAAGAAAAGATATTTTTAAAGTATGGAGGGCTTCATATAGTTACCTTGGAGAACATATCCACGTGTGTGCTTTTGAATTGGTTCATCAATAGCCTCACTTGAATTACAATCCAAAGTGAAATAATCACCTTTAAAACCCCAAAAATGCACCAAACCCAAACCACTAATTAAGGCAACCCCTGAAGCCCACTTCATATATGGCCATGACCCATAACTAGATCCACAATCTATCTCTTGATGGAAATCACTTTTGAAAACTTGGTCTACCACACTAGTCAAAGAATTGCAAAATGTATGCACAGTAATAGGTCATCTCAAAATAGAAGAACTAACAGCCTTCTTGAGAGCCATACAACAATTATTTTCAATAAAATTATAGTTATTTACTATTACTGAGAGCTGGATTTGAATATTTAAGTTTTCTTCCAAGTGTAAGGCACGTTAATATTCTACACAGAGTAAATTGTAAAGTAAAATTTTTCTGAATAAACAAACATCCTAAATATGTTAAAAATGTATAAATTGAGGGCTTCTCCCCTATTCTAAGTTATTTTTGTTGGTATTTATTTTTCTCCCAAGTATAGGCACTTCCAAATTTTGGGATCACTGTTGTTTAGATTTTACCTCTCTTGCTAAGGTGGTTGCAGTGGTACAACCATTCACAAGATATAACAGCATGTTTATATGACTCCCCTACCCAACATGGATCAAATCCACCATGTTTTTCCTCATGGCAACATTTTGAAATAATGATTTATGTAAAATTTTCTTGCAAAGTTAATGGAAAATATTTATGGCTCTTACTATTTCCTTTTGATGAAGTGCAGTGATGTTTTAATTTAAATGTTGTTGATTGGATATCTTGTTTTATGCGTATTACTTGTTGTCATCTTTGGATTAGATCTATATTATAAATCTCTTTCCACATTATGTTTGGAAATATGTTTCTAAATAACTTGTTACAACACCCTAGGTTTATAGATTAAATGGGAAAAAGTATATGAGATTCTAGTTTTTGTGTATGTTCTATGGTTTCAGGATCATTTAGGTATTTTCATTTCATTGTCTCCAATACCTACAAATTACCTCTGATAGTTCCTAGTAGGTTGCATTTGAGTCTTTTGCATCTTTAAAAAGAAGTGATTTCATGAATGTTGAATAATCCATATTTTTGGAAAATCACCAGCACATGACCCCTTTTTATAAACTACCTAACTATCTTACCATCTTACCCTATAAATAATACTCCTTTCGGATATGTTAAGTGTTATTTGTCATGCAAATGTATACGAGCTTGCCTATATAACATGTATTTTAATCTTCTGCTTTAAAGACCTAAAAATACAATTTTTCATTCAGCCCATGTTGTTTAAGGTTCTTTAGCATAAAGATTGCAGTCATATCCCCATTTTTCTTTAGTAGCTTGTATGTGACTTAGTACATTTTATCATCCCATGTGATAAACCATCCCAGGTGGAGTGAACAAATTTTGTTGTGCCCTGGTCATATTTGTTTTCCTTTGTGCCAAAAATCCACATGGAAGTTAAATTATAGAATCTCCCATGTGAGCAAGCTATCCCTTAGGTCCTCTCACATTGGTTTAGGAAGACCCAGAAGTAGCAGGGCATTGACCATACCTTTTGTCAGTGCCTCTCAGTCATTTTTTGCATTCAATCCATTATTGATACCAAACCCTCTATTAGCTATAGGGACATAACAACGGGTTTTTCATCTTTGTTTTCCATTTTATTCATGTGTGTAAGGTCGAGTGAAAAGAGGTGTATAACTTGGAACCAAAAATCAAATGGTGTTGTTTCTAAGGAAAGAAAAGACACCCATGGCACTTGTGTTATTGGGGACTCTTGTAGAGAGCTAAAGTTGTAAGTAATTCATGTTGAAAAGTTTTCTACCTATTTTTTGCTAAAGTAATCTTAGATGCATTTTAAAAGAGTTTGTCCATATTATCTTATGTGTTTGAATATTGGGGTTATTTGAGCATGCTTTTGCTATCTTGGCCATCAACACCACAACACTCCACTAGGGACGTGCCATGAATTGAGAGATTTGACTGAAGTGACATCTACTGAATTTGCTCTAAAGAGTTGTAAAATTATAATGTTTTGAGGTGGTTTCCACTTTTTGAACATGAATCTAAAAATTTCATTATCTCTGGTTTCATACATCATCACTAATTTTAGAAAGATATGGTTTTAGTATGTATCACTACAAGTTTGTAAATGGTTATATTCTATAAGTTTGCTTCTAGTGGTAACTCCAAAACATCATCTGGTTTCAAAGAAAGATCAGTGCCCATCTTCAATTTCTTCAACTTTAAGAGTCCTTTTGCTTGCAAAATTGAAAGGATTGAGGTCATCCTTCAAATATGAATCATCAAAATAACTTGTCTCACCCTTAGGTGTTTGTCAAAGAAGATAGAGACAAGTTTGGAAGCCTATTGAAGGACGAAGTGCAGCTACAAAAGATTGTTTAGGCTATCAAGATTATGGTAACCTTGAACTTTTTGTTCAAATTCCTATTATTTAATATTGTCATAGCTCTCCTAGTGATTTAGAATCATACAGTCCAATTTATTAACTATCTTCTTCTCAACTAGCTGAATCCCCTCCTAAATTTGATCTACCATGTCCACCTCATTCACCCTATCACATCTCTTTGCCATTTGTTCGTCAACCCACTATTAAACCAATCATGATGCATAGGGACAAAGATGAGAATGATAATCCTAATTTTAGAATTCCCAAATTTAGGAATATCAAATTTAATAAAATGGAAAGCTACTCTAATGAAGTAAGGAATCGCCCTCTGAAATTTCAAGGGAACAATGCAGTGAGTGGTGATCAACACTTGAGGGATTTTCACAATATCATTGAAGATTATGAGCTTGAGCATGAGTATGTGTGCATCAATTTATTTGTGCACATGTTACAAGAAGATGCTCATAAATGGTTCAATTCCCTTCCCTATGGATGCATTGATTCATGGGAAGAGATGAAGAATGTTTTTAAAATTTAATATGGTGATATAATTGATCCAAGGATCTTTTTGGCTACATTTGAAAACATCAAGAATAATCCTAATGAGTGTGCTCAATACTTCAATACAAGATTCAACAAGGCTATGATGCAGTTGCCTAAAAACATAAGGCCTAGGGATATAGTGTGATTGATAAAATATTGTGATGTATTTAAAAAGAAGGCTATGTACTACTTGAAGTATGAAGCTCTCATGAATCTATGGTTGGCATTCAATATGGCAATCAAAATCGAGAATAACATAAAGGATGTGGTAAATCCCTTGAACAAGTAGGATGATATAAATTTGGTTAATCTAGAAAAAACACAATCCACTAAGACAGCTAACCTTGAAGAGGTTTTTAAAGTCTTTAGCCTCCACTATCAAAGGGATGTCCTAAAAGATATCTAGGGCTAAGAAGGGCATATGTCACAGGTCTAAAATTTAGGAGAAGAATCCAAATCTGAATCAAGCACAAAGGAGCCATATATGTGATGACACGAATCATAATAGAGGAGTCTATAGACTATAGGCTATAAGCGACTATCAACAATGAGATAATACATAAATAATATACACAGGTTATAGCTACTAGTATGTGATCAAGATTTAGGTGTTTGAATAAATGAATGTCATTTAAGATAGATATTGTCGACGCCCTTGCAGGGTTACACAATAAAAAATTTAATCTTTAGAAGACATGAAAAATATAACCTTTAATTATTCTCACTCTAAGGTTTAGCGACTTAATAGTCAACACTATTAGCCACTCGACAATATTATATTCATTTTTGGTAGAGTTTTTTTTATCATATGCACTATGAATGGTGGCTAAGTTGTTGGCCCATATTGGGAATGATAGGCAAATTACTAGAAACTTGGGAAAGTTTCAATTTTTTTTTAATTACAGTATGAGCTGGAGGTGGTACTAAATAGCAAGTCATTGATAGATACAATGACATATGACCTTATATTTAGTTTAATAAATATTTAATTTGGCTTGTGCTCATGTGAAGTTATGTGATCATGCCACTACTAGAATGAATCATAGGTACTAGTAACCCTACAGGTTTTTAAGTATTATAAAACATTAAACAGTTGTTTTTTAATTTGGAACATCATATTGACAGTCCATATATTTTTTTGCCCATCTATTAAAATAGTTAAAAATATTATTTCCCTATATTTTACTTTTAAAAATGTAAAAAATGTTCAAATAGCCAGCAAATTTAACCCCTGGGTCAAAGTAATGTATGTTATCCTTTAATATCTGACTGTATGATAGTGAAATATTTGTCTATCACGTGAATATCTATCTATCATGTGAAATATATGTACATTGTAATATATCATGAAATATTTGCCTGATCATGAAATATATGATCTATTTTTTAAAGCCATACATGGGTCATAGGTAGAAGTCACAAACACAAGTCACTAGGTAGTTTTCACAAGAGAAGTTGGCTGCCATCAAGAGGCTTCAACACACTAACCCTATGGCCGTTTCTTCCCAACCATGATTTGGGTGCATTTATATATGCTCTAGTTAAAGGGCTACCTTGATCAGGGGTTATATGTGCCATAACCCCTGATAAGGGTAGTACATTAACTAGAGTGTGGATATAAATTCACCCAAATCATGGTTAAGTAGAAACTCCAACATGGGTAGTGTGTTGAAACTACTCGGTAATGGCCAATTGCTATCTGAAAACTACCTAGTGACCTGTGTTTGTGACTTTTACCCATGACTCGTGTATGGATTTAAAAAGTAGATCAAATATTTCATGATCAGGTGGATAATTTGTGACATTTTACAATGTATAGATATTTAACATGATAGACAAATATTCACATGATAGATAGATATTTCACTATCATACAATCAGATATTAAAAGAAAACGTACATTACCTTGACCCAGGGGTTAAATTTGGTATTTGTTTGGACAATTTTTTACATTTTTAACTATAAAATATAGGGAAATAATATGTTTTTAACCTTTTTAATAGATGGGCAGAAAAATATACGAATTGTCAATATGACATTCAAAATTAAAAAACAAACGTTTAAAGTTTTATAATACTTGAAAACCTATAAGGTGCCTAGTATCTATGATTCATTCTAGTAGTGGCATGGGCACATACCTTCATGTGAGCCCAAGACAAATTATAAATTTATTAAATTAAATATAAGATCATATGTCCTTGTGGCTATTTGTGACTCATTGTTTAGTATGACCTGTGGCTCAAATTGCAATTAAAAACAATTAAAACTTTCCCAAATTTCCAACAATTTGGCCACCATTCCTAGCATGGGCCAGAAACTTTGCCATGATTCATAGTGCACATGATAAAAAAATCTACTAAAAATGAATTTAATATTGTCGAGTGGTTTACAGTGCTGACTGCTGAGTCGCTAAGCCTCAGTGAGAATAATTGAAGGCTATATTTTTCATGTCTTTTGAAGATTAATTTTTTTATTGTGCAAGCCTGCAAGGGCGTCGATAATATCTATCTTAAATGACAATTATTTATTTAAACACCTGAATCTTGATCACATGTTGGCAGCTGTAACCTACACACATTATCAATGTATTATCTCATTGTCGGCAGTTCCTTATAGCCTATAGTCTACAGACTACACTTCCAGTGACTATAGTCCAAACATAAAATTTTAGCCTCTGTGTTTAATATCTATGACTCTAAGTCTCTATGGTGTCACATTCATCGTCACCTTGTCAACAAAAGGTATAGCCCTGCTGTACTTCATGTTAAATTTCAAAAACCTGCGACATGGTAAAACATGAAATGGGAGCGTTAGGAGCGTGAAGTTGAAGTTGAAGGTGACATTTCAAAGTGGTTGGTTAGTTACTCGGTATGCTTATTTGGCATTAAAATAATGTTTCCTTTTCTGCCAATTTGGCCATATCCTACCATCCATCAATATGAGTAGGAGTCTAACACACACTGCTTTCCCTACTTTGTGTCTTGTAGGAGAAGTTATTATCTCGATTCATTCATGCCCATAGCTAACATTTAAGGTTGCCTATCTCCAGGTTATTGTTGAACCCTTGTCTTCTTTCCCTTTACCCCACTATGAAATGTATGCTATGATGGAGCAGCCTTTGTATTACCCAACCATTTTTCAAGAATTACAGAGGATGATAGAAGCAAAGTAGTTGTGCTTGCTTGGGTAACTTTACTTTCTTTTCATTTTGTCATTATGTCTACCCAACTCTATGAAATATTTTGTAGGGGTAGTGGTTTTTGGGTTGTGCTTTAATGGTAGTGTAATGAAGAGCTAGAACAAGAGGAAATAATGGTTTTTAATAAAGTTGTGTTAATACTTTAGAAAGAGTTGGTCCAAAAAAAAAAACTACCTAGAACTAAGTGTATGGAAATAAAAAGGGTATACGCTTAATGCTTTAAAGGTCATTTTTTACCTCGCCAAAGTAGGATTGTAATACAAAGGCCTATTGAAATGTTGTTATTTTCTTTTCTAGGCTTGATGGGTGTTGAGAATGTTGCCTTATCTTAGATCATTTAATGGTGAGCACTGTGATTTTAGGTTTTTTTGGGCCCATTTCAAGAGGATGTGATTTTATAGATGGGGACAACTAGGAATCTTATGGTTCATTGGGTGTTGGGAACTAATTTCTACCCTGCAAAAGAGGAATTTGTAGTAATAATATCTAGCCAGGAAAAGAGGAATTTCTTGTATGTCTTTCTCTAGATTCTGAGTTTATTGTTTAGGTATTGAAATAGTTATGTATGATGCTAAAAAGATGTAGTTATAAGATCCCTATGCTTGCAATAAGTGTTTAATAATCAAGGAAAGAATCATGGAGTGTTTATAACTGTGAAGGAAGTGAAAACATGGCTCTAGGAATGGTAAGATGCTGGAAGTTAATATGAGTTTATGTTTGTTGCAAGCCTCCATTCTCCAATAGTTTTCACATTTTTAGGTATGTTTACTACTCTTTTCAAGAATCTTAGCAGTTGAATTGTCTAGAGTTATTTAATTTTACAAACTATTGTAAAATGGTCCATTCCAGAATTTGTTGGAATGAAATATTATATGCTTTTACTATTGAATAATAAATCAAAAAAATTCATTCACAAAAACATTTTAATATATTAAAATATTCTAGATTGCCTTTTGTTAGAAGTAAAGGAAATTCCTAAAGTTTTTTTTTTTTTTAATTGATGTAAAATAGAACATTCTAGAACTTGTTGGAATGAAATATTGTATGCACTTTACTATTAAATATTAAAAAAATAAAAATAATAGCAGAACAAAGTAGAGGAAATAGAGAGAAATAACAATATTGAAAATTGTATGCTGTAGCAAGCAATCTAATTTTGATTTTTTTTATATATGTAAACTTTGTTTTTGTTTATTTATATAAAAAATAATATTTTTTTATTTTATTTAAGTGTAGCTTTATTTTTGTGAGTAAAAGTATTTTTATGATAAAATGATTAGTGTTTTATTAGAGAATTGAGTACATAAAATAACAAAGAGTATGCAAGGGCTTTTTGTTACAATTAGAAAATAAAGGGGAATGCAAGGTAGCATTTCTGGGGTGTTTTGTTTCTATCAATAGTTGGGAGCGTATGACTAAGAATGAGTTAAAAGTATTGAACGATTTCCATCTACTGACTTTCAATAGTGTCTACATGAAAATTATGAAAGTTAAAAATTAAAAATGAACATCATGTGCAAAGTGACATTAGTTTAAAAACTGTCACAAAAATAGTTCTTGATGGGTAGGGGTTATGGGCACCATAACACCTGATCACGAGAGCGTATTAAGTAGAGTACACATATAAATGAGCCCAAATCATGGTTGGGAAGAAATGCCCACATAGGCAGTGTGTTGAAATCACTGGACAGAAGCCAATTGCTCTGCAACAACTGCCTAGTGACTTCTACTAGTGCCCTATGTATGGCTTTAAAAAGCAGATCATACATTTTATGATCAAGGAGATATTTCATGACAAATTACAATACACATATAGTTCACATGAGAGATAGATATTTCACTATCATATAGTCAAATATTAAAGGACAATGTATATTGCCTTGACCGAAGGGTTGAATTTGGCTACCGTTTGGATGTTTTTTTACATTTTTCCCTATAAAATATGGGGAAATAATATTTTGAACCATTTTAATAGATGAAAAAAAATATATGAACTATTAATATGATGTTCAAAATTAAAAAATAATGATTTAATGTTTTATAATAGTTAAAAACCTATAGGGTGCCTACTACCTATGATTCATTCTGGCAGTGGCATGGTTGCATGCCTTCATGTGAGCACAAGCCAAATTGCAAATTTATTAAATTAAATATGAGGTCGTATGTTCCTATCGTTGTCTGTGACTCATTGTTTAGTATGACCTGCAACTTAGAATACAAATAGAAAATTACTTGAAACTTTCCCAAGTTTCTAGTAATCTGGCTACCATTCCTAGCATGGGCCAACAACTTGGCCACCATTCACAGTGCACATGATTAAAAAAAATTGCTAAAAATGAATTCAATATTGCCGAGTGGCAGATAGTGTTGACTGCTGAGTTGCTGAGCCTCAAAGTGAGATTAATTAAAGGCTATATTTTTCATGTCTTCTGAAGATTAAATTTTTTATTGTGCAAAACAGCAAGGGCATTGACAATATCTATCTTAAATGATAATTATTTATTCAAACACCTAAATCTTGATCACATGCTGGAAGCTACAACTTGTGCACATTATCAATGTATTATCTCATTGTCAACAATTGCTTATAGCCTATATTCTATAGACTCCACTTCTAGTGACTGTAGTCCAAATGTAAAATTATAGCCTCTATCTCTAATATCTATTACTCTAAGTCTATATGGTGTCGCAATCGCCATCGCTTTGTCAATAAAAGAAACAACCCTGTTGCCCTCCCAGTTAAATTTCCAAAACTTATAGCATGGCAAAACGTGAAATGGGAGTGTTGGGAGGGTGAAGTTGAAGTTGAAGGTGACATTCCAAAGTGCTTAATCAATTACTCAGTATGCTTCTTTGACATAAAAATAATGTCTCCTTTTCAGCCAACTTGGTCACGGCCCACCATCCAACAATTGGAGTAGGAGTGCAACACACTATGCTTTCCCTACTCTGTGTCTTGTAAGAGAAGTTATTATCTCGATTCATTCATGCCCATAGCTAACATTTAAGATTACCTGCCTCTGGGTTGTTGTGAAACCCTTGTCTCGCTGCCCTTTGCCCTACTGTGAAATGTATGCTATGATGGAGCAGCTTGTGCATTTCCCAACCATTTTTTAAGAATTGCAGAGGTAGATAGAAGTAGTTTTGCTTGCTCATGTAAGTTTAATTTCTTTTAAGTATGTCATTATGTTTACCCAGCGCTGTGAAATTTTAAGTAGGGGTAGTGGTTTTTGGGCTGTGCTTTAATGGTAGTGTAATTAAGAGCTGGAGCAGTAGGAAACAATGGTGTTCAATAAAGTTATGTTAATACTTTAAATAGAGTTGGTTTGAAAAAAAGTTACCTAGAACTAAGTGCATGGAACTAAGTTGCTCTGTGAAATTCCTTGTTGTCTTTTGTTAGAAGTAAAGGAATTCTCTAGAGTTTTTGGTTTTTTAAACTGCTGTAAATAAGAACATTCCAGAACTTGTTGGAATGAAATATTGTACGCATTTTCCTGTTAAATATTTAAAAAAATAAAAAGAACAGATTAAAGTAGAAGACATAAAGAGATAACAATATTAAAAATTGTATGCAGCAACAAGCAATCTAATTTTGATTTTCTTTATATATGTAAACATTGTTTTGTTTATTTATATAAAAGATAATATTGTTTCATTTTATTTAAGTGTATCTTTATTTTTGTGAATAGAAGTATTTTTATGATAAAATAATTAGTGTTTTATTAGATAATCGAATACATAAAATAACCGAGAGTATGCAAGGGTTTTTTGCTGCAATTAGAAATTAAAGGGGAATGCAAAGTAACATTTTTGAGATGTTTCAGTTCTATCAACAGTTGGGAGCCTAGGATTAAGAATGAGTTGTATTGAATGATTTCTATCTACTCACTTTCAGTAGTTTTTATATGAAAATTATGAAAGTAAAACATTAAAAATAAAATTCATGTGCAAAATGACATTAGTTTAAAAACCATCACAAAGAAATTCTTGATGAATAAGGGTGACCATCAAATTTAACCCCTACCTTGTCTTACACCATAAAACTGTTGGTACTTGAATTTTCACTCTATAATTCAAGACATATGCAACAAAGAGAGACATGCAGTAAATTTTTTTTTAAGTCCACGCTACCTTAGACTTGCCTCTGTGGACAGCTTATAAAAGTACTCAGCTCCATTTTACAGGTTGCTTGCCCACGTGGAGGCATAGGGAAAGCACATTAAATTTGAAAATATGGTAATGTATGGGCCCCACAGTAGTCGGCGGAAGTGTAGGGGTCGAAAGGCAAATTGCATTTGGGGTAAAATAGTTAAATGAAGACGTAGCAATGTTTTGAGCGATGCTAGACAGCATGACTTGTAGACCCTTGCCACGTGGACAATAGAATAAAATAATGTTAAGTTATAGGATGCATGGCATGTCGGTGGGGATTTGGAGGTTGATTGCAAAGTCAATAAATTGTTAAATGCATTCCAGAAGTAATTTAAGTGCCACGAGTTAATATTGAGAAATTGCAAAAGGTGTTTTGATCCCATAGTGAAGGCAAAATTTCTTCTGTTGCATTTTCCCCTGGTAGACACCTGGCTCTACCATTGAAGCAGATAACGGGTATGAACAACCAGCTGGTAGGATGGGGACATGGACCAATGTTTGATTAGATAGTGACTCCATTACATTACCAATGCTGGTTTTTATCCCGTGGTGAAGCCAAATATTTCTTCTGTTGCATTTTCCACCATTGCAAAATGCTTTGTTCAGGTACTGTGTTTAGTGCAGGCTCACTTATGTTCAATGTAAATTCCAGCATGGATCGAGCTGCTGCCTTCCATTCAAGCAGTGACCTTTGAGACCAGTTATAAGAGATTTTAATTTGATGGGTTCAGGCATCGCAAACTAGGTTTTCTAAATAATGTTGAATGAGACAAAGACCCCTCGATTTGCAATATATGTCTCACGAGGATATCGAAAGAAGATGGACAAATATTGCAATGGAAATATTTGTGAGTAATGAGCTTGGTGGTGCACCACAAACTTACACGGATTTTAATTTTCAAGCCAAGGAAATTTTGGAAAAGAAAATGAAGAGATTGAAAAGTAGTCAAACTTATTGGCCATTTTCTATAGTAGAATTTATTTTGAGAAACCTAGATATATTTCCTCAGACTGCTCTTGAAAAAATCATTGCTGTTGGATATATTTATGTCCATAGTTTCTACTGGTTTTGATACATTTGGTGGGAGCAATGCTCTCATCATTATTGCCCCTACTAGTTTTCTGGTAGATTTTTCAGAGATTTTGAGGAGGATAGTTTAGATCTTATTTTAAGGCAGCTTTATGATGATCTAAAGTTAGTTGTGTGCAAAATGGCCCATCCTCTGCAAAGTTGTCAGGTTTCTTTGGCATTCATTAAAACTCTGATTGAAATTCCCGTTTGTGTAAAAACTGTTTTGAATGACCCTTCTTGGATTCCCAGAGGTGGTCATGTGGATGGGTAATTTATTTGAATTTGAATGCATACTAGATCCCTTCTTCCATGTCAGTGCTTTACCTGATCATGTCATCTTCACTAGAGATCAGAATCAGACTCTTTTGTGCAAATAAGAAAGATTTTTTAGTTGAAGTAGCAAGTTGGACAGAGTTGAGTTTCTAGAAATTCTCTATAGGGTGTTTTGCTGAACCAAGTGGTTGGGAATGGAGTTAAATTTTCGAAAAATCCAAAAATGCAAGTTGCAAATAATTGCATATGAGGCCCCAAACTCCCTAGAAAATCTTAGTGGAAAATGCAATTTGCAAAATGCAAGTCTCCAACATGGAATTTGTAAATTGAGGTCAACTCTCCCAATCTCACCAGTCAAAGTAGGTGACAGAAAAGTCAATTCAAGGATTTTCATTGAGAATTGGAGGAGAAATGCAATTTTGTAATTTTACACTTGGATCTCCCATTTCCACCAGTCAACATGGGGTTCCAGTGCAAATATAAACTTTCAAGGCCATTTATAATTTGGCAAACATACAAAATTACAAATTGCAATTGGAGTTCCCATTTCCTTAAAAGACATTTATCAATGAAATGAGAACCCCAACTGCAATTTGTGATTTTGCAAAATTGTAAATTGTATTTGGAGATCCAGATTCCCTATGGGGAACTACAAGTGTAAATTATTATTTTATAATTTGTAAATTATAAATTTTCAAAAGGCATCAGGATTTTGCCGAAAGGTGAAAAAGTGAAAAATAATGCATTTATGAATTAAAAATGTGGATGAAACACTAAAAATCCGATTTAAAAAAAAACAAAAATGAAAAATACAAGTTGGAGCCAAAAAGTTAAAAGATGAAATGACCTAAGTTTTTGTATTTTCATTTGCTTTACTTGTTCAAGCACCTCCATAGAAGAATAATGCAAGTCTATAAATCCAAGGTAGGCCACTCTAAATATCATCTCTCAAGCAACCATGGGACAAGTGTGTTCAAATACAATCATTGCAAGCCCATGTTATTCTTTGGCATGCATAAGGGAAAGGGAAGTTGTCAAGAAGGTTTTAGTTGTGCAAGCACGTGGCCAAAGAGCATCTCTAGGTAGTTGCACAAGAATTCAAAGTTTTTTGGTCCTCAACCATAAATTTTCACCTTTTAGCTCATGTAAAAGGCATCTCTAGCTAAGAAATCAAAGTGGTCGTTTGGACATTTTTACCCGTAAAATATAGGGAAATAATATTTCTAACGATTTTAATAAATGAGTATAAAAATATACAAACTATCAATATGACATTCAAAATTAAAAACAACCATTTATAGTTTGGTAATACTTAAAAACTATAGGGTGCCTAGTACTTACGATTCATTATGGCAGTGGTATGGCTGCATATCTTCACGTGAGCACAAGCTAAATTGTAAATTTATTAAATTAAATATAAATTCGTATGTCCATGTCAGTCTCTATGACTCGTTGTTTAGTATGACCTGTGGCTCAAAATGCAATTAGAAAAAACTTGAAACTTTCCCAAATTTACAGTAATTTGGCCACTATTCATAGTGCACATGATAAAAACTCTACTAAAAATGAATTCAATATTATTGAGTGGCTAACAGTGTTGACTACTGAGTCACTGAGCCTCATAGTGATTAAAGGCTATATTTTTCATGTCTTCTGAAGAATAAATTTTTTATTGTGCAAGCCTAAAAGGGCATCGACAATATATGTCTTAAATGACAATTATTTATTCAAACACCTAAATCTTGATCACATGCTGGGAGCTACAACCTATGCACATTATCAATTTATTATCTCATTATCCATAGTCACTTACATCCTACAGTGTATAGACTCGACTTCTAGTGAATGCAATCCAAACTTAAAATTTTAGCTTATGTGTCTAATATCTATGACTCAGTCTTTATGGTGTTGTAGTTGCCATCACCTTACTGGCAAAAGATACAACCCTACTACACTCCCTATTAAATAACCAAAACTTACGACGTGGCAAAATGTGAAATGGGAGTGTTGAGAGAGTGAAGTTAAAATTGAAGGTGACATTCCAAAGTGGTTGGTTAGTTACTCAGTATGCTTTTTTGGCATCAAAATAATGTTTATTTTTCAGCCAACTTGGCTATAGCCCGCCATTCACCAATTGGAGTAGGAATCTAACTCACACTGCTTTCCCTACTTTGTGTCTTATAGGAGAACTGATTATCTCGATTCATTCATGCCCATAGCTAACATTTAAGCTTGCCTATCTCTAGACTATTTTGAAAATGTTGTTTTCTCACCCCTTGCCCCATTGCCAAATAATTGCATATGAGGCTCCAAACTCCCTAGGAAATCTTAGTGGAAAATGCAATTTGCAAAATGCAAGTCTCCAACATGGAATTTGGAAATTGAGGTCAACTCTCCCAATCTCACCATTCAAAGTAGGTGAAAGAAAAGTCAATTTAAGGATTTTCATTGAGAATTGGAGGAGAAATGCAATTTTGTAATTTTACACTTGGATCTCCCATTTCCACCAGTCAACATGGGGTGCCAGTGCAAATATAAACTTTCAAGGCCATTTATAATTTGGCAAACTTACAAAATTACAAATTTCAATTGGAGTTCCCATTTCCTTAAAAGATGTTTTTCAATGAAATGAGAACCCCAACTGCAATTTGTGATTTTGCAAAATTGCAAATTGTATTTGGAGATCCAGATTCCCTAAGGGGAACTACAAGTGCAAATTATTATTTTATAATTTGTAAATTATAAAATTGCAAAAGGCATTAGGATTTTGCCGAAAGGTCAAAAAGTGAAAAATAATGCATTTATGAATTAGAAATGTGGATGAAACACTAAAAATCTAATTTAAAAAAAACAAAAATGAAAAATACAAGTTGGAGCCAAAAAGTTAAAAGGTGAAATGACCTAAGTTTTTGTATTTTCATTTGCTTTACTTGTTCAAGCACCTCCATAGAAGAATAATGCAAGTCTTTAAATCCAAGGTAGGCCACTCTAAATATCATCTCTCAAGCAACCATATGACAAGTGTGTTCAAATACAATCATTGCAAGCCCATGTTATTCTTTGGCATGCATAAGGGAAAGGGAAGTTGTCAAGAAGGTTTTAGTTGTGCAAGCAAGTGGCCAAAGAGCATCTCTAGGTAGTTGCACAAGAAGTCAAAGTTTATTGGTCCTCAACCACAAATTTTCACCTTTTAGCTCATGTAAAAGGCATCTCTAGCCAAGAAATCAAAGTGGTCGTTCGGACATTTTTACCCGTAAAATATAGGGAAATAATATTTTTAACCATTTTAATAAATGAATATAAAAATATACAAACTATCAATACGACGTTCAAAATTAAAAACAACTGTTTATAGTTTTGTAATACTTAAAAACTATAGGGTGCCTAGTACTTACGATTCGTTATGGTAGTGGTATGGCTGCATATCTTCATGTGAGCACAAGATAAATTATAAATTTATTAAATTAAATATAAATTCATATGTCCATGTCAGTCTCTATGACTCATTGTTTAGTATGACCTGTGGCTCAAACTACAATTAGAAAAAACTTGAAACTTTCCCAAGTTTTTAGTAATTTGGATGCTATTCATAGTGCACATGATAAAAACTCTACTAAAAATGAATTCAATATTATTGAGTGGCTAACAGTGTTGACTACTGAGTCACTGAGCCTCATAATGAGAATAATTAAAGGCTATATTTTTCATGTCTTCTAAAGATTAATTTTTTATTGTGCAAGCCTAAAAGGGCATCAACAATATATGTCTTAAATGACAATTACTTATTCAAACACCTAAATCCTGATCACATGCTGAGAGCTACAACCTATGCACATTATCAATTTATTATCTCATTATCTATAGTCACTTACATCTTATAGTGTAGACTCGGCTTCTAGTGAATGCAATCCAAACTTAAAATTTTAGCTTATGTGTCTGATATCTATGACTCAGTATTTATGGTGTTGCAGTTGCCATCGCCTTGCTAGCAAAAGATACAACCCTACTACACTCCCTATTAAATTTACAAAACTTACGACATGGCAAAATGTGAAATGGGAGTGTTGAGAGAGTGAAGCTAAAATTGAAGGTGACATTCCAAAGTTGTTGGTTAGTTACTCAGTATGCTTCTTTGGCATCAAAATAATGTTTCTTTTTTAGCCAACTTGGCTATAGCCCGCCATTTGCCAATTGGAGTAGGAATCTAACTCACACTGCTTTCCCTACTTTGTGTCTTGTAGGAGAATTGATTATCTCGATTCATTCATACCCATAGCTAACATTTAAGCTTGCCTACCTCTAGGCTATTTTGAAAACCTTGTTTTCTCACCCCTTGCCCCATTGCCAAATGTATGCTATGATGGAGCAACCTCTGTATTGCCCAACCATTTTTCAATAATTATCGAGGCAGATAGATGTAGTTGTGCTTGAGTAGGTGAGTTTACTTTCTTTTCAATATGCCATTATGTCTACCTAGCTATATGAAATTTTCGGTAGGGGTAGTGGTTTTTGGACTATGCTTTAATGGTAGTATAATGAAGAGATGGAGCAATAAGAAACAATGGTGTTGAATAAAGTTGTGTTAATACTTTAGACATTCTTGGTTTGAAAATAAAACTACCTATAACTAAGTGCATGGAAATAACAAGGGTATAAGCTCAATGGTTTAAAGGTTGTTTGTTGCCTTTTCTAAGTAGGATTATAATACTAGGGCCTATTGAAATGCTGCTATTTTCTTTTTTGGGCTTGATGGGTGTTGATAATGTTGCCTTATATGAGATCATGCAATGGTGATCACTGTGATTTTAGGTTTTTTTTTCCAATCTAATTTTATAGATGGGGGCAACTGGGAATTTTATGGTTTTCTTCGGTGTTGGAAACTAATTTCTAACCTTGCAAAAGAGGTATTTCTAGTAATAATATCTACCCTAGAAAAGAGGAATTTCTTGTATCTCTTGGTCTTGGTTTTAATTTTATGGTTTAGGTATTGAAGAAGTTATGTATGATGTTAAAAAGATGTAGTTATAAGAGCCCATGTTTTAGAATTGTTTATCCTTGCGGGGAGTGTTTAATCATCAAGGAACGAATAGGAATTATTTAGGAGGTGGGAAGTTAAGTGAAGAATGTGTAGGTTGGTGACACGGTGGCTTTGGAGCTTGGAATTTCATCGGCCGCAGCAACTATTGTAAAGAGGGTTATTATAACTTATGCCCAGATATGAAGTTATTATAATACATTTACCTATCGAGGGAGACACCAAGCAGGGAGGATCTTCTCAGAGCTGTGTTGAATATGTGTTGAAGCCATGAATGGAGCTCACAATGCTAGAAACAACATGCATACGAGTCATGACCCACTTTTTTTGCTTAACCACTCCACGTCACTAACAAATGATCTCATCAGTATACCAAAAATTCTATCAACTTGCTAGATCATCACTGGTGCTGTAAAACAGGTTTTTACCTATTAGTTTGGAGAAACAAAGATGATTTGATGCACTTCTATTAGTTTTGAATGTTTTTGATTGACGTGTCTTATAAACTTTATCAAATAACATTTATTCATTTGAAAAAAATATAAGTTTTATTATTTTGAAAGTATGCAATGGATTTGCATTGTTGTACCGTTTAACGTAACAATAGAAGCATTTAATTCTATTAGCAAATAACCATTGAAAATAAAAAATCTAAAATCAAGTTTATGTTAGAAACTCAAGATGAATAAGAGTTAATTTCTCCACTCCTCATACATGCAGTTGTGAACAATCAGTTAATGAATAGTTAGTTATCAAATAGTTAGTTAAACTGTTAAAGAAGTAGTTCACATTTAGTTAGTTAACTGATAGTTAGACAAATAGTTAGTTTGCATGTAAAGACTAAAATTAGTCTTGAGTTTGATTTTCTAATTATTATTAGCTTTCAAATCTATTTAAAGATGCCTTGGGCGCAGCATTGTAAGCAAGAAAAATTGAAGATCAATAAAATCTTTTTCTTTCAAGAGATTGATGTAGCAATTAGGTAATGTTCTTATTTACTTGTTTAAGTTCTTGTTTTTCATGCTCTCTTTGATTCTAACAAATTGGTATCAGAGCCTAGTTAGGAAAGTAGCAAGTAGGGAGGCGATAATAAAAAAGGAGAGTGAAGTAGTCAGGCACAAAAATTACCAGTAGGCCACACAGAGACTGACATCGATAGTGTAACTGACATCGGCCCACTCCAAGACTGACATCGAAAGAGTAAACTGACATCAGAAGTATCATCCGACTGGCTGCGGTAGTGTAACTGATGTCAGTGACTGTGTTTTAGAAAAATCAACCAAAAAGCCATTCCAATGTGAGAAATGGTAGTGAACAACAGTATTTCATAGCCTCAAATTCCCATTTTCACTGGTAAGAATTATGATTTTTGGGCAATTAAGATGATAACTTTATTTTGCTCACAAGATGTTTGGGATTTGGTAGAGAGTGGTTTTATAGAACCATAGGACGAGGTAGCCCATCTGGCATTAAATCGAGCACAAAAAAATGAGCTTAAAGAGAATAAGAAAAAAGATGCAAAATCTTTATTTCTCATCTAACAGGCATTGGATGAATCTATATTTTTCAGAGTTGCAATAGCAACAAGATGCAGAGAGGCATGGAAAATCTTGGAGAGTACCTATAAAGGTAATACAAAGATAAAAATTTCCAAACTGCAATCTCTTAGGAGAAGCTTTGAAAATTTGAAAATGAATGATTCAGATTCAATAGACAAGTTTATGGGTCAAGTTTTGAATATGGTGAGTCAAATTAGATCTAATGGAGAATCTATCACATATCAGAAGATCATAGAAAAGATACTTAGATGTTTACCTAGTAAATTTGATGTAATAGTTGTAGCTATTGAGGAAACCAAGGATTTGGAACAATTATTTGTAGATGAATTAATGGGTTCTTTGGTAACACATGAATCCAGAATGAATAGGAATAATACTTCACTTGAGAATGCTTTTAAGTCACAGGTATCAGTTGGTAGAGGAAGAGGTAGAGCCAGGTCAAGCTTTAAAGGAAGAGGTAGAGGCAGATATGGAAGGAACAAACCAGATGAAGGTGAGAACAGTAATCAAAACTACAGTAGTAGAGGACGTGGCAACAATCATTTCCAGCAAGGTTCATAGAGGTTTGATAAATCTAATGTTTAATGTTATTACTACAAGAAATATGGTCATTATGCAAGTGACTATAGAAGTAAACAAGGATATGTGTACAACAAGAATGCTAATTACATAGGTGAATCAAGTTCTAATCTAGGTGAATCTAGTTCTAATTTTGGAAGCTTATTTCTTACTTGTAATGTTACTCAAGAAAAAGCTAGAGATATTTGGTTCTTAGATAGTGGATGCAGTAATCATATGACAGGGAATAGAGATTTTTTTTTAGTCTTGATGATTCTGTAAGATCAAAAGTGAAATTAGGAACTAATATCACAGTAGATATCATGGGTAAAGGTGTCATAAATGTTTTGGCAAAGAATGGTGAAAGAAGGTTTATACCTGATGTTTATTTTGTACCTAGACTAAAACATAATATTTTGAGTGTTGGTCAGTTAGTATAGAAAGGTTACAAAATATCCTTTATGGATAATGTTTGCACAATATTGGACAAGTTTCCAAGTGACAAGTTGATAGGAAAAGTGGAGATGACCAAGAATCAGATGTTCCCTCTTCATATTCAGTGCATCCAAAGAGAAGAGGAAGCCCACTTCAAAAACATGCATCTAGATCAATCATGGCTATGGTACTTAAGGTATGGACATTTACATTTTGGAGGTTTAAATTTGTTACAGAAGAAAAATATGGTGAAGGGTTTACCACCAATAGAACAGCCAAAAAGTTCATGTGACAGTTGTATTCTAGCAAAACAACATAGAGAGAGCTTTCCAGTAGGAGCCTCATATAGAGCTAAGGTAATATTGGAGCTAGTCCATAGTGATTTATGTGGACCAATGCAAGTTATATCACTTGGAGGTAGTACTTATTTTCTAACCTTCATTGATGACTTTAGCAGAAAGACTTGGATATACTTTCTCAAAAATAAGTCTGAAGCCTTTGGAAAGTTTAAAAAATTCAAGGCAATGGTTGAAAAGTAGAGTGGCCGTTATATCAAGGTACTTAGATCAGATAGAGGAGGTGAATATATGTCTAATCAATTTCAATATTTTGCAGATATCATGGAATCAAAAGACAACTGACTACAAGGTATACACCACAGCAGAATGGTGTAGCAAAAAGAAAGAATAGAACAATCATGGAGATGGCAAGAAGCATGTTGAAAGCTAAACACTTGCCAAATGAATATTGGGCAGAAGCACTAGCATGTGCAGTGTATATTCTAAATAGAAGCCCAACAAAGAGTGTTAGAGATCAAATTCCACAAGAAGCATGGAGTGGTAAGAAATATAGTATATATCATTTCAATTTTTTTGGTTGTGTTGCATATTCTCTTATACCATCTAAATTGAGAAGAAAGCTTGATGATAGAGGTGAGAAATGCATTTTTATTGGCTATAGTGAAGAGTCAAAAGCTTATAAGATGTATAACCCTATTTCAAAGCAAATGATTATTAGCAGAGATGTTGAATTTAAGGAAGCAGAAGCATGGGATGGTAGCACCATCACAATTGGAGCACCAATTCCACAGGATGAAGAATTTTCTGAAGAACAAAATTTGCAAGGCAGACAATCCTCTCCACAAGCAGGCACAAGCACTCCAATAAAAACACCTAGGAGGTTTGAACAAGGTGAATCATCTAGTCATGCATGTCACCCTATTCCAAATTCACAAGTAAGTGATGAATCAAATCCAACTCTTGCTACTTTAAGAGCAAGATTGAAAGGTAAGAAAATGAGAAGTTTGAATGAGATTTATAATCAAGAAGAAGAGAAATTAGATTTGGTTTCAAATTTTACTCTTTTCACTCATGACCCTATGTATTATGAAGAAGCAGTTAATGAGGAACATTGTCTAAAAGCAATGGATGAAGAATTGAATGCTATTGAAAGAAATCAAACATGGGATCTAACTATTTTACCTGAAGGTAAGGATTGTATAGGAGTCAAATGGGTTTATAAGACTAAGTTTGATGCAGATGGAAATGTTGAAAAGCACAAAGCAAGATTAGTAGCAAAAGATTTTGCACAAGAACATTGAGTTGATTATAATGAAACATTTGCACCAGTTGCTAGATTGGATACTGTTAGAATGGTTTTAGCAATAACTGCTCAAAATAATTGGTATGCATATCAAATGGATGTAAAATAAGCTTTTTTGAATGGTTTTCTAGATGAAGAAATGCATGTGAAATAGCCCACAAGTTATGAAGTACAAGGACATGAAGAAAAAGTTTACAAATTGAAGAAGGATCTTTATGGTCTCAAACAAGCACCAAGAGCATGGTATAGCAGGATTGATTCTTATATGATAAATAATGAATTCAGCAGAAGCAATAGTGAGCCTACTTTGTACACAAAAATCAACAAAGAAGGTCAGATTTTGATTGTGTGTTTATATGTTGATGATTTGATTTTTACTAGAAATTTTTCTATAGACACTTTTAAATCAATAATGAAGAAAGAATTTGAAATGATAGATTTAGGATTAATGGAGTATTTGTTGGAAATCGAAGTTGTACAATCAGAGAAATGAATTTTTATCTATCAAATAAAATATGCAAAAGATGTGTTAAAGAGATTTATGTTGCTGAATTGTAAACCAACACCTACACCAGTTGCTACATGGACTAAACTTAGCAAAAAAGACCAAGGGTTTAATGTTGATTCTACAACATTTAAAAGACTAGTTGGCAGTTTGATGTATCTTACAGCTACTAGAACATATATCAGTTATGGGGTTAGTTTAATCTCAAGATTCCTGGAGTCACCAAAAGACTCACATTGGCAAGTTGGAAAAAAGATATTAAGATATGTGGCAGGAACTACATAATATGGAATTTTATATTCCATAACTAACAATTTTAGTTTGATTGGTTTTAAAGATAGTGATTTCGCAGGTAGCGTTGATGATAGGAAGAGTACTTTTGGACATGCCTTTCTTTTAGGAACATGTGTGGTCACATGGGCATCCAAAAAGCAGCCTATAGTGACACTTTCATCAGCTGAAGCAGAGTATGTAGCAGCCACATCAGCAGCATGTCAAGCAACTTAGATGAGAAGAATATTGAAAGATTTATTACAAGCATAGGAGTCAACACCAATCTTCTGTGATAAAAAATTAGCAATTGCATTATCAAAAAATCATGTGTTGCACAAGAGGAGCAAGCACATTGATACAAGATTTCACTTTATCATAGAGTTAGTGAACAATGGAGAAATCCATCTTGACTTCTGCAGATCTGAAGATCAATTGGCAGACATATTTACAAAGGCATTAGCAAAAGATACCTTTGATTATTTGAGACAAAATTTAGGCATTGTAAATGCTAAAATTGTAAGTGGTAGAAATTAAGGGAGAGTGTTAGAAACTCAAGATGAATAAGAGTTAATTTCTCCACTCCTCATGCATGCATAAGTGAATATGCAGTTGTGAACAATCAGTTAGTGAACAGTTAGTTATCAAATAGTTAGTTAAACTGTTAAAGAAGCAGTTCACATTCAGTTAGTTAACTGATAGTTAGACAAACAGTTAGTTTGCATGTAAAGACTAAAATTAGTCTTGAGTTTGATTTTCTAATTATTGTTAGCTTTCAAATCTATTTAAAGATGCCTTGGGCGCAGCATTGTAAGCAATGAAAATTGAAGATCAATAAAATATTTTGTTTTCAAGAGATTGCTGTAGCAATTGGGTTCAGTTCTTGTTTACTTGTTTAAGTTCTTGTTTTGCATGCTCTCTTTGTTCTAACAGTTTAATTGCGACAGTATTGTCAATTAACAGGGAAGGATGCACATCGAATCTCAATCCTAAGAAAAATTTATTTAATCACAAAAATAAAAACAATAACACGAAATTATAGAAGATGAATAATTAGACGCGAATTACCCACTGATCAAAATCAAACAAGGAAACAGTAAATAAATAAAACTAAAAGACGAAGCCAAGGGGAATCGAACCCTTGTCAAACAGGAGGTACGTTGTGATTGAGCGAAGGATTGAGATCATCACTGAAAACATAGCGAAAGAAGGCATCGAAAGTCGCATGATGGCGATGGAACATGCTGAGCTGCCATCGCTGCCGTAGACTCTCCATCACCCACTGCACATCCATTCATAGCGGCCTCATTCTCATTCAAAAATTTCTGCAAAAAGCTCGGTGATCATCTGCCCGTTTTCATTAAAAATACTGCGTATAAAGCTCCTTCTCGTCGAAAATGACCATCAACGAAAACCCACTTATTGTCCTTTACAAGAACTCAGAGACCACCGATTAAAACAACTAAGCCTATTTTTTTGGATGGAACAAAAGAAGGATATGTTATCGATGTGGTGCAGTAATCTTGGTTTGGGTAGTCTGTTGCTACTGTAAACTGCATATGAGCTACTGTTGTAGTGTTTTGAGCTTTGTTGTAGAAATTTCTTGAATTAAACCCATAGTCCCCAAGGAAATTATAATACGGTTAGTTAGATCTGATCAATAGCGCTGTAAATATAATTTGATGTGTGATTTAGTATGCACCAGTGTCGTGAACGTTATCACAATCTTCATCACCACTCCCTCCACCTTTGCCTCGTGTGCTAACCTCACCGCTCCGCTAGAATAATCTGCAGTGTTTTTGTGTTACATTTTTCAGGTGCTGCACATACGTATTAATCAGCATGCTGATCGAATATAGTCACCGTAGAACAAACTCGAACCTGAGGTTCGACGAATCTCTATCAAATAAATCATGGGATATGTCGTGTCTATGAAATCTAAGGGAAGGCAGATCTAGGCTTAGCACAATACTATCCTTCCCTTTATTGTGTAACGCCTTGTGCAGTGTAGCACGCGATACAAAGTACAACAAACTTACCACAAATGCATTAGACGTGTTAAAGCAATTAAATGAAATGTGCATGTAAGTTCATCGAATACATAGGCATGCGGATGAATGATACCATGGCAGATAACTTCATTGCATGGTTTTAATAAATATTTTTATAAAAAGATTAATAATATTTTAATATCCCTTCTACCCGTGACCCGTGTTTGTGACTTGGCTAAATATTATTTGCTTTTAAATATTATTTGTGACTATCTTCCAATGTTTCACGTGATAGATAGATATTTTATGATTATGATGATAACATTTTACCATTAGAGGTAGATATTTCATGACGTAATTATAATGTACATTACAATACGTTATACCATTATTTAGATTGGACTTTGTATTGTCATTATCTTCCAACATTTGTGATAAACATAAATTTCACTAATATGACGATAACGTTTTATTATTACAGTTAGATATTTCATGACATTATTACATGTTAAAGGACAATGTACATTACCTTGATTGTTCGGAAGTTTATAGACATTATCAAACAATAAAAATCTTGGATAGCGTTCCAAATATCATTTTCCAATTGTAGTGTGAGAATAAAAAATGGGAAGATTTCAGTTACGATCACATGAATTGTGTTCTCTAATTTTTTTGTTGGGGTGGTCGTTCTCTTAAATTGCACTTTTATATTAAAATTTAAGGTCGACATTCTTATTCCAATCTATTTAAGAGTATATGAAAATAATTTAATATATTTTATAACATTGATCATAATGGATAATTTTTCAATAATACTTATTATTCATGGTAGTTAGGATAATAATTATGATTTATTACGATCAAATAAAATTTCATAGTTAAATATTGGTACATTAACTATTTTGTCTCGCACTGACATGAATCGAATAATGAATTTATTTATAATAAATTTATTGCATTAATATTGATAGCTCGGTAATAGTTTAGTTTTCTAAGCTTATACCAGGTTATGATATTGGGTTTATAATCAAGGACATTTGAGACAACTCCACCCAAGTTCCTCGGACACTAAAACATATCCCTATATCGAATTAAGAAAATTTTGAAACCCATATAACATCTATAACCCTATACATCTGATGGTTCTATCTTAAATAAGCAATGGTTTTGGAGCATCCTATGGTGGTTCCATCATGGTAGATGTTGGTTATGTAACCATCCCCTATAAAAAGGTCTAGTTCTATCACCTTCTCCCCATCTTCTAAAATTAGCTTCTAGGACTAATGTTTTGGCATGTTTTGCATGTTGATTGTCCTTTTTATTGATATTTCCATCTTGTGTTCACTTTCAAGCTTTCTCAAATCACTCCCTCTTCTATTTTAAATCACTTTGAGTCTCTTCTAAATTACACTTCCAATTATACATAGTTAAACTCCTTCATGTGACCTCCATTTCTCTTCCACAAGTAAGTCAAAATTTTACTGATTTTGGATCCAATAAATTACGTTAAACCATGGAATGTTGAAATTTTTTATAGCCATGGTATGTTACAATTATTTTAGATCTATACCTCTATTTTTTCATGATAGAATACACCAATGAAAATAATCGAGTGCCATTGATTTTTCAACCTATTTTTTACAAACATGGCACTCAGCCAACCATAGAATAACTGCACTTTGTTTGGGATTGTGTATCTCTTCTTCTTACCCTTTGTGTGATAGTCATTGGTTCATCCTCCTTTGTAGAGATTCCCTAAAATATTTTATTGAAAAAATGAGATACTATATTGAGAACTACAATAACACATGCTACATGTTTTCAACTGATCCTTGCATTGATCAGGTTGGAGGATTTTTTTTAGTTTATTATATTTATTTAAATTAGATTAGATAAATTATTTTTTCAGTTGATTAAAACAATATTCTATAAAAAATTAAATTTGATAATAAAAATAATCATCTCTTTTTCTAGTCTTTACAAAAAAAATAGTAACTAGTCACTTTATTTGCTTGCATTCATTAGGTTCATTCATAGTATATGATATTGCATTAAAATCATACATGAATTTTATAATAGGTCCACATAATTTCAATAATTTCAACAATAAAATTTAATTATCAAAATAAACTTTTTAAACAAAAACACACACATGCGTGCACACGCACACAAGCAAATAGAAAACCCTAGGTAGACCAAATATATTGTTTAAAGATTGATTTATTTCATTTTAAATAAACTAATAATGTTGTTTTTAGATCACAATAACATAAAATTGGAATTTAAAAAATCATTCTATTCAAAACAAACACATTATTCATAGCTAGTGTGCATCTAATCTAAGAATATTGAAACTTGTTTTAGTTTTCATATGCAAAAGAACTATTGGGTGTTTAGTAACATTATTATTTAAGATCCAAAATATGATTTTTTGTATTTTCATGTTAGTTAAAACTTATTTTTCATGTTAGATTCATCCATATATTATTTAGAAAATCACAAAAATAACATCACATAGGTTGCATCTAGAAAAGTTAAAAAAGTAGAATATGCATAATTACAATATATCTCCCTTACCTAATTCTCATATTAACTACACAAAGAAATAGTTGTGTATGAATTTTTCAATTGTATTATGTTATTGTATGGAATAAAATCATTAGATTCGTCTAACTATTGATGTTCTTTTATTCAGTGGTGGCATAAAAATAAATGCATAGTACTCTAAGTGGCTAGGATGTTGCCATGTGAAATAATCTTAGGGTGTCAAATATATGACTATGTACTCTAATTGATGAGCTTTGAGTGGCCAAGATGTTACTATATGGCATAATTTTAGGTCCTCAAAAGTAATCCTATTTCAACCATGGATAATACTTCAAGTGATTGAGATGTCACCATGTGGCACAATCTTAGGGCCTCCAAGATATGAGTATGTAATTTAATTGATAGGATTTAAATGGTCAAAATGTTAGCACATGAAAAAATCTTAAGGATATGAAAGAAATATTCTTTTTACTATGCATTTTCACCTAAGTGTAAGAGATGTTGCCATGTGGCATAACCTCCTGATCTTAGAGATATAACTATTTACTCTAATTGATGGGCTTTGAGTGGTTGCTATGTTACCATATGACACAATCTTGAGGTTTTAAAAGCAATATACTTTCTTTTATGAGTTATAATTTGAGTGGATAAGATGTTACCATGTGGCATAATATCGGGACTCCATAAGCAATCTAATTTTAATTATGCATTGTGCTTCAAGTGAATGAGATGTTATCATGTGGCATAATCCTAAGACCTCAAATATATAACGGTGTACTCTACTTAAAGGGATCTAAGTGGCTGAGATGTCACCATGTGGCATAATCTTGGGTTTGTAGAAGCAATCAACTTTTAGTTGTAGACTATCTCGGGAGGTAGAAGGACTATTGTAAATTGAAATTTGTATGAGTATCAAAAATATGAAGGTGAATGGGATATTGACACTTTTCAAAACTGTAGACTTTCAAAGGGGCCAAAGACTTTGAATATTGTGTGAGAAATGGTCAAAATTGAGTCAATAAAATGCTAACATGTGGCATGATTTTTGCTTCATAAGGAACTTGATAGACTTGGAAGATGATCCTGACTTCAACAAGTTCAGAGTTAACGAGATCATGAATACTTAAATTGGTCTTAAAATATTATCTCCAAATTAATTTAATTACAAAGAACTTATTACATACTTTTTATAAAGAAATATTTTAATTGAATTTATCTAAATTAACTGTATAATATTATTTTCAACTTAATATAATAATAAATTAATCAATATATTAAAAATAAGATAATAATTTTAAAATTAATTAATAAAAATAAAATTATTTAATTAAAATAACCAAACATGACACAACATAAATTATATTTCAAAAATTTAAAAAATCACTTCCATGTTACTTGCTACCATATTACCAAGGGGCATGAAGTGTTAAGTCCCTACGGGATAGTATCCGTTTCACTATTAAATATATGTTTTTTAATTCTAAAAATTCATTAAACATATTGGTGATGAGACTAAAAAAGAGTCCTCCAAGATACATGCATTTCAATCTTCAAGAATATAGTTGATTTAATAATAGCTATAATTATAATAGGTCATTAAACAACTCCCTTGCACAAATTATGCTTGACTAGAAGCCATTCTTTGTCAGAGTAGGATTTGAATATCTCCATTTTGTGTACATAGTTTTTACTAAAGACTAAAGTTATTTTGTGACTTATGTTCTTGTCACTTATTTTCCAATAGTAAGCATGCATGAAATTGCTTGAATCTAAATACAAATTTCCTGATAGGTACATACCAATAAAACAAAATTGTGACTAATTGGCTTGTGGTGGGTAATTGTTAAAATTATATCATCAACTATTTGATAGACCAATTAC
>JARHVA010004140.1:315000-355000 GCA_037957365.1 Torreya grandis
TCTAAGATAGGTCTAGCGATACATTAGGGATACATAGTCTCAATTATCACTCTTAACACTAAAATATCAATTTTGGGTGATTACACTATCCTAAAATATACTCTTAGGTCACCCATGGACACATCGTATGAGGGTTATTGCCTATTCAGGTAGTTAATGTATTAAATTCATCCATAATGGAAAACAATATAAACATGAGGGCCATCCTAATACATGGAGTATCCAACTACCTAAACCCAAATCTCAATATCAAATTTTAACCATTCCATAAGTTAACATTGCACATCTACCTAAATTCATTAACTTGAATCTATATTTGTCGGTCACTCTTGAAAATTTTAATAATGATGAACCAAATGACTTATAAAACACTTGTAATACCACTAAGTTACCTCCTTAAATTTTAGATTGGATTCCTCCCTCTTTGCTTCTATGTGGTTGTATAATCCCTTTAGTTTATGAGATTACTAAAATCCCTCCTCCATGTAATTAACAAAAAGCTTCTTACACATAATATGTCTTCACATGTAATGAGTAAGGGGTGGAAAGATTATTTTAAGATCCTTTAGAAATGTCACCTAAAAAATTTATTGATCTATGTGCATTTAATTTTGATTCTACCTTAAAGACAAATTCATGAACTACTTCCCACACCTATGATGAAAATGATATCATAGTTCAAGATCAATCATGAGATTTGAACATAAACCACTATCACCAAACATTAGCCAAAATACATGCCTTTAATCATGATGTCCATGTAATTCACATATCAACTAATAGTGAATCATAACTAGGTCATTTATCTCCTATAAATCCTCCATTTCTAGATACCCCATGGGTAGTTTAACATATCTCAACTCTATAAAAATTGTAAACTTTTGAACCTTCTATACCTTGGATTGAATATTTAATTTATGAATTAAGCACCAATTTCCAATATTGGACTACTTTTTTTAATTATTTTAAAATTATTTTCTGCTCTCTGTATGATGACTCAATCAATAGACATACAAACATAAGGCCTTCAATGTAATTATTTGGATCATAAAATGTCCTCATATAGAAAGTAATTGATTGGTTTCAATAAATCACATATCTTGGTAATCTTCATGTATTAATACCCATTTTTTGTGCTATGGTGTTTTACTTGCTTCTCCTTTTTTGGTGGATTTTCAGTTATAAATTACATCATTTTTGATAGGCCCATATTTTATTATATGTTTCAAATATTTATGTTTAAAATTTGCCTCCACATAATTTTTCTCACTATGTCTTATAATTTATGCTATCACTCAACTCTCCAATTTTTACTTCTAACTTTGTTAAATCCAAACAAAATACTACCATCAATGTATTTGATGGAGTGACTAATGATGTGGAGGGATGAGGAGGAATTGAGTAGAGATGATGAGGGATCCAATAGGGATGATGAACGATGGTGAGGGTCAAGGAGGGATTAATTAGGGAGGATGAGAGAGTGATTAGGGATGATGATGGATGGTGAGGATTAATGAGGGAGTGATTAGAGATGATGAGGAATGAGTGGTTAAAGATAATGAGATATGATGAAACAATGATTAGGAATGATAAGGGATGGTGAGGGTCAATTATGAAGTGGTTAGGGATGATGAGGGAGTGATTTTTAATGATTAATAATCGTGAGGGTCAATAAAGGAGTGATTAGAAATGATGATGGATGAGGAGGGAGTGATTAGAGATGATAAAGTGATGATTCGGTATGGTGATAACTAATGATGGAGTGATTAGGGATGATGAGTAATGGTGAGAGCCAATGAGGTAGTGATTAGGTATGATAAGGGAATGATTATAGATGATGAGGGATGGTGAGTGTTGATGAGATAGTGATGAGGGATGATGAGGGATGAGGAGTGAATGATTAGGGATGATGAGGGATAGTGAGGGTCATTGAGGGATTAATAAAAGATGATGAGGGAGTGATTAGAGATGACTAGGGATAGTGAAGTTCAATGAGGGAGTGATTAAAGACAAAAAATAATGATGAGAGAGTGATTAGGGGTGATGAGTCATGAGTAAGTAGTGATTAGGGATGAGGTAAGGATAAGGGAGGGATGATGAATAAATAAAATTAACAAAAAGTGGTTGTTTGATGTGTGCAGGTCATCAATGTGACCTATGATACCCCAATCACACCAATTTACATTAGTTATAAAGTGAATGGTTTGTAAAATTCAATTTTGACAAACCTAAGATTTTTATAAATGCCAAGAATCAATCCCAAAGGCATAAAAACCTAAAAAATGACTATATTTTTACCAAAAATGGATATAACCAACAAAATGATGCAACTACATTGAGTTTTTCTATGACAAATCTCAAATAATACTTCTATATTAATATGTTGATACGTAAATATGTTTAATATGTCTATACTAGTTAAAAACCAAACAATGAAATGAAAGTATTGACATGGTAGGCTCTTATTCTATAGCATGTATTATTTAATCATCTCATCATTGAAATGTAGGCTTATTTGGATTTCATTTCTTAAATTTATAAACTTACTAGCTTTTACATAGGTAAGTGTACATAATTTTTATGTTTCCTTTTGTAAGGGATCTATGTATAGTGAATAATTATTTTGCTTTTATAAGTAGCTAGAAGGAGAATGTATCAGGTTAAAGATAATTTGGTGAAATTCATTAAATATCTAATCTATAGTATGAAATGGTCCTATGATTATTTTTATTCTATGGATAGTGATAGTGTAATTTTATTTATCTATTATTCACTTGTATGATTTATTATTAATTATGGGCATCTTGAGGATAAATGAGGTTGAGTTGACTAAATACTAGTTATCCCTTTAAATAAATCAAATAAGAACCAACTAGATTGTTTAAATTTTTACATATTTCTTGAGTTTTAGGGTGTTCGTGGATAATTTTTTTTGTTTTTTTTGCATCTTTTAGTCAATTTTTAAGGATATCTAAAATGAACACATGATAAAATGCATGCTTGTAATGTGCATTGATTATGTGACATTCAACATATTCAAAAAAAATGAATAATATTCTAATCCAAATAATTAGGGTTCCAAGGATAAATTTAAGAAATAAAAATAAAAGTTTGTAAAATATCTTGGTGAATCCTAGATAAGGAGCATAATTCCATTGTCTAGTTTTTGACAAAATCCCCAAAAAAGTGTAAATTGATTGGCTATTCTATTGGTTGTGATGGTGTAAATTAAGGTTGTGTGTTCCTCCATATGACATGGAAATGAGCTTTATAGGAAGGAGACATTTTTTTTTCATGATTAGATTGAGTAATGGTGATGTCATGGAGAAGGGAAAGGCCATACAAAATGTGAAAGCAATGAAAGATATTAAGGTGAGCTAGGTAGTGGTCATGATGGGTAATGACTAGGCATTTTATGGGATTTAATCGAAGAAGACTAGGGAGACACATGGGTAAAGATTAGTGACATGTCACATTTATCAAGACAATCTATAAATTCCATTTAATTGTGTTAATTACCAAATATATGATCGAAACATGTTTTATTTCAATGAAAATAGATGTCAAATATCCAAAAAAAACTCTTAAAAAATAGATAATATACCACCTATCAATTTATATGAATTCTTTATATGATTGACCAAAACCAACATCAAAAATCAATATCCAAGACATACGCACACATTCCCATTTCAGTGCCCCTTTCAATCCACATAAACTCATTTCCTAAGGAAGAATCTGAATATCATCTTCTTAATTCCTTTGTTTAATACATACCATTCCCTCCTTTAACATTATTATAATTTGAATTTTCACACTAGAAACTTTATTTTACATCTCAATAAGTTATGAAAGATAACACTAACTCAAGATCCATCTCAAATAACAAAGCAATGAACACACAAACACAACCACGAAACTCAATTCCCCAACCTACATATCAGCCTAGAGTAAAATGGAGTTCATCCACCCTGAAAGGCAATGAAATAAATATATTAAAAATAAATAAATAAATAATACTCCTAGCTCACATCTAAAGGCTATAAAAGATCTCATTACATTAATATAATTTTAATTTGAAGGAAAGAAAACAATTTTGTACACATCAGGTGAAGTTTTCATAAATCACCATTAGAAGTAAAACACCCACATCATATTGAATATATAACTGTTCTAAAAAATAATTCATGATAGTATGGTTGACCTTCAAATTTAGGGCTTGGTAGTCATAAAATACAATCAATTTTTTTAAGAGATGATATTATATGAAAGGTAAAATTTTAAGAACATTTAAAAATTTTGTAAATGATTATACTAATATATACATTTTTTCTAAGGTTTCCCCCATGTATTATTAATTATATTAAAATTTAAATGGAAATATTGAACATATAACTATCATTAAAAAATTAATGACAGTTACAGTTGACTTTTAAATATAGTGTTAGAGGTACAATCACTGAAAGGGGGGTGAATCAGTGAGCCCAAATAATACAACCTTAATTTCAATCCTTCCAAACTCTTAATCCATTACCAAAAGCATTGCATGAATCATAGTTATCATTCATAGAAATTAATTAGAGAGATAATGCAAGATTAAGCACCTAACACATGACATATGTGGGAAACCCTCTTGGGGGGGGGGGGAAATTCACTGGAACCTACAATTGGACAACTATACTATAATAAAAAGAACCAATTTATACTAGCTACAACTAATCAATGAACTACTATGCCTTATTTGGTGAGACTACAATTCCACAAGGTGATACAACACCTATCTAGTTGAATAACTACCACAAATAGACTTTTAGGAAGTTTCATCTTACAAGGAGGATACAACCCCTAGATGTTGGGAAACTAAAATAAAATCTAATATTAGAAAACATCCTAAACACTGATTGCCTACCAATTTGATGGAGATACAAAAAAATATCATCTCCCTTCAACTTTGCACACTCAATGCATCTAAAGCCACCTTTTGTGTCACTCTAGACCTCTTTACTCATCCTCAACCTACAAGAGCACTATTCTAACATCAAAAACATGACCCATAGGTCACACACACATTCTTCAATTTTATATGCTCATCAACTCATCTACAAGTCACTTTCCCTCTCCTTCACTCCACAACTATCTCTCTCTCTCTCTCTCTCTCTCTCTCACACACACACACACACACACACACACACACACACACACACACACACACACACACACACACACACACACACACACACACACACACACACACACACGCACGCACGCACACACACACATCTTTTACAAGTCTAGAAACCATCACCTTTAGTTCCACTCTTTATAAAACATTCATGAATTCCACTATATTGGATGGAAATTAGACATGACTTATCCCTTAAGGTTTCTCTCACATTAATACACAACTTAATACCATTCCTAATGGTCAACCATAGCATTCATGGGTCACCCTTAAGTAGCTACACCTTTTAGTTATGCCCTTATAGGTCTTATGGAGACCTATTCACCCATTTATCACTTGATTTGTCAAAATAAGAACATAAGAACACTTTACAAATCATGGACCCATGACACATGATATAGAGGTGCCATTTAAGTGTGAAAATACATCATATCACTCTTTTTTTAACCCCAAATTAGCTCAAACACCTTTATGTACACATAGTCATTATGAATGAAAACATAATCAACTTCAAACCCTTTATTCATATGGCATATGATTGGTTAAAAATTAAAAATGCATAAATATGGTCCTCATGGAGTTTAAAACATACTCAAATATCTATCTTCCCTTTAAACATTGATATACCAATAAGCATAGCTCAAATACCCTTCTTGGGTTACATGTAGAACATGCATGAACACATATTAAATTTTGAACATTCATAAATTTTAGTGTCCACACTTTTATATTTTCAAATATATATTTCTAGATGCATCTTGGAGTCCTCTACAAATTCACTTTTTACATCATGAGAAAATTCTATATAGAACAAAATATATAACACAAAAAATGATCACTAGTTTTTCTTTCACAAATTTGAATATTTAAATACAAGTAGTCATAATTAAAATTTGGTCACTTAAAATACATCTCATGTGATCGGATATTATATTGATCACACACCATCTATATTATTATAACTTTAACTCATAGTACACCACTTCCCAAATGTTAAACTTTGAACACTTGACATCATCTCACTTCTTCTCGACATCCTGGAACAAACATGCTCCATCAAACCCCTGTACATAGCTTGATTTTTATCTATGTTAAAGATTGGAAACTTTGAAATCATTTCACTCAATAAGAACTATTGATATTAATCAATAATAACACCTAATCATTGTTATATCTTATAAGTAGCTTAGTCTTTACCTCTACCTATTTTTAAGTAACTATCACTTTGACCTCTTTGACTCAATATGCACCATTGTATCAATCTTTATGATCACTTGTGAACCATTAGATCTTCATTTCTCCTAATATTTATCTCTTGAAAATCAACTATGAGAACCATTGTAATCTTCCTGGAAGGACAACTTTAGACCTCAATAAATTTTTTTGTGCTTAGACACATGATCTAAAATTTAGACCATATGATCTCCTCACATAGGAGAATCCAACCATATATCAATCTACTCCTAAAACCTTTGCATGTGAAACATATAATACCATTAATCTAATCACTCATATTTTTCTACCTTAAAACCAACTATGCCTAGAAAGCCAACTTTACACATGCATATCTTTTGATGTACTTTATCACATGATTTGAAGCCTAGTGCATAGTAGATAGGCATAAAACTGAACAAACCCATATGATCAACTCATTCATAAAATACCACACATGAAAAATATGACTACATAAAAACACCTACTCAACTTTTCTTACCACATTGCAAATTTGGATAAGTATGGGAAAATACTATAAAATTGTTTGGGAGCCCAACTTTGCACTTATATATCTTATGTTGTACTTACTCGCATGACCTAAAATTTAGCACATAGCAACTAGGAAATTTTTTTATCAGAATCATATGACCAAATCCTCATAACTCATCCACACATTGTAATGGTGACATCAACAAACTACCTACTTAGATTTTCTACCACTAGACCCAAAATGTCTAGATGAAAATAAGGAACAAATAGGTGAAATCCACTCATGCACACAAGCACTCAAATCATTCATCACTTATTATAAGACACATTGAATTTATAAAATCACCATACTCATCCTTGAAAATCTATAACCATGCCAAAACTAAATATCAACCAAGCCTCCTTTAAGCATAATAGGACAAACAGATTGCACACTTTGTCATTATCACATATACTATCATGACACTTGATTTACTCAGATGAAAACCTCCATGACATCAATATGACATCATTGATAAATCTCTAAATATATCACCCTTTTTCATCAAGATCAACGCCCATCATGAAATTATATGCAACTTACCTTCCTTCTCTCTCTTTAAGCACACTCACAATAGGAATCTTCTCCCCCTTTGACACAATGACAAAGTGGGAAACTAACTAATCTTAAGGACTTGAAAATAACATAAATAAGATAGGAACACCATATAAATATGATAAAAACTCCCCCTTACCTTGAGCCTACCTTTTTTACTTGATAACTTCCTCTTCCCACATGCCAACACTCTCTTCAACCAAACACTGCAAATAATGAAGAAAGAATACACAAAAATACTAAAATTTGATGAAACATATCAAGAAACATTTGAGAGTGATTCCCCCTAAGATATCTAAGCCATTTCAACTTTTGAGCATCTGCACATCTCCACACATCATGAATAACCACCACATAGACTTACAAGCCTTCTCTCTCAAGCCACCTCTGGAGCAATATTCATGAACTTGTTGTTCCCCCTTAATCAAAATACCTTATATTGATTCATATGGAAATAAATGACACCCAAACTTTCTCTTAAATACTCAATGTATATTTTGACAATAGTTTGGTCATAATATCTGTAAGTTGCTCTTTTATAGGCACACACTCCAACTTAACACTTTGATTACTGACTTGTTCTCTTAAAAAATGATATCTAATAAGAAAATGCTTAGTATTTGAGTGTATAAAAAGATTATTTGAGATAATAATTGCATTAATATTATCATAATAGATAGGATAAGGTCCATTTTGTCTTACGTTATGATCTTCTAAGGTTTGTTTCATCCTTATGACTTGTGTGCAATAAGAGGCATATGGTATATAATAAAATGTTATAGTTGATAGAGACATTGAGGCTTGATTCTTGTTTAACTAAGACACCAAGCATTCCCCCATGAAGAAGACACCACCACTGGTACTCCTCCTATCATCCACACATCTTACCCAATCTACATCAATATATGATTTTAAAGTGAATTATTTACTCATGGGATACTATAAACCATACTCTATGGTTCCTTTGGGATACCTCAAGATCTTATTAATTGCTTTCAATTTAAATTCTCTTGGATCAGCTTGAAACCTCCCTACAAGACCAAATGCTTGTAATGTATTAGGCCTAGAAGTAGTAGAGTACAAAATACTTTCAATCATGGATCTATACAAAGTTTTATCAACTTTTGGTGAGTCATCTAGTTTACTTAAATTGCATCCTATGATCATTGGATTACCTATTAGTTTAAAATCCATCATGTCAAAATTCCTTAGCATATCCTTGCTGTATTAAGCTTGTGAAATGAATATCCCTGCATCATGTTGATTAATCTAAAATCTTAAGAAGCAAGAAAGTTATCCCAACATTAACATTTCAAACTGAGTCCTCATAGTATCTTCTAACTCTCTACTCATATTATCATTATCATATCCAAAAACTATGACACCAACATATATAACCACTATCAATTGATGATTGCCTTTTGTCTTGATGTATAAACTACTATCAACTAACCCATTTTTAAAACCTTGTGTAGAGACTAGAAATTTGCACACTATAATTCCAAATGTCAAAAGCACCCCTCGACCACCTTAGGACCCCCTTAGGTCCATTAAACCCTCTAACCCCAAACCTAACCTAACCCATAGTAGTTGAACCCAACTAGCTTAACCTAGCCTTTACCCACTTTTTACCTTTTATCCTCAACCGTTGATGGTCAAGATGACTACCGATGATCACCATGACCATTGACGGTTAGGGTCTACCTCTTTAACCAAGAACATGAAAACTACCCACCTTGATTTTATAAATATATCCCATCTAATTCTAGTTATGATTCATTACATGGATGAGTTAAATTTATGATGCCCAGTTCATGTGCTATTGCAACTCTCTTACCTTGCCTAGAAGAGAGAGGAGCAAAGAGGTGAAATCTATTTGTAAACATCTATGAATATTTGATTGTTATCAATAACTTATGCATCTAAGAGTTTATTTTTTGTAGGTCAATCACTATCAACAATCTAGTGATCCATCAATCATATCAAAGATTCAAATTTCCACCACCTCTCCACCAAGATCTCAAGTACTGTTACTCTATGTGAATCAAAATAAACTCCACTAATATGTCAACTAACTTAATCATCTACCCAGTCATCTTCTATTAAGATAAATACTTGTTTCTTAGTATTCATCTACTTTATTTCCATTTCAAAATCAACCTTGGTCTTACCCATCTCTCAAAATCCACCTTTTATATCTCGTCAATTATCCCTTTTATCAACTTAGATCCTTACACAATAACCATTGATGTTTAACTCAACCAATGATGGTCTATCCAACCACCAATGGTCATCTTGACCACTAATAGTCTCCTTCACCACTGATGGTCATCCCAATTACCGATGGTCAATGTGGTAGTAAAAATAAGTAAGCTAATTTCACCCACCTACACCCAGTCAAATTTGATTTTCTATGTTCGTACCTATTAATATACCCCTTTTGTATTTTTTGATATAGACCCCAATCCTCCAAAACTAGTATTAATTAGTTTATCACTAATTTAATCATTTCTAGTTTATTTATTAGTAAACATTATAGTATTCAATCTTAATAACTTTTGAGTAATTGATGAAAATACCTTATTTTATGTTTATAAACTTAATTGTTTAAAAAATATGGGTTGATATCCCCTAAAGAAGCTATTACTTTCATAATATAGCTATTGATAGGTAATCCACCCAACTATCTATCTAACAAATAAGTTTGCTTTAGCTCTTTCTTATCTACAAGTCATCCTCCTCAGCTAAAGTGGAGTTTTTCACAATCTTCTGATTCAATATGTACACTCTCAGTTAATTTTTTCAACCATATCCATACTCAGTTTCTTCTTTTCCCTTTTCCAATAATAAGCAAAAATTTCATTGAAACATTCTAGCATGGCAAGTGGGACCCTTGTGTCTTTAATTGGGTTCTTATTTTCTTGCATTCTCTCTCTATTGTGTGCTCATTAGTGAAATCAAAAGTTTCCTTTGGGCTTAAAGTCAAGTGCATACATTGACTGCTTTAAAGTTTAGTTCACATATCTTAACTTAAAGGATAAATAATCTATTGTAGCTTCATTCTTTATTATACACAGTAAACCAAACCACTTTCACCAATTAAACATCAAACAAACTTGAGACAAGTACCAAATAGGATTTCATCGCCTAGAAATAACCTTACCCTTTCCATGTTGATCCTACTTGGAGGCCATTACCAAGGGGAGGAATAACTCAACTCTCTAGTTGTTTATAAACCCTAGACATCAATATATTTTGGCTAAGCACCTAATACCCTTATCTTTTCAATGTGTGAAGTGAGGGGGTAGGCCCCAATACCAAGACATGTATTCATTTCAATATAGATTCCTTTTGAGCACCTAAAACATAACTTGAAACCAACCTTAGATTTCCATTCATGTACCTATTTTAAGAGCCAATTTCACTCATAGATCTTCTTAAGGCATAATCCAAAAGCAAGATTAATTAAAACTCTAAGGCTTAATGTATCTCTTAGAGTGTGATTTTATTTATTTGATATTTTGTTGTATTCTCTTTTTTTGAGTAGTGAGTTTGTTTGTGGTTTCTACCTCCCCTATATCATATGGTTCTCACTCGCTAGCAACGAAGAGACCTTGTGGAGAAAAACCCACCACCAAGCCAACCTACCTCTTCCACCTCTTCATCTATGGACTACACCTATAAACCAATAGACTCTCCCAATCCCTCAAGAAGTCCTACTTTACCTTATGATGTTCTTTAAGGATATTCATATTTTTTTAGTTTCCTAGATAACAATCCCATATCCTTCCAACATTATCTTACAACCATGTCTTACCATATCCATGTTTTGACCCCACCTGTAGATCTACCTTATGGAATGCTACTCCATCTCTTGGGGAATACCTCTATTTTCATGTTTACTACCCAAAAATTGACTACCCAAGCCTCCTTATCAACCAAAAACCCTTTCAAAATTACCATAGAGAACTAACCAATCCAAACCACCACAACCTTTATACCTTCTACTCCTACCAATCACTCTTCCACAATACAAGTGCCTATTTATAGCACTAACAACCTTACTCTATCTACCTATAACCCATTAACTTCAACTCCACATCAAATCTTTGTGGTGTCCATACCCTCTACCTTATGACTGATTAGTACAAGGGTCACCATCCTTCCATTAGTCAACAACCCAACTACCACCCCTATCCAATGATCACCCCTTAAACCAAAATTTGGATACATCCATAACCTACAAGTTCATGTATCCCTACCCATTACCCAACCACCTACCTCTACCTACCATTTTGTATCTTACACTTAACCATTAGTATCTACATACTAGTATTTGGTAACCTCCTAGCCTGCTACCCACTATTAGTATATCTCCCAACCATCGTAATACTATACATGTTATAACCCTTTGGGTGCACAACCCCAAGTGGACCTAATGAATATTCTTATGGAAAATATGACCACCTTAGAGTTATTTATCTCAAGTACTCAGGACATCTTGTCATATGACCAAATCTATAATGAGCCCACCCATCCATCTATACCTATTAAGCCATTTCCTTTCCAATGGGAACTTCTCAAGTTCTCAAAATTATAAAGTAAGGAGGATCCTCAACAATACCTTAGGTAATTTAGGAATGCTTTCTATCTCATCACCTATGACTATTCCCTCCTTCCTCATACCTTCCCCATGTCTTTAGCTAGCCTAACCTTAGATTTGTATAGTTCCTTACCCAAGCATTCCATCTTCTTCTTTACCCAACTAGCTCAAACCTTCTTGCACCACTTCTCAATCAATATCTCTAAGACAATTTCTATCATCGACCTCTATTCTATCTAACATTTTGAGGATGAATCCATTGTTGATTTTGTAGCTCATTGGAGGAACCTAATTAACAAACTTTCCTTTTCCTTACCTCTAACCAAAATCATTGAGATCTTTTCTCGGGCATGTGCCAAACATGTCTCCTCTGCACTACATGTCCAAATCATCTAGACCTTAGATGAATCTTTTACCATGGCACGCAAGATATAAAATTGAGCCATTAACGAAAGTAAGCTAAATCTTAAAAACAATAATTCAACCTAAAAAATCAATGAGACCTCCACCTCCAAGTCAAGTAACCAACCACATACCAATACTAAGAAAAAAAGAACAAAAAATGTGGTTGTCCTTAATCCACTCTTTCACCATCCATCAACCAACCAAATTCTTGTATATCCTCAAAGCATAAAATAAAGAACCAAAATTGTAGTAGCCTAAAGAAATTTACTCCACTTAGAGAGTTATATACTGTTATCTTGGAGTTGTTACTGAAAGTGAACCTCATTCAACTTCCTCCTATCAAACCACCCTAAAAATTTGACTCTTCTCATCCCTCACCTAATTGGTATAATTAGAATTATCTATGTGCCTTCCACTTCATAATAGAGTATGATGTTAGTAGGTGCAACACCTTCAATAGTATTATCCAATTCCCTCATTGATAAGGGGGAACTCACATTGGACAACCCCAATGCAACACCAAACCAAGCCCTTGATATTTTTAGTAAACCTTCTCCAAGCCATACTCCCACCAAAAATGAGAGAATAATATTTGAGTTCTCTCATGATTCCCACATGGTTTTTGACACACTCATTGCTAAAGAACCTATTGACTAACCTACTTATCCCTCACCCTCTCTACTTATTAAGGTAGTGAAGTTACCTTCTCCTCTTTTGGAAACCCAAACTGAGGAAATGCTTCTTTATTTCCCTTCACTTATTTAGGTAGTGGAACAATCAACCTCTCCCTTCACCGATATATCAGGCAAAGTACCCCTCTTACCTCCCTCACAAACTACCAAAAACACTCCCCTCCAACAAAACCTTTCCTAAGGAGGAAATGCCCATAACTACTCCTCTCATAGAGGCGTCACCCATAAAAGCCTCACATCATTTTATTGAGGAAGAGGATGAGATTACCCTCCCTATGTCTCAAGCTATGGGATTATCTTTCAGGTCTACTATCCAAAGAATCAAGCCTACCTATAAACCATTCTCTTAATTAGTGAAAAAACTAGAGTTTATCTATAACCTTTATATAGATTGAGATACTTGATGGTAGAAATTAGGTCTACTTTATATCACCAAGTAGGAACCCCCAACCATACCCATAACAAACTAACCTACCACTCTTGCTATCCGAGTTCCTACCCTATCAACCAAACCCATAACAACTCCTACTAACCTAATAATTCATAAGACATTTAGATAACCTTAACCTCAAGATATTGAACCACCTTCTCAAACCAAATTGACCAAACTAACCAAGAAATTTTTCACCTTCCCCAAGTAGAGTTTTAACCACCCTTCTGTGATGGTGGAACTCACCTCACCAAAATTGATAACCAAGTACCAAACCAAAGCAAACAAGGAGGTGAAACCACCCAAAGGCTTGAAGGCTTGAATTTTTCCTCCCTTAACCTTGCCTTGCATCTTTAGACCTCATCCCTCTACCTTGAGCAAGAAACCCATCCTCTCTATAAAAACCCCACCACCTCTTTTGGTCACACCTTCATAGTTACTTTATAACACACCTATCTTTACCGTACATGTAGTACCCAAGCTACCTACCTTGAAATATTCTACCTCTAGGTCATCAACCCCTTACCTAAACCAAATCCATCAATCACTTTTAACACCTTACCTAAGGCACCTATCACTAAACCCATTGACATACAACCTTTCACCTCAACAATCAAATCCAGGACCACTAAACACTTACCACCTTTGATTAAATCCTATTCAACCATTTTTCATAGGTTATTGGTAACTTCTTGTTTCACCTTAATACTCATCAAGCCCTTTGACCCCATAGCTTCAAAATTCATCTAATAGAATGATCACCAAGTTTATGCTTATCATAGGACACCAGGCCATGATATGGATAACTAAAAAGCTCTTCAAACCCTTATCCACTGGTTTTATGATGAGGATGATATTTTAATAGGCAAACCTCCTATGAACCCCACAACCACACCTAATGAATGCTTACCCACTCCTCCACTCTCACCTTAGACTGAAGATGAGTCTAACCAATCTAGTACCTCAACCACTCCTCCTATCCATACCATCAACATGGTCACTAGATCATAGCAAAATGATAAGGGTAAGACAAAGGTATCCATTCCTTGGACATATCCATCTTCAACCTATCAACCAACATGCACCTAACCATCCCCATCCTTTTCCAAACCCAAGATGTCTATTTTAGGTTCTTCCAAAGCTAACCCCTTTGAGTCCATTAAGAGAGTCATCCTCAAGAAACTTCACTAGACCCTAATGAAGATGATCTTGTATGAGCTGATCTCTACCTCTCCCCATCACCATTAGGCACTAATAGAGGCTTTGCAGTCTATTGAGATACAAAATAAAGACCCTTAACCTTTAGTGGCCTTTGTTGGAAAACTTTAAATATCCTACCTTATTACTTTTAAGGATTTAGAGATCACTTTTGCCCACCTTGATAACCCAAATCTTACTCTCTTCATTACCGCATACATCAACCAAACCCACATTAAATGGGTCATGTTTGATGGGGGATGACATTAACATTATCTCATCCCATTCTTATAACCAACTCAACCTTATAGATAATGTCATCTATGAGACATCAGCTAGCATCCATTCTTTTAATGACACAATGATCATGACCCTCAAAATGGTTATCCTTCATATCTGTGTTAGACCTCACACACTCCCTAAACTTTTATATGTAGTGGAAGGATAATTCTAATACAATGTTTTGTTGGGATGACCTTGGATTTGATATATGGGTTTTATTCCCTCTAGTCTCCACCATTGCATTAAGTTTGAGTATGGAGGCTAGGTCATCACCATCCAAGCTAACCCAAGTCCTTTTTTAACATGAAACATGGCCTAACACCCTAATGATGTCCTCATACCTCCATCTAGCACACCCTCAGTAGCTCAAACCTAACCTCTAACCTCAAAAATGGATATCATTCCCCCTTCTACCAATGAGGCATTGACTAGTTATTTTATCCATTCAGACCAAATCCTCACCATTGACCCTTGGGAATCAACATTTCACCACCTTTTACTAGGTGAGTATCTCCTTTTAGCCCTCGACACTTTCCCTAATCATCATGATTATGAACAAATAAACAATTTGTTGAGATATGACCCCAATGTCATAATTATTATTCCTTTTAGACCTCCCAAACATCATACCCATTTTGTCTATGGGGGACTTAACAAACCCCTCAGTTCTTATACCACCTCTTCCTCACCTAGACCATTTACCACTAGTTTTTCTTACCTATAAAAACCAAGCTTCACCAAGGCATACCTTCATTGATGTACTTGTAAAGGCTTTAGTCTTGGGTGGTATGAAATTATCCCACATGAGTTGGTTGTTATTAAGATTAGAAAACCTCATGACAATCATGACCTTGGTTTCATCCTACCCAATAAGAAGCAACTCCAACCACCTACCACCATCATTACTAAGAAAGACATCCTTTCCTCACCAATCTCTCCCATACCTATATGTGAGGATTATGATATCATCCCACCTAATGTTTTTGTCAACATGATCAACTTAAGACCCCTAACTTATCAGAAGGAGGAAGAAACTATAATGATCCATTTAATCCATCCTAAAATGATAGGAGAGGATTCTCCTATCATTAAAATTTTCTATTGTTAAGATGATGAGTTTATCCTCACATACGTTGGTGCCCTAGATTCTTCGATCTATAAATCCCTTCCTTTTGAGACCTCGACCATGTTGAATGAATCTACCATAGATATCAACCTGGGCACTCTAGATAGCCCTTGCATTATCAAAATAGGCCTATCATTGAATACTGAGGAACTTTGGGACTTCCCCTCTTTCCTCCAAGACTACATCATAACATTTGCTTGGTCTTATAGTGATATGCCAATAATTGACCCCACCATTGCTACCCATAACATAGCCACTCATCATGATGCCAAATATATAAAATAAAATATCTAATGCATGTACAATTTCATAGCCCTTCTTATCAAGGAAGACCTTCAACATATTCTATCTATCAACTTCATTCAATCTATTTACTACCACCAATGGGTCTCAAGTGTTATACCTATCACTAAAGCCATAAGGGGACTATGCATTTATGTGGAATTTCATGACCTTAACCTTGCTTACCCCAAAGATGAATTTACTCTACCTAACATAAATTAGCTATTTTATCTTACATCTAACCATGAGATGTTATCTCTCATGGATGGGTTATTATGTTATAATAAAATCCTATTTGCTCCCAAAGTTTAACATAAAACTGCCTTTACCACCCAATGGGGGACCTTTTACTATAGAGTTATGCCTTTTAGGTTAAAAAATGTGGGTGCAACTTACCAACATGCCATGACCTATATCTTCCATGATATTATTCATAATGTTGTAGAGGACTATGTGGATGATCTTCTCAAAAAATCCAAACTCCAAAAGGATCACTTAGCCATGTTGAAAATCATTTTTGAATACCTTATACACTATCATGTCCACCTCAACCCTAATAAATGTATTTTTTGGGTCTAGTCATGGAATCTTCTTGGTTTCATTATCTCCCTTCATGGAATTTAATTTTATCCTACCAAAATCAAATCTATCATGAACATGCTTCCTCTAACCAACCTTAATCAACTCTATAGTTTATAGGGAAAGCTTCAATCTATTCATAGTTTTATCTCCCAACTCTCAGACTACTGTTAACCTTTCCACCACCTTCTAAATAAGTAAGTCTCTTTTAAGTGGAATAAAAATTATTAAAAAGCCTTTCATTCACTCAAGAGGTACCTTTTATCTCCACCTACTCTTACCCCTCCTAAAGATGACCAATAATTCTACCTTTATATCTGTACTACCAACCATTCCTTAGGGTCAATGCTAGCTCACTAAGATGGAAAACATAGACAAAAATCCATATAATACATCAATCACATGCTTATTGAGTATGATAATTGGTACACCCATATCGATAAAATTTACTTTGCTTTAGTCTTCATGTCCACCAAAATTTTCCACTACCTTCTTAACCACAAAACCTATGTCATAACCAACAGCAACCCACTCAAGTACATATACTCTAAGCCTTACCAAAACTAACATGTGGACAAGTGGCTCATGATTTTATTAGAATTTGACCTTTAGTTCCTTCAATAAAAGTTAATTAAGGGGCATGTCATTACCAACCAATTATTTGACGAACCATTAGTAGATAATCAACCTCCTCCTCTTGAGTTTCTCGATGAGTCCATTGTGAATCTCTCTCTCTAGTGGATTTCACCTATCAAGTCACCATGTTATTTGATGGATGAAGTTTCAACATAGTGGGGTAAGAGGAATCATCCTCATATCCTTTGATGGTGAACCTCTCCCTTTGTCATTCAATCTTGATTTTGAATGTACCAATAATATGACTGAATATAAAGCCATAGTGATAAGCCTTTAGACTAACTTAGCCTTAGGAGTCAAAATCATCAACATATTTAGTGACTCCCAATTTGTGCTTAATCAAATCAATGACTCTTACCAGTGTAATAATGATGTTTTGTAATAGTACAAACAACTATTTGATGAACTCTTAACATCATTTGAACACTACCACATCTAATCAATCCCATGATCTACTAGTAAGTTCACCCACACCATGGCTTCCCTTGACTCTCAAATACCATCCATACCCTTGGCCTCTAAGTTATCTATCATTATCCATAGACTTACCCAACCATCCTATGTCAAATCAGATTCTCCCACCATTTTTAACGTAAAAGAGTCCCAACCTAACCTTTGGTACCAACAAACCTTTGACTACCTTAACCTTGGCATAGTTCCTTTTAGCCTCTCTACGAATGGTAGATGAGAATTTATTCAAAATACCTCATGTTATACCATTATGGAAAGAATTCTATATAAGCATGGCTTTGATGGCCTCCTCTTTTGTCACCTACATATTCATGAATCCTCTCATGCCATCAATGAAATACATGATAGTATATATGAGGGTCACTTTAGGAGATTCATCATAGCTAAGCTCATCTTTCATCTCAACTATTACTAGCCTACCCTTAACCAATATTTCTATGATTATGTGAAAATGTGTGTCAAAATTCAACAACATGCTAATTTTCATGACACACCTAGTCATAGCCTTCATGTTTCTATTGATTTCTAGCCTTTTTCACAATGGGGTTTAGATCTCATCAATGAAATCAATCCCCATTACTCATAGTGACATCATTATATTATCATTGTGATTAAGTATTTTACCAAGTACAAGAATTTAATATCAAAGACCTCATCCTAAAGGAAAATCAACATTTCACCAATATGTATAAAAGAAAGTAGGGCAAGTTTGCTTTCAATTATTTTGGACCTTATAACATAACATACAAGTACATATTAGGATCTTACTAGTTATCTTCCCTCAAAGGCCACCCAAAAATTGAGCCCCTCAATGCTTCACATCTACATCTATTTTTTGTGAAGAAGGATCAAGCTCATATTTTGTCTAACTTAAGCTCATCTCTTGTTACCTACCTACACTCCATCTCCCTATTTTATGGGAAAGTGATTAAAACCAAATCATGTGGTTAATAGTCACCCACATGGGATTATCTTAAATGATTGGCATCATGGCTCTGCCCAGGACATGGTTCCCATTGTGCTTTACACACATTTATAAGATGGATTCCCATGATTGTTGTCACCTAAATTATTTCACACCTAATAAACCTTCTTGTACTTCTAGTTTTCCCTTCATAAATGTGAACCACTAAGATCAGCGTAATCAAGTTTATGTCAATAAAAATATAAATAAAATAACAAAATTCTTATCAATAGAAATCATGGGTCACTCTTAAAATTTACAGACTGATCCCTCAAAGGACAATTGTCACTAATTTATTTAGAATTTCCAATCATAAGGTAGATTATTCCCTTGAAGGACAACTATCAAAAGCATTAAAAAAAGCACATAAGCTTAGACCACTCCCTTGAAGGATGGATGAGTAATGCATTTATCAAAAGCATAGTAATTCCTTGGAAGCTTCTCGTATTGATCAACTTCCCATATAAAATAATAAATTAAAAACCCACTATCCCAATCAAAATAAAATCATAATAATCTCAAAATCCATAATCAGCTCTCAAATAACATAATAAAGTGGAAGCTACAATCATATTTTACAAGTAGACTTCCTACATCAATCATTCTACATAGCCTGATATAAACTTGTTTCTCCTAGTTCTTTGAACACCTACAGAAGAGGCATGCTAGTCTCACAACAAGGTTCCATTTTCATCCATCTCCCCTTACTATAAGTAAGGGATATTGAGCTTACTTAACATCATGTCATCAAAACACCTTTTAACCAACTAATGAATGCTATTACAAAGTAGTTAAGGGGCTTATATTGATTAAGCCAATCCAAATTTGGGTCTATTTTTAGTCTTCAACAAAGAATAAGCATAAAGCCCTCTTCTTATCCTAACATTCATAGTTGATATTTTCATCATGACATTTGTCTCTTGATTATATTATTTGCTTTACCATCTAGTGTTGTTAGTTACCTTACCTCATATGTTTTACCTTAAGCAAGATAACATCAACCATAATTGTAATAGGCATATCCATGTGTGTCGTAAGCACCAAGAAGCATAAACATATATCACAAGCATCTCATAACATAAGCATATTTCATAAGTAATGTAAATATCATAGCATAAGCAATAGTATGATCATAACCATAACCATAACCATAACCATAACCATAACCATAACCAAAATAACATCTTTGAGTAATCCAAGTAACCAACCAATCTCCATCCCATGCCTAAATCTAAAATAATGAAGTATATACTCATTAAAAATTAGCATTTCATAAACAACTAGGAAACATAAACATATATCAATTCCATCTCATACCTAGCTAAGCATATATCTGCATTTAATCAACCATAATATAAACATAATCCATGATCAAATATAAGCATCCCATCATAAGAGTTAAAAATCAACACTAACCATATCATAAACTATGAACATGAGCATAAATAACATATATGTATAAAATCATGAGTCAAATAATCATAATAATGTGTACATGCAAATAAACATGACCCTCTCTTAAAAATTTACATTTCACCACATCGGCTCGTAGGCTAGAATCAAAATGATATAAAAATGTCATAATCTAGCTATATATATTCCCCATAAGCAAAATTTCCTCTCAAAGCACTACTGGATCCTGGTGCCTACCCACCTATTTTACCTACTGATCCCATCAAGGCTCTTATATACATTGTGGCATAACAATATCCTCATAATACCATATCTCCTCTACCAAAGCTAGGTATCATGCTATAGGGGTGAAACTTGGTGGTACTACCTATGTTGTTGCTACTCCACCTACTCTCTACCTCAAATAATCCCTCTCTTAAGTCACCAAGTCTAGAGAGGTCCTATCCTGATCCCTCTTCCTTATAATGGTATCAATTGGACCCTATGAAGTCACAAATTGACCCTATAGTGTGACAATATAGCCGTATGATGTGGACACCTACCTGTACAATACCTATACCTCTCCCTATGTAGTGGCTAAAGCCACGCCTACTTGTCCATCATGGTTAGCTAGATCCATGACCATTAACCTCACACATCCATCATCCATACCAATATCTAAAACTATGTATATGGGATGGTATCACACCATGCACCCATATACAAACCCAACATCATCTATTTGTACCTTCATTGGTAACTCTTCATGGTCTAATACTGTAAGCACAAGATGTGGCTCTAGTAGTAGGATCTTTGAATCCTCTTTTCTATACCTACAGAATGGGTATGGGATACCATATACTAGGATAAACTACCAATATACCCTATCAAATGAGATCGACTCCACCTTCCCATTTAGCCTATCAAGTATCCATCTATAGCTCTGTAATGAGAGTGTCTACCTCCTATAACCTGGCCATACTAAAAAGTATATGTATGGCCTCTAAGTGATGTATCCTACTACTAGTGCCCCCAGTGCACTCCTAACCCACTACACATCATAGGTAACAACTCCTACACCTAATTTCACCCCTCCACCACATTAAGCTAACATGAAACTCTATTTGTGTGTACCCTTACATGGAAATATAACTATTCTCAATACCTAAATATGCTTGTAGGCCCATCAATGTAGAACTAGGCTAACATTGATCCATATCTCTTGTGTGCCCTAAATCCCCATAGTTCCTTATATATTTTTACAATTAAAATAAGCAACAAACAAAATACCATATAACCTAATAATAACTCAACCAAAGACCCTAGTAGCAAGTAAAGAAATATCTCACTACTTTAATTAGGAAGCCCAAAACATGTCATAGTAATCATGAGAATGGTCATGAGTATCCTCTCAGTTCGATCCCTCTGATACAACATCATATATCTAAATTCCCTAGCATGCCATTTGGCCTAGTCACTCTCATATTATTATAGTATCTCAATATGCTCATTCTACTCCTTGCAATATATGTGGTATATTAGATCACCATAGAGTGGAATTTGGGTGATCTTATGTGAGTCCTCAAGCAAGATGGTCATCTCATCGATCTAAAACAAGAAGGTGTTTGTAGTGGTATTCCATCTCGCTATGATTGTTAAAACCATGGATGCATCCTATGGCACATGTTATTAGTGCCTCATAGCTCCCAACCCCACCTCATCCATATGGGCCCAATCAATTGGGTTCATCCCCTGCTAAATATCTACAAAGATCCTAGGGACCTAATCCCTCATCTAGATCTACTCTCATGCTTGAAAAAATTAAGGTTAGCATGCCTTAACATTTATCATTTCCAAATCAACTTATTTACCAACCTAAACCATCCCATTCTACCCTAACCCACACCTCTTACCTCTACCACCTTACCTCTCATGACCCTTACCTACCAAAGATTTTAATACCTCCTTTAGTCTATCAGATCAATACTTAACTTTCTCTTCTAATAAGCACCTAAAGTTCTTTCTTGAAGATACCTTAACTTATAAAATGAACATGTATTTCTTTTTACAAAAAACACCTATCATAACCCAAACATTTTCAACCATCCTCTCCTAGCCTACACTTGACACTCCAACCCTTTGTCAATACATTACTCTTACTTGACAATTAGACTAGCCTAAAATTACACTTTGTATTTTATCTACCCCACACTCCTTAAAACCTTTCAAGCACTTGGATTATTCTCTTATTCCTCTTAAAAATTTACCCCATACCTACTAAGTTGCTTTCTATAATGCAAACCTTACCAATCCAACATTTTATTTGCCTTAATTGTTAAAGGATTATAAAAAACCCTTTTAACCTTGGTATATTACTGATGGTCATGATGACAACAAATGATCAATCATAATTTAATCTAAGTGTATCAACCATCAATGATCAACCCTGACTATTGATGGTCACTGTGGGTATTCCAAGGCCAAAACACCCAACCCTAAATACCCCTAAATTTTACCTAACCAACAAATAAAACACCTACTTAGCTACCCTAATCACTCTACCCACTCCCAATAACCTAACCATCCTTTCGATTATTGATTTTACCCACCCAATTACTTAAATTTCATAAGTAACCTACATAGGGCATAGTCAAAATAACCCAAATTTTAACCCTACCCTAACCTCCCAACCCAATCTAATTATAAAAATAAAATTATTACATCAATTTAAAGTGTGACCTACCTCATTCCTTGACCTCTATCACAAATGGATCCCACATCCCGTTACTCATCCATGTAATCATCCACCCTGCATCTTTGTCTTAGGAGATCACCTTAATCATGTACTTTCAACCAATCACCAAACACCAACTTAGTGAAGAACTCGATCAAACCTCTTATAGGTAAACACTGTAAATCAACAAATTTACCTAGAGCTCCAAGTCCACACTAGTAAAATTTAAAATGAGAGAAATGACTTCCACTTTTACCTTTACCCACCAATACTATAGGATTTTACCTTGATTTTTGATGTTTAGGGTGACCATTGATGGTCATCCTTAGAAACCTTGACCATTGACGGTCAAGTAACTCATTTTAATGCTTCTAACTAGGCAGTCCCACTTTTAGCAACACAATAATTTTTGACCCACTCATGGAGTCTACCCTCTCCACCCACCCTAACCACCTCATCACCTTGCCATTGGTCCATTTTGGCCCAAATCATGTGTATTTTATGACAACTTTTTCCTGGTCTTTTGATCATAGCAACAACATTTCCATGTTGACCCCTTTTGAAATTATGCCACCTCATGCTTACCTAACCCACTTTTGTCTTTTAGGAGCACTTCTTACCTCAGATACCCATGACACTTGACCTATTTGTGTTTTCCATGAGAGCACATTCTTCTTTGGATACCCATGGAAACACTAACCCTATCTAGGAGACTAACAGGTGTACGTAACTGCCATGCCTAATTATGGTCACATAGTACACTAGTCACTTATCCCTTAGCACTAAAATTTATTATTATCAATCATGGAAACCTAGTCTATTTGTGATCTTGGCTCTTATACCTTTTATCACACTTTGAGTGCTTATTTGCACTTTATTACCCATCCTATCATCTACCCTTGTTATCACCTTCATCTACCTTATCAAACCCACACCCAATTCTATTTCACCTTTTAGTTTTAGAGGAAACAACTCCCTCCATAATTTGGGTAAGAAGTTGGGCCTTTTGACCTAAAAATTAGTTTTTTTTACAACTGGTTGATTCTAGGAAACATACAAAAAGGGGCAAAATATAAACACTAAAAATTTTCACATTGTGATTATGAATGTCAAAAGCACCCCTAAACTTCCTTCCAAACCCCTTAAGACCATTCAACCCTCTAACCCATAACTAAACCTAACATAAATTTAGTTTAACCCAACTATCTTAACCTATCCTTTACCCACTTTTTACCCTTTACCCTTAACAACCAACATTTAGGATGATTGTTTACAATCACCATGACCATCAATGGCCAAGGTCCACCTCTTTAACTAAGAATATGCAAACTACCTACCTTGATTTTATAAATATAGCCTATCTAATTCTAGTTGTGAGTCATTGCATGGATGAGTTATATTTAGGAGACCCAATTCATGTGTTGTTGAAACTCTCTTACCTTGCCTATAAGAGAAAGGAACAAAGAAGTGGAATCTATCTACATATATCTATGAATCTGTAATTATTATCAAGATCTTATGCATCTAGGAGTTTTTTTTTTTACTTAAATTTCTATGAGCATTCCAATAATCCATCAATCATACCAAATAGTCAACTTGCCACCACCTCTCCACCAAAATATTAGGTACCATTACTTTGTTAGAATTGAGATAGACTCCACCAACATGTCAAATAGCTCAACCATCTACCCAATCATCTTTTGGTAAGATAAGTACTTATTTATCTATATTCATCTACTTTATTTTCATTTTCCAATCAACCCTAGTCTTACCCATCTCTCAAAATCCACATTTTAGATCTCATCAATTAGCCCTTTTGTCAACCTAGATGCTTACATAATAACCACCAATACTTGACTCAATTGTCAATGGTCTGTCTAATCATTGATGGTCAACTTGACCATTGACAATCACCTTAATCATAGACACTCATCCCAACCACTGATAGTCACTATAGCAATAAAAACTAGCAAGCTAATTTCACCCACCTAAAACCAATCAAACCTAATTTTCTATGTTCTTGCCTATTCACAAACCCTTTCAAAATTTTTGAGATAGACCCCAATCATCTATCACTAGTTTTAATTAGTTTATGACTAATTTAATCATTAATCATCTATTTATTCTCAATCATTCTTGTATTTAGTCTCAATAACTTTTGATTAATTGATTCAAGTACCTTTTTTTTGTTTATAAACTTAATTATTTAAAACATGTGAGTTAACATCCCCTAAGTAAGCTCTTGCTTCTAGGATGTAGCTATTGCTAGGCAATCCATGTAACTATCTGTCTACCAAATAAGTTTATTTTAGTTATTTCTTATCTCTAGGTCATCCTATCAAGCCAAAGAGGAGTTCTTCATAATATTATAATTCAACATGCATAATATCAATCAAGTTTTCCAATCATACCCATAATCAATTTCTTCTTTTCCCTTTTCCAATAATAAGCAAGAAATTCATTGAAACACGTTGACTCAAAAGATACTTATCTAACCTATCATACAAAGTTCTAGGAGCTTATTTCAACCCATAAGAATCCTTATTCAATTTATATATAAAATCTTTATTATTAAACATGAAGTATCCTTCAGGTAACTCAACATATACTTCTTCTAAGTTTCCATTCATGAATGCAAATTTCACATCCATTTAGTATACCTTAAATCCTTTCAAACATGCATATCCCAAGAAGCGTCTAATTTATTCTATTCTTTCCATAGGATGAAAAGACTCATCAAAGTATATTCCTTAAACTTAAGCATATATTTTACACACCAATCTTTATTTGTTCCTTTTGACTTCTTCTTTCTCATTCATCTTGTTTTTGAAAACCCACTTGGTACCTATCACATTTTTATCTTTTGGCCTAGAAACTAAATCTCTTGTTTCATTTTTTATAATTTGATCAAATTGTATCAATCTAAATTTCATATTTGCTAGATTACATGAATGTTTTGGGTTCAATCATGGACAATATAGCCGAGTCTTGTTGATTTTGATTGATCAACATTCTCCTTTTAGTCTATAAAACTACACTAACATTTCCAATAAACTGAGAGATTTGATGATCTTTCTGAATTCTTTTAGATGGATCTTTAGAGTATTGTCTTTCTTCCTCTTCTTAATGTTAATAATTTTTTTGAAAATATAACTCGTTATTATTTACAATAGAATTCTTAACTGAGTCACTTAATTATAATTTTAACATCCTGACTCTACTTATCTCATCTACCCTTACATTTGAACTTTCAACAATATTGTGAAGTCTCTTGTTGAAGCACCTTTAGGCAGTAATAATAGAAGAGTGACCTAAGAAGATTACCTCATTAAACCTTGAATCAAATTTTTGAAGATTCTCTTCATCTTTTTTGATGAATCACCTGCTCCTAAACACTCTAACTCTAAAATGTTTGACATTAGTTTCTCTATTCTTCCATAACATTTAAGGAGTCTTATCACTATTTACTCTAATTTAACACTTATTTAGGATGTAAACTAAAGTGTTAACTACCTCTTCCCAATAACCATTTGATAGTTTATAGTATTTAAGAATGGTTCTACTCATCTCTTGAAAAAATCCTATTATTCCTTTCAGCAACACCATTCTATTGTGGTGTTCTAGTAGCAGAATATTGTCTCTTTATCACTTATTTTTCACAAAAATCATCAAATTAATAAACTCACATCCTCTTTCTAATATTACACACTTTATCTTTGACCCTTTATCATTTTCTATAAGTTCTTTGAATTCCATAAATTTTATAAAAGCTTCAAAGTTTTCTTTAAGAAAAAATATCTAAGTCATCCTCATAAAATCATCAATGAGAAGCATGAATTAGCTATTACCTTGAATACTTAGGGTTCTCATAGGTCCACATAAATTTGTGTAAATCAGATATAATGGATTTATAGTTGATAACTCCTTGTATTTGTATCTTATTTTGTTCTAGTTCCCATGAAGACATGCCTTGCAAAGAAAATGAGGAATCTTAGAAATATTTGACATATGCATTACTAACCCATTTGAATTGATATTTTACATATTATCAAAATTTATATTTATAATCCTTCTATTCCAAATCCATTTTTCTTCCAAATTACTCATGAATCACTCATCCTTCTTGGATTCATGGAATGCATACATGTTATTTGTTTTATAAACATTTGCAACTAACATGCTAGCCTTTCTTGCTTCAGATACATCATCATTAAAAGTTACAATATTTCATTGATTACACATTTGGTTTAAATATAAAATATTATGTTCCAAACCTTCTACACATAAGACATTCTTATTCCTAGTATGACCATTATCCAAACTCATAGTAATTTTTCCTACTATGTTAGTAGATTTGTTATCACCAAATCTCACTAAACTAGGGTTGGTGTTCTTGAGAGAGATAAAATTGTTCTTCTCCCCTGTCATATGATATGATCATCCATAGTCTAAAAACCATATTTTTTTCCCATCTTCTTGAATATTCAAGGCTTCTTGAACAAACATTAACTCTTCCTTTGGTGGACTAGTTGAATTCTAGTTCTTTTCTTCTTTAATCTTAGATTTAGTCTTATTGAACCATTTGATGGTGTTAATGACTTGTATATCCTTTTTCCAAAAAGTTATTTTGTAGTTTTTGGATATATGACCATGTTGGTTACAATTATATCATACAAGATTCATTTTGATCTCTAGAGAAAAAGCACAATCCCTATATATATGACCAAATTAATTTCATGAGAAGAGTACACATTAAATACAATTCAAATTTGACCTTCCTTTCTCTTGATCATTACCTATCCATAAAATTTAATTATTGACCCTTTTGGTGGAGCTAAAATCCTTTTTATCCTTGGGTAAGAGTAAAACTAAGTCATGACTTTATTTTCCAATTGTTCCTCCCTTTGGTTGAGACCTTTAACCATCATAACTTGTAGATTCTTGACTGTTGCTTCTAGATATTTCACTTAGATTTTAACTTCATCTATGATTTAATTAATGTTTGTCAACCTATTTGTAAACCATTATACTTTTGATCACCTTTAAGTGGTTAAAATTGTAAGAAAGACTTGCTCTGATACCAATTATTACAGGTACAATCACTGAGAGGGGTGGGGGTGAATTAGTGAGCCCAGATAATCCAAATTGAATTTAAGTCATTTCAAACTCTTAATAAATGGACACAAGAATTTCATGAAGCATACATATCATTTATAGTAATGAATAAGAGATACAATGCAAGATCAAACACATAACACATGACATATGTGGAAAACCCTCTTCAGGGAGAAAGCCCACTAGAACCTATAATTTAAATACTATATTATAATAAAAAGAACCAATTTACACTATCTAAAAATGATCAAGGAACTACTATCCATTATTTAGTGAGAATATAATTCCACAAGATGCTACAAGACCTGTCTAGTTGAACAACCACCAAAAATAGACTTTTAGCAAGTTTTACCTTGCATGGAAGCTACAACCCCTAGGATATTGAGAAACCAAAAAATATATAAGAACATAAAATATCCTAAACATGGTTTTCATAATAATATAATGGAGATACAAAGTATATCAACTCTCATCAACTCTGCACACTCAATGCATCTAAAGCCACCTTGTAGGTCACCCTAGACCTCTTCATTCATCCTCAACCTAAAAGATAAATATTATGACATTAGAAACATGACCTATAGTTCATACACATACTCCTAAATATTATCTACTCATCAAATTATCTTCTAGGAACTTTCCTTCTCTTTCCCTCCATAACGTTCATACACACACAACTTTTATAGGTCTAGAAACCATCACCTTTGGTTTCACTATTTATAGAGAATTCATGAACACCACTAGCTTGGTTGGCCATTATACATGCCTTATCCATTAAGGCTTCTCTCAAATTAATACATAGTTTAATACCATCTTCAAATGTCATCCACAACATCCATGGTCACCCTTAAGCAACCACACCTTTCAATTAGGCCCTTGTAGATCTTATAGGTCTCATGGAGATATATTCACCCATTTAGCACTTCATAAAGAAAAATAAGAATATAATAACACTTTAAAACTCATGAAACCATGAAACATGATCTATAGGTCCCCTTTAAATTCCAACATCCATCATAAGACCCTTTTACAAACCCCAAATTAGCTCAAACACCTCTCTGTACACACAATCATTATAAAAAAACATAATAGACTTATAACCCTGTATTCATACTACATATTGATGTTAAAAACTTCATAATACACATATATTGTCATTATAGAGTCTAAAACATACTCCAATATCTATTTCAACTTTAAATCTCAAGATACCAACAAGCACAACTCAAATACCCTTCTTGGGTTACTTGTAGAACATGCACGAAAGCACAATAAAATTTAAACCTATATAAATTTGCATGTAAAAAATTTCCAATATTTTAATCTATGTTTCAATATGTGCCTTCGTTTCATCTACAAATTATCTTTTTACATGATGAGTAATTTTTGCATAGATCAAAATATATAGCACAAAAACTGAGCACTAGATTTTTATTCACAAATTTGAATATTTAAATACAAATGGTCACAATTAAAATTCAATCACTTAAAAAACATCTAATTCCCTCATATCTTAAATTAATCACACATCATCGATTATCTTTGAACTTTAGCTCATAGTGTGCCACTGCCCAAACGTTAAACTTTGAACACTTTACATCATCTCACTTCTTCTTGACATCTTGAAACAAACACTCTCTGATGATCTCTAGTATGTAGATCGATCATTATCTATGTTAAATATTGGACACTTTGAATTCATTTCACTCAATATGTATCATTATCTTTATTAGTAAGAACACCTATTTCTCATCATATCTAAGAAGTAGCTTGATTTTTACCTCTACCTATCTTTAAGCAACTATCACTTTGAGCTATTTGACTCGATACACACCATTAGATAAATATTTATGATATCCCACAAACTATTGGATATTCATTTGGTCATGATATATATCTCTTTCAAAATTGGCCACATATGGGAACCATTGCAATATGCTTGGAAGGCCAACATTAGACCTCAATAAATTTTCTTATGCTTGAACACATTTTCTAAAAATCGGACCATATGATATCCTCACATAGGAGAATCAAAAAATTTATCAATATTGTCCTCAAACCTTTGCATGTGAAATATATAATTCCATTAATCTTCTTACTCAAATTTTTAGACCATAGAGCCAACTATGTCAAGAACTACCTAGAAGGCCATCTTTGTACATACATATCTTATGATGCACTTCATTATATGATCAAAAACTTATTACATAGTAACTAGGCACAAAAATCAAAAAACCCATATGATCAACTTGTTCTAAAATTAACACATTCAAAATATGACTACATCAAAATGCTTACTTAAATTTTCTTGCCACATTGCAAATTTGGCTAAGTATGGGAAAACACTGTCAAACTACCTATGAGCCCAATTTTGCACTTGCATATCTTAGGTTGTAGTTTTTTACATGACATAAAAATTAGCACATAAAAATAAGAAATAAATTTGATCAAAACCATATTATCAACTCCATTTGAGTCATCCACACTTGTAAATAGTGACATCAACAAACTACCTACTCATATTTTCTACCACTAAACCCAAAATGCCTAGATGAAAATAATCACCAAACAGAATAAATCCACTCATGCACACAAGTACTCAAATAAATATTGAATTTTTATATGACCCATTTCACATGATAAAATCACCATAATCATCCCTTAACATATCTAACCATGCCAAAACTAAAGATCAACTAGGCCTCCTTCAAGCATACTAGGACAAGCACATTGAACACTTTGTCATTATCACATAGACTATTGAGACACTTCATCCACTCACCTGGACACCTTCATAACATCATTAAAAGTTATCCAACATATAATCCCTAATTTAAAATCATAAAATTTGTATTAGTATCACCACATGTACAAAATTAAATTATTAAGTGTTTAACAATATTTAACCTTGATATCCTTATCTCTTTTGGTCCTGTTTTCCATTTAATTAACTCAAAATATCTAAAAGAGATTTAAAATCTTGAAAAAACTAATAAACATCATATATACATCCTTATTTCATCCTTACCCATCTCTATTTTTCTTATAGATCCTATTAATTCAAGTATCAATAGTCTCTCTCCTATAGGGACAAGACAACACTAGGTAGATAGGGCTACAATGCAGTATTATCCACTAGTGTAGCCTCATCTCTCACACCCTAAAAATCAATTTAAAAATTATATATGGTTTAAAATGTATTTATTATGCTTATAATAAGTTTATTTTAATGGTAACATTATAAATATACCTCTATAAAAGCACACCTGGCAACTATTTAACAATCATCTAACACTCTCTATTAGACTTACTACACATTGAGCAAAAAGCCAATATTCCTCCCAATTTCAAGTTTTTTTGTATTTTAATAGTCACCTACAAGTATGAATTCATTTATTTTAGGTCAAGGTTATTTTTTATCAAATAATTAATTCAATCTATCTAGTTACATTATAGCTAAGGAGTAAAATTTACACACTCACTCTAGGAGTGAGAATTACATTGACCTAATGCACATTTGGCATATATACACAACACTTAGATTACCTAGGTTTTTCTGAGGATAACATGAATATTACCATAAACATTTTATCCCTTTTTTTTGTATTTTTTCTATCTAATGCATGTGCAAAAAATATGGTATTATTTTTCCAAGTTATTGCACAACAAATCAAGACACAATCAATCAAAAAACCCTCATACCTAGACAAATGTACCAGATCAAAAAATTAATCAAAATCAACTAAGACATGTCCATGGTAAAAAAAATGAGTCTTTATGGCCTTATCCTTAATTAAGCCTTATCCTAACACAATTTTGAATCCTTCATTTGGTCATGATGTAGTTCATAGGACTTTTCAATGAGTTTTCACCAAGAATGAGCATAAGATATATTTGAGTTAAGGTTTGCATATCTCTTTCACTATTACTATTTATATATCATTCCCATTTATGTAAATGGTTTTGATATAAACTTACATTTTGTATATAATGTAAATTAAATCAGATTAAAAAATGTAGTGCCATAATGTATTTCATTTGTGAATCAAAATTAAAACATATAAACATTTTGGTGAACCTGTGATTTTTTTTTAAGAATACAACTTTTTTTTTGTTTAATTATTGTGCGATCTATGGTTTTAGTTTAATTTATGATTTCAAAAAAATTAGAATGTTTTGATTCCTTAAAATAACATATTTCAATATTTCTTTTCCATTTTCTTCTTATTTTTATAATTATGTTCTGATAGTTGTAAAACTACTTAGTGATAATTATTACAATTTACACATTATTCTATTTATAGAAATCATGGTTTAAAGGGTTCTACCTCAATACACATAGTTATTTTAAAAAACTAAACACAACTTTTAGTTTCCACATACCTCACAGTATATCAAAAAATGCCTAGGGTCCCTTGTTCACACTAAAGGAAGTTTTTTTAGTTATTTGATTTGTGGTGCACATGTGTGGATCATATCACCCAAGAAAGTTATTCTCATTGTACCTTCAGAGATGGTATAGTGGACTATAGGCATAAATTTACCTTTATAGTTAGTGCTTTGAAATATTATGCAACCCTACTCTACAAAAAAATAAGTATATTTAAGAGCCCACACAATAATTCAAACCCTTGGCTATATCACTCATATACTGTGATTTTTTGCTTATATTATATTTATAATGGGATCAATGATTGAATGTTTCTCTCATATGTTACATATGATTATGAAATTCATTTTTAAATTTGGTATTCCTTTTCAACATGTTATTCATTATGTTGTGGCATGGATAAAATGTAAATTTGATCAATAGGATAAAATGTATAATATAGACCCTCAAGAAATTTTCAATTCTTACTATTACAATATCACATCCTTTACCAATTCTTCCAAGTGATTACCATCATCAAATGATAAAATTTTCACAATTTGAGGGCAAAAATAAATGAACATTTCACACAATATTGGTACGAAATGTCTTGCATATAAAAAAGACACTACCCTTTGTGGATAATGTTAATTCAAACTATATATGAAGACTGTTAGATTATGTATATAATGTATTTTTCACATTTTCTAGTGTATTAACTAGATATTTCATCCTTTTGTATATTTTTCCTATGTAAGGATTTATTCCAGATTGTCTATTTAGGCTAGTTCTATGTTTTGCCTTATCTATTTTTTCAAGAGTTTTTATTTGTACTAGCATATCATATTTATTAATAGCACTTGATTCACTTTGTTATATAATCAATTGTTTTTAGCTTCATGGGTGATGTTCTTGGAGTTATTAATTTTGAATCTTGGGTTTGAATTCTTGTTCACCATTCCTAACATGATAGTATAGCTAGAGGTGTTGCAACCATCCATTTATAAGTTTGTTGTTGCAAGGGTTTATCCATTTATCAAAATTTCTTCTTAGTGTAGTGGAGGTGTTTTTTTATAGATCTTTAAGAATTTATTTGGATTTTGACAAATTTTTTTGGAGAAATTGCATATTGTTTTTGTACAATATTGTGACTCTCTTAAATATCATTTTTTCTCTCACATGCATGTCTAATTTAGAAAATTATTTCACTATTAGAAAGAAGACTTCGATAGGTTTCCATAAAGTGGTCATAATAAGGATTTTGAGTAATATCAAAGTTGATATGGGGATATTAATATTACCCTCTGAATCTAACTTCCTACGATTCTTTTATGCATGATCACAAAGAAAAAAAAATAGATGTTGTATTTAAAGTGAAAAAAATAGATCAGCATGGAAGACTCATCTATGTGGAAGTTTTTTTTTTTCTTTTCTTCAAATTTTATTCAAATTCAATTTTTTAGATATGGTATAAAGAATTTTATTTTTTTCCAAGCATTTAATTTTTGTGCAATGTTTACTTATTTGACCAACTTTAATGATGAGAAACTTGTAAAAACTATAACTTTTGAATCATGACTTGAAATCAAGTACTATTTTTCTCAAAAGTGTATGTTTTTTTAATTATCCATCCATTGGGTTCATTTATATTATAAATCTTTTTAAATTATAAAGTGACAAATTTTGGGGGACCTACACTTTCTTAAGGTATTCATTAATTTCATCATGAGATGTTAAATTATCACAGGGTGATTTGTATTTTTGAGAGGGTTCATATTTTTGAGTTTGTCCTTACTTTTTCACAATGGATTTTTACTTATTTAGTCCCCTCAAAACCTAAAAATAATTTTTTTAGAAGATAAAAATGTGGATACACTTACAATGGAAAGGCATGTGGAGTGTTATGATTGGTGACATTACCCAATTTATAAATGAAGAAATTTTTTATTGTATTACATCCATGCAAGATGAAGCTTTTTGTTTGATTCACCTCTATGTTTAAGATAGTTTGTAGTGCTATGTCACATGTGTCACATCACCCAAGGAAGCTTGGGATGATATTTTAGAATTATTTGAGAAGAATATTGAGTCTTCTAGGTATTTTGGACCCTCTTTTACTCTACTTCCTTATCGTCTTATTAGTGAGAATTTATCTTTTGATGATGACATTAATTTTTTTCAAGATTTGAGTCTTGATAGTGACATGGGTGAGACACTAATGACACTTTATTATCCTCCTCCTATTGAGGATTACCTCTTTACTAGTGACATGAATCAAGATTCCTCTTCATGTTGCGAGGACATACTTATTGATGGTGATTTAGATAAGGCATTCTTACCTCCTACACCTCTCACTATTCAACCTTCTTTGTTTGTAAGTGATGAAGTATCTTTTGATAATGGTTTGATTGAGGCACCTATTAATCCTCATATAGTTTGTACTTCTATTATTAATTTCATTCATTGAGAGGACATTATTCTTGAGGATGTGGCACCTTCACCATCACTTTTGAAGATCATGGATAATACACCATCACTACCTTTTGAGGATTAATTTTATTATGTTATAATTATTGTTCATTCATCACCACCTCCTCTTTTTTGAGAGAATATGTGTTTAGATGGTGATTTCCATGAGGAACCTATTATTATTACACAATATATTTTGAATATTTTTGCTACTTCTACTACTACTACATGTATTACTTTTCACACTTTTTATCCACATACTTATGTGATTGGTTCCTTTGATAAACATACTCTTGGATATGGATCTTGCATACTTCATTCTATGGGATACACTCATGGATTTCTTGGCAAACTCGTACAAGGTATTGTATATTGTATTGGCATTGATATTTCTATATGTGATGTGCCTTTAGGACATATTATTCATAGCACTCAAGAGGAAGGTAGATTAATGGGAGGAACATTTTATTTTTGAGACTATCTCATCATCTATGTAGATAATTCCTTACATTATTTCCATCCATGCAAGATATATAGTATTGAAATTTGTGTGGGGTGAAGTAAGTTGTCCGTAGGGAGTATTCCACATGAATTACATCATTTTGGGATGAGTTTTATTCCTATGGGTTTTATTCCTTTCTCCACTTCATGGATATATATTATAAAAGAGTACATCTTCAGGGCTCGCTATTGAGACTAATATTGTGGATATGCCACTATTTCTTCTATTACTTGCCCATAGATTCACTTGGGGGGTGTTAAAGTATGTATTTCAAGTATTTATCACATTTTATAGTGTATTATCTATATATTTCATCCTTTTTTGAGTTTGATCTATATGAGGATTTATCTCATATTGGCTATTTAGGCTAGTTTCATGATTCATCTTGCATATTTATGCAAAAGCCTTTCTTTGTACTAGCATATCATATTTTTGAATGATAACTGATTTAATTTATGTTAAAATCAATTTATTGTGGTTTCATATGTGATTTTATTGGGGTTATCACTTCTAAATATTGGTTTGAAATAATTTTTCACCATTCCTAACAAAGATCATACCTTTTGATAGTACCTACTATTACAATATCCAATCAAAGTTACTTCCTATCACAAGAAGACACCAAAGAGCATGTGCATAGCCTTTAGTGATTCATCCTCCTCACCCTAATCATACTTTTATTATTCAATCCATTCCCTTTATTATCCTAAGGCTCATATTAAATTCACATGCCCATGTTTAATCTAGTAGAGGGAGACAACCCTTACCTACTCCAACCAATACTTAAAATGTCCCTTCTCCACCTTCTTGAAGGAAATATTATCAACCCAAGAGTTATAATATCATTGATAAATTGCATACTAATCCAACTAAGATTTATATTATAGAGTTATTACATAATTTCCATATTACAAGGATATATTATATGCAATATTGCAATATACCACTCTTCTCCTGGATACATAACTAACTTCATTCACTTTTATTATGAACATCTTCAAGGATATTGATGGTATTGTTAATTTTAATAAAGATGTACCACCCAAGCATATCATTTAGAAAAATATTCCATTATTCAATTAGCTTTAAATACATGGAAAACTAGTTAAGCATGCATAGATCAACAAAGGTTATTGGATAAATATTTGCATTTATAATTTTATACATAAATTGGTCTTCAAAACAATATTATTCAAAAATATGAGTAATTTATACATGGATTTTATATCACTCCCAAAAAAATGTTGGGAACTATCACATTATATTTTTTATTAGGTCCTGAAATAGTACCTAATGTTTTTCAAGTCATTCCTAATCAATTACAATATAATGTAATTTTAGGAAAGCCTTGGATTCATTTTATGGAGGTTATACCTTATACATTCCATAAATTCATTAAATTTTTGCATGAAACACATGAGTATACAATTATAGTTGATGATGCACATTTTTGATATTGTCACATGCCGTAATTATAATCTCATAAGGTCTTTATTAGACGATTTGAGCAACCAATTCTAGTTTCATAAATTTACACTTATGAGTTCAGTCAAGTAAAAGAAATGCTATTCTATAGGTCAGTCCTTCAAAAATTCAAGAACCTATCAAGTAAGTTACATAACAAGTTCTAATTTTTATGAAAATAATTGAACTTACCAAAAAACATATACAAAAAGTGAAAATTAAAGAACCTAGTAAGGAATTACCATTATTGGTCAATTCATAAGACTCCTATTATAAAATTTAAGACTATTATAGAAGTGATGATGAGTATACACAATTATTAATATATGATCAATTGGGAAAATTAAATGTTATTCCCATTGATAAATACAAATACTTATCTCAATATTTATTTACATCTATTAGAGTGGGCCAATATATAGATATTTTTCAAGATAAGGGAAAAACACCTATTTTTACTAGACAATGTCTACATAATAATTCAAACAACTACAATGCTATTTCATAGGCTCTATAAAAATTAGTTGAGTCAGTGATTATTAATAATATAATGATTACATATCATAAGGAAAAGATGAAAATGCATAAATTCAAGTCTCAAGTAGGGTAACACTTAGAGGTAAATCCACTAAATGAACATAAATTGTTTTTCAAAATAGGGTTCCTTGATAAATTAATTTCATGACAAGGATAAATGTTTAGGGTTATTCCTCAAAATATGGTTACAAAAGAGGCATCAAAGCAACACTATTCCTTTTTATAGGATCTCATTAGGGTTAGAATATAATACTATGTCCCACTATCTAGTGATAAAAAGTTTAAAAATAAATCCTAACACATAGTTTATGATTTTTAAAAAATTTAGAAAAGGATATATGCACTACATATTTGTATATATAGTATAAAACATTTTTTTGATTAATTTCAATAAACTAAACTCAATATATTTTGAGGAGAAGATGATAGTGTATGTGGCCTCTTTATGCTTCTTCTCATATATCTTGGGTATGCTACACAACATCTCAATCAAGCTATGAGACCAAAGCATTGTATATGATATATTAAACTACCAATAAATCTTGGTCCTAAATCATATTTAACTTTATTTCACATTTATAGTAATTTATATTAATCCAATGCAATCCTTAGAATATTATCACAAAAATTAATGGGTGCTATAGTTATTATTGATTATGATTCTATAACATTCCATCAAGATAGGGTAATGATTATCATTTCAAATGAAAATATAATTACAACACAAGATAAAAAAGAAGTGCATATTATAACCATGACATATAATGCATTTATTACTAATATACATCATACAAAACATATAATATAGTACAATGGATCACATAGCTCTACACTGAGGAAGTCTATTCTAAATGGTATCTTAACACAAAATGAAATATGTGGATATACCCTTTATGGAGTAAATCCATGGGAATTTTATCCTAATCAAGCAATTGGTTAGCTACTCACTTATTTCTAATTGTACATAGACTCTTTGATTTAATTACATTATTAATTCTTCTATTCCTTATTCCACTATTCTTCTAGCCTTTATCTTTACCTTTCACTTTAGGCTCTTTCCCTCATGATTTTTTAAACTAATTTGAACATTACAAAAATACTATTTTACAATAATTTCCATGCACATTATCATGTTTACTACTTCATACTATCATGTTATGGCTTTCATTGCACGTACATGATCATATTTTTCCACTATACATACCACATGAACACACTTTCCCATAGGGGGTATGTCTATTCTTATCTATCACTTATGTCACTTCATTTTCACATACATTAGAGTAATCTATCTTTCATTCCTCCTTGATTAATATGATTAATTAACATTGGGGATTGTTTAAATCCCTTCCTATTTATTCTAATTTTGAATCCTTGCTTATTTAAAATTTCAGAATTTTTAATATTACAATTTAAATTCAAAAATACATAAAATATCATATATTTATTAAAAACCAAAAAACCATTTTTTTTCAATTATTCAAAATTGGGACCTATAAGAATTTAATTATGTGATAATGTACTTATTTCCATATGTTACTTATTTTAGGACAAGTAGATATCATGTTTCATTTTTCAATACACAATGCTTTTCATGCGGTATGTGAGTGTGATACATGGTATAATTTTACATGATTTTTATTGTTGGGATTTATTTTTTAACGAAAAATATTTATATATTTGGGGTATGTCATCCTTCTCCTAAAATACTTAAACAAATTGTATCTATCCATAACTTCTCTACCATGTCAAGATTTATATCATAACAAATGTCTTTCCACTCATTCATACTGTATATTATATTACATACACATTTTATTTTCTAAAAATGATATCATTACATATGTTATATGTAGAATAAATTCATTTTATACATGATAAGTTGTGACTTTCTTGTTTATGATGTATGACCATTAGCCTTATTTTTTCATATTCTTTCTTATCTATCATCATCATGCCATTTATGTGTGGCCCTTGGACTTGGATGTTTGTGTAATACTCATATGTCCCTTGTATGTAGCCTTTGTGGCCTTATGTACGACATCCTATGAAAACTATTTCCATTGTGTGACATTACCTATATACTCATTGATTTTTACTATGGTGCAGTGATTTATATTACGCATCAATTATATTTTAACTAATTTACTATTTATGTCATGATGTATGTCATGAACTTTATTCTTATGCACTTCAAATGCTACATATATCTAACACATGTTTTATATGTATTTTAATGCTATAATCAATACTATGATGAAATATATTTT
>JARHVA010004140.1:362500-375000 GCA_037957365.1 Torreya grandis
GGTGGCCATAGGTATCTTATTATAAAAAATGTGACCATGTTGATAGAAGAGACAACTCTTTATGATCACATTTACATTTGTATTTGTTCCAACTTGAACATGGATCCATTATAGGTGAAAACTGATATAGTTATTGGTTTTCACATAGTCACAATATCTATGAAAACCTACAAATTTCTTAACCTTGATTTCAACACTGCTAGTTTATCTTCAATCTCTATATTTGGTCTAAAAGCCTATTCTTCATTCTTAATCCTTTAAGAGATAAGAAGTTACTATACAAAAGGATATTCTATCTAGAGACAATGAACATGTCAATTGAATGAATCTACAATATAGTCAACATGTTCTAATTTATCAACCAGAGGTCTTATTTAAAATTCAATGGTGATGGAGCTTTTTCCTTAACCATTTTTCATGTATGAATATGTTTATTTTTGACTGAGATATAATGGTGATATGGATCATTAAGATTTTATTCACCCAGGTCAAAGAATTGATTCATCAACCTTCAATGTAATCTCTTTGGATTTGCCTTTTATTTATTGGTTTTTGATTTCCAAATCGAACCATTTACATTGTGCCCAAATATATTTATTTTTATTAGTTTCATATATACATTGACTTATTGACTTTGCTCACACCATTAGATCAAAATGTATGAGTGCACATGAATCCTTGATTCACTACTAGCTAGGATCCTTTACAATAATGACTTGATCATGAACCATTGGATCAAGATGTATGATCAAATGATGACCATTAGATCTGTTATGACCATATATTTGAAATCAAATGGATACTTTATGACCTCAAATTTAATTTTTGTGCTCTCATAATTTGATGTCCTCATGACCATATTTGACTTCTGCATGACCATCAAATTGAGGATTAAATGGTTTTCTTTCTATGTCTTAATTTTGAAGTCTATAAATCCATTAAATACCTTCACATGATCATTAATGATGTTCATGCAACCATCATTTTTTAGACTCAGATGGTGTTTTTGTTGTAACGTGATGTTGACATTTGCACAAATGTCCCATTTTACAGGTTTAACATTGAACACTCATAACTTGAGATAGAAATATCTCATAGATATGAAACATTTAGAGGATGATCTTGGCATGAAGGACTCCATGTCACTATATTATTTTAGTTTGTGTGGCTCTCTAAGGCAAATTTGTAAAATGCATAATTTAGCTGGTTCATTCATTTCTCTATGACATCCAGGTGATGGTGTGGTTCTTTAATATTGAATAGTACATATTTTGATAAATATTTCAAGGCTCTAATGATATTCTAAGTCTTTTTCAACTTGCTCCATGCTCTTCAATTCTTTGGACACCATGAAACCTAATTGGACCCTTCATCTACAATTGTAGACTTGTCCCTTGAAGATAAATTAGATTACACTTTAAGCTTACTTAAATTGTTTCAAAATATTTAAAAATATATATGTTCTCCACTTCAGGTCTATCTAATCCCCATGACATTAGGTCACTCTTCAATCATTATCATAATCCCTCCACTGGACTCTTGGATTAGGCATATTTTGGTATGTAGACCAAATTTGGTCAACATCTTTGGTGACTTGGTTAGACAACATGCCTAATATGCTTAAGAACTTGGACCATCTCTCTGAATCTTAGATCATTTAAATGATATATGGACCATTTACATGACTTCAATATATCCTTTTGAATTTCAAACTAAAGAATTCCAATAAATAGGGAAAGAAACAAACTTGAAAGGGAAACTAACTTAAAAAGTGAAGGCAAATACCTTATTAAATAACTATTAAACAAAGCAATTATTTAGGATAAAATAGAAGCAAATTAGTCTAACTAACCAAGATAAAATATGATCCACCTAAATCAACATGGGAATTTGTAAATTCACTCATTCTAGGAGATGATACAATTTGCAAAGTAGGGTGTTTATTGAACATAAACTTTGATGATTGACTCTTCTTGCTTAAATTTTTTCTGAAAATCTCCTCAAATGAGTCATCAATAGAAAAATATTCACCAATAAAGACAAACTCATCTAATACTTCCAAAACTTTCTCATACTACTTGTCAACCAAAACCTTGCCAAGTGATATATCATCTATGCATTATCTTTGAGCTAATTTATATTTCATTACATCTACTACAAGTTCATCAATATATTTAAGCAGATTTGATTAGTTAACTCAATATGTATCATGATCTTGAATGAGTGACTCTTGATCAAAATTTTCTTAAACACGCTCTTTAACGGGAACATATCCCTATAAAACTCTTCGTTCTCTTGCAGAGATTCATGATATAGATGCAAATAATATTTATCTCCTTACTTTAATCAAATTGAATAGGATTATCTTTAGTTCTACCTTAATCATAATCAAATAGAGATATCTCAAACTTATTTATGACTTTAACTTCTACTAATTTCTCATAGAGTTCTTCCACAACAAAACTAGCCTTCTGATTATATTGAAGAAATTGACTTGTACCTCAAGTGAAGTATCAATGAGGATATCTTCATCATACACACATGAAGAATATTATTCACATTCTCCAAGAACATGACTTGTAGCTAAAACTTCTTTCTCTATCTTCTATAGAATAGGTCCCTATTAAAGAAGCGAGATGGTGGGAGGGTGATAAAATTATTTGGTTTGAGGTGGAATATGAAGCATAGAAGGTCCATCATGATCAAATTTTGGGATATTGAAGGGAATGGAATAATTTATGAAGTTTTGGAGAGGAGAGAAAAACAAACTTTTAAAGACCTATACATTCTACTCCTTCCACTTGGACATCACATCATCAATATTTGAAATCCCCTTGTTCTAATGGACAAATTGAACTTGAGGTAGGAGTGGTGAAGAAGAAGGACTATAATAAATTTTATTATCCCATATAGGCATATTTAAAGCTTATTTAATAGTCTCAATAATACAACTAGGAAGATCATTTGCTCACATTGGGCATGGTTAAGAACTTTGTAAGAATAAGGAACATAAAAACACTAGTAAGGAATACAAGAGGGTTCTTGAGACAACTGATCCAAATCAATTTGTTTCCTTTATAAATCCTTTATATTATCTAATACAAAGGTAAAAAACTCATGCCTCTCCTCTAGATCATTAGACACATTTAGAAATAGACCATTCACTTCTTCATATTGTGAATCTAAAATACTTTTCTTGCACATGCTAAAATTATGAGCTCTATATTCTCCATCCTTTCTTCAAGACAAGGATACTCATGTGTAACATCATATCCATATGGGAAAGGTGAAATATAGTCATAAGATTGATATGGTTCATATGGAAGGTAAGAGTCATGCTCTTGATAATAAGGATCATGGGAATCTTGATAAGGCTAATTATGGCTATAATAAAACTCCTAGTAAGAGTGATTAGGATCATAAAATGGATTATATGGATCTTGACAAGGTTGATACACTCCATGATAAGGATAATAAATAGGTATTTAAAAGGTATTTTACTCATATATAGCCTTAAAAATAACATCATAATAGTGCAAAAAAATAGACTTACGGAAAAACTACCTAGACCTCCATATATAATTTCTTGAGCTTGGGATCACCAAATTCTTTATGAAGAACATTGTTTCAATTATAATTTCATCGAGACTAGCTCTAATGTGTCCCATCAGGTGTTCCAAAACTATTTGTGTTCTAGATTTTCACCCTAGCTGAGTAGTGGATTGTTTAGAACTTCCTACTAAAATCTAGTCCAATATGGGACTAATCTTAGGATGTAGGTATCCTAATAATGGATCAAACCTCCAAAGAAGGTCAACTTCCCTATGAATATATCATCTAAACTAGACCTAATCTAACACTTGCTTAGAGATGAGATAGAGAGATACAAAAATATATTAAATCATGTAAAAATGGGGTGACGCACTAGTAATTGGAACACTTATAATTTTCACAAGACACTCTATGAGACACATTTGAGACTAAATAAGATCAATACGACACAAGTGTTTAAAAATAAAATATGAGTCATTTATTAAACTAGCATGAGGAGGTAGATATCTAATTTTAAGGTAAATAACAAATTATAAATTACACTTACAATGAATTGTGATAACTACTAAGCACTTCATGAAGGTGAGAAAACTTAGACATAGACAACGAAAATAATTTCACTTAACTTAGTACATGAATTTAAAGAAAACACTTAATCCATCTTGCAAAATGATGGAATATAGTCTTTATTGCATCCAAAGGTGTCATAGTAAAATTTTTGGCATAGCTTGAGTAAGCAAAAGCATAAGAGTATATTTATCTAAAAATTGTTATAGATTTATTTCTAAAAACTTTCAGAGAGAGTGTCAAGAGACAAAATGTGTAAAAATATGGAACATATATATAAAAATGAAGAGAGAGGGAATTATGATGTATTAACACTATTTCAAGGATGATGACTCATGAACTTATAAATAAATAATAAATTTTGTAAAAGAATTAAATTCACACTATGCTTATCCAACCACAAAGTTTCATTCTTAGAACTCCATTCATTATCTATCTAATCTACTGATGAGTACCATGTCTTGAAATTGATATAATTATGCCACATATGCTTTGGGTGGCCATCAATATCTACTTATAAAAAATGTGACCAAGGTTATAGAAAATACATCTCTCTATGATCATGTTTACATATGTATTTTGTCTAAATTGAACATTGGTATTATAGGTGAAAACCAATCCACTTATTGGTTTTCACATAGCCACAATATCCATAAAAATATACTAATCTATATTTGATCTCTACATTTAATTTTAAAGACATATTCTTCATTTAAAACCTTGTGAGATCTGATAAGTTACTATACATGAGGATGCTCTATCTAAAATCAATGAACATGCAAATGGAAAGATTCTACAGTAGAGTTGATAAGTTCGAAGTTATTGACCAGAGGTCCTATTTAAACTTCAATGGTGAGGGAGACTTATCCTTAACCATCTTTCTTATATGAATATGTTTGGTATTTATTGATATCTAATGGAGATATGTACCCTTAATATTTTATTCACTTGGGTTAAGAAACTTGTTCATCAACCTTCAATGGAAGCTCTTTGGATTTACGCTTTGTTTATTGGTTATCGATTACCAACTCAAACCATTTAAATTTTTCCCTACTATCTTTATTCTAATTAGTTTCATAGATACGCTGACTTATTAACTCTACTCACACCATTAGATAAAAATACATTAATGCATGTGAATCCTTGAGTTCCTACAAACCAAGATCCTTTGACATATTGAATTGATCTCTCACCATTGGATCAAGATGTATGATGAAACACTAAACATTAGATCTACTAGGACCCTCTGTTTGAAATCAAATAACTACTTTATGAGATCAAATTTGATGTCCACACTCCTATCATTTGATGTTCACATGACTATATTTGATGTTTGTGTGACTATCAAATTTAGGATCCAATAATTTTCTTGTTATGTCTTCAGCTTGAATTTCATATGACTATCAAATATATTCACATGATCATCAATGACGTTCATGCAACTGTCAATTTTTAGACTTGGATGGTTTTGTATTGTAGCTTGATGTTGATGTTTGGATAAACATCTCATTCTATAGGTTCAAATTTTAGTGCTCATAACTTGAGCTAAAAATCTCGTGTGAACATTAAAATTTCAAAGGATGATCTTGCCATGAAGGAATCCATGGAACTATATTATTTTAGTTTACATGTCTCTCTGAGGTGCATTTATAAATGCATAATTTAGTTATTCCATTCATTTATCCATGAAGTCTTGGCAACTGTCTATTTATTTAATCTTGCACAGTCCATCTTTTAATCACTTTTAAGGCTGTAATGATCTTCTAAGGCTTGTGCAACCTAGTTCATGCTCTTGAATGCTTTGAACACCATGAAACCTATTTAGAACATTCATCTCTAATTATAGACTTGTCCTTTAAGATCAATTAGATCACACTTTGATCTTGCTTAAAGTGTTTCAAAATATTTGCAATAGATATATGATCTCCACTTGAGGTTTGTCTACTCATCATGACATTGTGTCACACTTCAAGTAGGAACTTGCTCCTTCCACTAGACTCTTGAATTAGGCACATTTTGATATGTAGACCAAATTTGGTTAATTGTTACTCCACCTTGATTAGGCCCTCTACATTGATTGAATCCACAACCCTAATTATAACTTCCCTCTTGGTTCCAGCCATTCCTTCTATCTAAGTTTTGGTAAAAACCCACCTTAGTTAAGTAAAACACTTTGAGGTTGATTATAACCTCCCTAATTTTAATAACCTATTAACCAATGTGATGTCTAATTCTATGAAACCATAACACAATGCTTCTTTATTTTATAACCCAGAATGTACAACATGAAACATGTCAAATAAAATCAATCTAAATGTATTTCATTCATACATACATACATATACAAATATGTATGTGTGTGTAGACACACACATGACTATAATTTTTGATTCAAAATAACTAATACATTTGTCTTATAATTTTTGGATGAATTAGATCCACATATGTGTAGTAATTATGGTGAAATTATGTACCAAAAAAGGTTAGAATATATATTATATGGTGATTATAAACACAAATATAATAAATTGTATAAAACTTGGACTTATCAACCAATGCATATTTTCACACAATTAAATATTTTCAAAATTATGAAATTCTATTTATAGCCAAATGAATATAAATAACCACTAAAATTACTCATCTTCTTTAATATTTGTTAAATTAAATGAATAGATGGAATTAACTATACTACTAAAATTTATATAGAAGCCAAATAGTATTTAAGGCCATGTAATGTTTAGATAATGATTAAAATTAAATACTCTCTAAATAAGAACCAATCATTTCTTTCGAGGTGGATTTGATGATATAGATTAATGAATGGCCTTTGATTATGGGATTAATAACTACATTGATTTATGTGAGTTTGATATATAGAATATGAGTTGTTCAATGACAAATTCATCTTTCCATTATTTTAAAATAAAACCATTCAAACTTTTTTATTGCACCCCTATAAAATATAACCAACTTGATTGTAATTATTGAGACAAAATGTTGTTGTATACTCTGCATTAGTTAGTTGATACTAGCATGAAATGTATTTTGGTTCTCTCTTTTTCCTATATTTAGGGATCGGTCTAAATTCATGGACTTAATCTCGTATAGATCTCAAGTTGGGGGATTAAAAAGAAATAGAAATAATGTTACTCATGTAGGCTTTAGCTTTCCTAGTATATTTTTTAAGGTTGGTCTAATGAACCAATAATTAAGTTTTATAGATTTGAAAAGACTTCTTGAAATTAATTTTAAAATTTTAAATCTTAAAAAAATAATGATTTAAAAGAAAATTCACATTTTTTAGAGTTTCATGTGCCAGTCATATCTTAATTATCGTAATACAATTAGTTTCAAGGATATTATGGATGAAGATTACCATTAACTAAATTATATGACAATATATTTTCTTCATGGATTTATTAATCATGTAAAAATATGTGGCTCACTAGTTCCTGATATATTGACATTTTCCTATTATAACACCTAAAAATATTTCCTTGAGTTTTTTGGTCTAAACAATTCAATATATATTTTAGGTTTGACTATCAAAACTCAATTGTAAAAATCATAAATTATTTTGTAGATAGTTAGGTTATTCAATCCATTCTATTAAGTTAGTTAAAGAATAATCACTTTTAGAAAGTAGTTCCATGATGGAGTAATGATTGCTTAAGTGAAAGATTTATAGCTTCTAATTATAGACATGCTAAACTTGTTTACTACCACATGGTAGCTTATATATGGTGAAAGTTTCCCTCAAAATGAAATATTGTAATATGTCATCAAAATAAAAGTCTATGGTACCACCTATGAAATCTCCAATTATTGTGGTCAAAAATGAAAAAATGCATGGTCCTATTTCTCGATAGTACGTCCCATGAAAATTTAAGTATGTATGTTATTAGTTCTCCTAGTTAATGTAAAGGAGAGATTGTAACTTGGGATTGTATGGTACATAATATTATATTTTTTGATAAAATAAGTGTTATAGAATATTATTAATTTGGTTACATTATTATAATAAACCTAAATGTATGTGTTGATGTTTTTGTTCACATCATATAGTGATTTTTACTATCTGAATCAAGAAGAAAGTTAATTTTTGACTACCAATTATTGGCTATTCAAGATGCAATTTAAAGCTCTATTTATTTTAATATATTTTTAGCATACTCTAGGAATACATTATATTCTTTCTTTTCCTAAAATATGAAATGATTCTTTAGTGTTGTATCCCAGATTTGGTCAACCACCATATATGTAGTTGTAAAACTATAAATGAATTATGGCTCTAAATTATATCATTGATATTCCTGTCATGTTTTCTAGTAAGTGGAGATGATGGTGATAGTGTGCATGCATGGGAAGGCAAGATAGGGCATGCGAGCCCTAGCTTGCAAGTTCATGTTTTTCTATACATGGGGTTTTTAAAAGTCTATAGGGAGCTGAGGAGACAGGGTCTTCCTCTGCATTTTTTCCTTCTTCCTAGTTTTAAAACTTGTTTGGCAGCGCTTTGTGGTACAGATAGTGATGTGCAGGGTTCGAGGGTTACCAACACTAGGTCTAATTTTTGTGTGCCCTCTGGTTTGTTCAACTACATGTGGGGGGTTTCATCTCTTTTGTGGTGTTGGCCTGGTGGTGCAGTGCCTATTGGGAGTCATTGTTTTAGATTCAACATGGTTTGGGGGACATTTGAGCCCTCACTTGTCTACTATAAATGGATCTAAATGTTCCTTTAGATATGGTGGGTTAGGCTTCTTCCATTGCTAGGAAGGATTCTATAAAACCCTTTCAGTCTTCTTTTAGTTCGGATGTGGTTTGAAATGGTTCTCTTAAATTGCCAAAGGTGAATGGATGCTTGGAGATGGCTTAAGAACGGCCAATTTTAGTAATACAATTGGATATGATAGCTGAGGATATTACATACTTCTGTAAACATGTTTTTATTTGTAAGTTTATGGGGATGAGGGTTTCTCTTCCATTTCTAGATATATGGATTCACAAGACATGGAACCAAGAAAGAGATTTTGATATTCTGATGGCTGCAAATAACTTTTTTATGGTGGATTTTTCATGTGTCTCAGATCAGAATAGGGCCTTTAAATGGGGTCCATACTTTTATAACCAAGTGGGTCTCTTCATCAAATCATGGCATGGTGGCTTTAACTAAATAGAGGAGTTACTGTCTAAAATACCAGTTTGGGTTCGTCTTCCTCGGCTACCGCTTGAATGCTAGAGAAGTGATATATTGCAGTCGATTGCACTGTTGCTTAGAAAACCTATTGGTCCTTCCCAACAAAATTTGAATAAGAATTTTTTTTCTTATGCTAGGGTCTATATTGAAATTGATTTGAGCTAGCCGCTCCTAGATTCTATTGATATGACTATTAGGTCTAGCTCCTGGACTCAACCATTAGCTTATGAGACATTACCGTTTTGGTGTCAGCTATGCCATGAATATGGCCATCTTAAGCGAAGGTGTCCTTGAGCTTCTGGTGCAATGGTTTCAAGTAATGTTCCTAATCAGCTTGATTTGAAAATAGACAAAGGTAAAGCCCCCATGTAGGGAGATGGTGCTGAAAAAGATAGTTTTATTTTGGTTAAATCTTAGAATCATGATCGGGGTCTGAAGAGATCCCTCAAGGATAGGCAAAAGGGGAAAATTTTCAATCGATTTGAGACACTGGAGGATTTAGTCCAAGAGGAGGTTTTCTAGGTGGACTTACAAGCAATAATTATGTCCTTTAGTGAGGTGGTTATTGGGGATCAGTCTAATGTGATTCCTTGTTTAGATCAACTTGGTGAGTAGGGTACTCATATGGACAATGGAATGGCCCTTCTGGCTCCTGTTCAAGGACAGTTAGATTTGGTAATAAAAAATTCTTGTGGCTCTCTTAGGGTTCGTGGTGTACTAACTAAAGTAAGGGGTACTCCAAACTTAGGAAAAAGTATGGCTCCTTCTCCAGCCTTGGGTCTACAATAAAAAAACCCTCAAAAAAGGGGATCCTAAGAAGCCCCTTAAGGTTGGTATAAAAAAGGACTTGGAAAAGGTAAAGAGAACTAGTGAGACATTGGTTAAGTTAGTATCAATGAAGACTATTGATGTTCACTTCTCCTAACCCCAATGATGATTTTTCTCTCTTGGAATGTGAGGGGTATGAATAGCATATCTAGACAAAAGGATATTCGGTATTTGGTTCATATTCACTCTCTTAATGTGGTGTTTCTTCAGGAAACTAAGTTATCAGTTGATAGTATGATGAGTGTGGCTTTGAATATTTGGAGTCATGGTCAGAGTCAGTGTGTTGGTGCTCTAGGTAGCTCTAGTGGGGTTACATGCTTATGGGACCCACATAGAGTCAAACCAATTTGGTTGTATTCAAGTAGAGGTTTGATTTCTTGTGTTACTTCTCATCTTGAGTCTAGCAAGAGAATACTCCTTTTTAACATCTACACTCTAGCTAACCTTCATTAAAAGGCCATGTTGTGGGGTTTTTTTAGATATGTGAGGACTTTGGATCCTTATCTCCCATGGATTCTTGTGGGGGATTTCAATGCCATTGTTTCTTTAGAAGAGAAGAGGGGAGGCATTGCTCACTTGGAACCTTCTTCTAATCTCTTGCAGGATAATGTGGATCTCTTGAATTTGGTTGAATTCAAGCTTATCAATGGGGGTTTTACTTGGAATAATAGGAGATGTGGGGATGCTACTATTTATGAACATCTAGATAGATTTTTGGTGTCTAGTTTTTGGCTGGGGACAGGTGGTTGACTAGCTCTGAGATTTTGGATGGCCGGGGATCTGATCATTAGCCAATCAAACTTCTTGCTGAGCTTCCCTGGCATTGTGTAAAGTAGTCTTTTAAGTTTCAACTCATGTGGTCAAGAGATGACTCCCTCCACGATCTTCTTTCTATTTGGTGGAATTTAGGGAAGCCGTCACATGGGACCACTATGTACTGCTTCTCTAAGAGGCTCTAATATGTGAAATATAGGTTGAAATGGTGGAATAGGAAATACTTTGGTAATATTTTCCATGAAAAATAGTCTATTCAAGCTCATCTAGATTCAATCACCAAGCAAACTCGTGACCAAGTACTTACTGTAGATTTGGGTTTGCTGGAAGCTGCGGCTGTGAAGGAAGTTGAGGAATGGGGATTACGTGAGGAAATTGTTTGGAAACAAAAATCCCAAATCAAGTGGCGTTAGGTGGGAGATAGAAATACCTCTTTCTTCCATAATTTAGTAAAAGATAAGAGACAAGGTAATGTCATATATTCACTCAAGACTTTGAATGGGGAGATTCTTTCCTCCTCGACTTCTATTTCTGCTGAGACTATTCATTTCTTTTCTATCCTACTATCTAAGGATTCCCTTCCTATGGAGGAGGATGAAGCTGATATTCTGATTAGTATTATACCTTTAGTCACTAGTGAAATGAATGCTTCTTTACTTCTTCCCATTTCATTGTTCGAGCTTGAAACTATTGTGTTTCAAATGAAAAAAGGAAAGGCCCCAGGGCCTGATGGTTTCTCGATTGAGTTCTACCAAGTGTTTTGGGAAGTGATTAAGTTGGATTTGTTGGAGGTCATTTAGGATTCTTTCATGAATAAACAAATGCTGAAATCCATGAATGATACCTTCCTTTCTCTCATCCCAAAGAAGGATGGAGCTAATTCTCTAGATCTTATTAGGCCCATTGCCTTATGTAATGTGGTTTATAAGATTATTATGAACTTGATTGTTGAGTAGTTAAAACCCTAGGTAAGCAAACTAATTTCTGAAGAGCAAGTGGGTTTTGTGGCTGGTAGGTAGATTATGGATGGGGTTATCATTGTAACTGAGATGATTCATTTTATGGATCATTCCAAAGAGAAAGCCATGTTTATTAAGATGGATATGGCTAAAGCTTATGATAGTGTTAAATGGGATTTCTTATTTAAGATTCTAGTAGAATTTGGTTTTACTGGTGATTGGATAGAGTGGGTCAAGAGTTATGTTACTTCTCATTCCTTTTTGGTGCTAATTAATGGTGAGCTGACGGATTTGATTAGTGCTTCTAGGGGGCTCATACAAGGGGACCCTTTATCCCCCTATCTATTCATCTTATTGGCAGAGGGTTTGGGGAGGCTTATCAGAACCTAGGTGGAGGCTAGTTTGGTTAAGGGCTGGAGCTTTGGAAATAATATTCCCCCTCAGTCACATTTGTAGTCTATTGATGACATGACTCTGATGGGCAACACCAAGGTTGAAGAAGCCCTTGGGTGGCGTAGGGTTCTATATTGTTATTTAGTTGCATCAGGTCAGACAATTAATGAGGCGAAGTCTTTAATTTACTTCTTTCATACTCCACGAGCTATTCAAAGGAGAATTGCAGG
>JARHVA010004140.1:380000-422500 GCA_037957365.1 Torreya grandis
TATAAATTAAATATTAAAAAATTGAAAATATTTTAATATAAAAGTATAAATAGATTTTAATAAATGTGGAAAAAAATAGTAATCAAGAATTAAAATAAATTGATTGCTTTAAGTATCCTTCAAGATTAATAAGATACTTCCTTTCAACAATAAAAATGTGTGGAAGTGGACCATATTTGTCTCTACACCCTGGGATAAAAGTGTATGTATCTATTTAGAAATTCACCTACACATACATGAATTTTAATTTAAAAATTATTCTAGAAACACTACAATTGCTGTTGAGAAATTTTATCAATAATTTCAAGGGTATGGGTATAACATATGCTTCCAATTTTTTTGTATGCTTATAAATGAATATATTCATAAATTGATTAAAATAGTGGAATAGCTAAGCTATAAAGCCATAGAGGGATAATTTCATTGAGTCAGTTGGAATAAACCTATGGATGAGTGTGATGTGGGTGCGTTCTTCTATTCATATTCATGTTCATGTTCACCTCTACTATGAAAACTATGGGGATTCTATCTCGTTTCATTCTCTATCCAGTCAATCAAGAGAGGTAAGTTAACTATCACTTCCCCACTTTGAAAAGTGATGATTTTGTAGTTGTTGAGAAAGTGGGAGTGAATAATGGGCTATTGGGATTTCATAAAACATGTGTTTTTAAAGTCAGGGAGACCATCCCAACTTTCATTTTCACTCATTTTAATGAGGATATGAAAACCATGGATGAGATTCACCATAATTTTGGCCTCCTACCCCAAAAAAATATTTTATCAAACGTGTGTTGTTAAAGTCAGGGATGCATAAGAGACCATCCTAGCTTTCATCTTTTCTCATTTTAATGAGGCTGCAAAAACTGTGGATGAGACTGAGCATCATTTTTGCCTCTTCTACACCAATAAACAACTTTTTTACTCTCTAAAATTTCCTCTCTAACTGGTCTTTTATTCTTACTATGTACATCAATCAGAATATATGTTCCCTCTATTTAATCACTTAGGATAATTCTCTTAGGCATGGCCACATGATCTTCAACATGTAGATAAATCATGAATTTTTCATATATTTAGGGTAAAGGTCCCAATAATGGTGTACTTATTAATGGTGTAATATGTTTTTTTATTTAGATGTATGCCATTGATGGAATATATTGGTATGTATAAATATTAAAATGTATTGGTAATGTACATGTAGTATCTAATATTTGTTCAATATTTACTTTATAAAATTAAAAGTAGTCAATCATATCTTGACAAGTAAGACTTAATTACTGATACTCTAATGCATGGTTTTTGGTGCTCCAAAAGTTAATTTTTGGTCATGGTTTTTAAAAATGCATTTTATGACCTCTCATGATAAAATCAATTATATCATAAAATTTATAATGAGTTAGACCTTGAAACCCTAGTTATAAGTAGTTAAGATGACATATTAAAATGGGTATAACTTTTGGAGTCTATTATAATGTTATGACATCTTAATTCTTTGTCTAAAGTTAGGGTGCACTGCTACTAGAACCTTTCTCTTAGTCACTTTTAATAAGTTGATATGTCCATGCAAAATGATCTTGGATTAAAGACTCCACAAAAAAGAACCATATGTGGTTCTTTGAAATGGTTAAATTTTCCACCATTATGGCCTCTTAAGGTCATAAAATGGATTTATGTGCATAAATAGTTATTTAAACTTGAATGCCTCATGCAATTTCATCGACTTTCAAGTAACACAATCACATAAGGTTCCTATGGAATTCATCTAGATTGTGAACATGTGCAATGACCTGTTTACTCCCACATACTTAGTTATGTTAATCATTTCATTTGGCACATCACTAAACTCTAAAAAATTAGTCTTACTTAGAGTCTTATGAAAATAATAAGATATTAAAGGAAAGATCAAATATATGATTGCACAACCATAATAGAAATTATAAATAAGAACAATAATTTTTACAATAAAAATCAAGTTCACCTATACATGAGTACTTATTATTATAGTCTACATGCTAAGTGATCTAATATTACCTCTCTAAAATATATTATATCCATATGATTACATTCTAATGGTATTTTTATTAGTTATTTCTCCTTTTCCCTGCTTAGTAATACCACTACCTACTACTCCCTTAAGCTTTTTTTTGCTAATTGCAATAATTTGGTACCCTTTCATTTTAATCTCTTTTAGTGGTTATTTTTGCATGATGGTACAACTATAATGACTAGAATTTAATGAATTTCTCACCCTTCTCCAATATAATTCCAATTTAGCCCAAGGACAACTACCTTGTCATTTTTTGCCATCACTTCATAGCCGTTTATTGAGATCCTTTATTAGTCATAACTCCCATTATTTATCCCACATCCTCAACTATGATTTCTGGGTCAACACATTTTAACTTTCAATTTTATTTCCTTTTCATTTGATCCACTAGATTTATTTCTATATATATGCATCATCTAAATCCATTTCACTTAGTGATGTATTCATCTAGAGCATATAACTATGCCCTCTAGATTATGAATGTCCTCCTTCCCTTAGTGGTGAACTATCAATTTATTTCTTAGGTTCACTTTAGCTTCTTCTTAAGGGATACCTAACCTTCTCATGATGCCTAATTATTTAAATTGTTTTCATAGAAACCTTCCCCTATGCACCACTTTGTAAGGGCATCTATAAACTAATAAATTATTCCATCAAATTTTGGTCGAAGTCTCCCCCTGTGCTTCCTAATAGGTCAATGTTGACCCACACTATTGTAGGTTGGTTTTATAGAAATAACCCACTTATTTTATATTTCATGCATGCCACTCCATTGAAGTATATACCTAGAGTACCCAAAAAGAGTTAGGGACATTTTCTAGATGGCTCTAGCCATCTAGTCAAGGTGCTAGCTTACCTTGTTACAATACAACCCTCCCCTAGGGACTTCTCCTTAGTTCTAGGAAAGTCTAGACAAACATTACTCAAGATAGTAATGCAAAGTCTTGCTTTCTCTTCTCCTTTCCTTGCCATTTTATTTTATCCTAAAAGACACATGATCCTTTTGGTGAACATCTCCTTTGTGCACCTTCTTGGCTCATAAAACTACCTATTTCCATTCATGCAAAACTATGCTCATAAAATTTGACCACTTCATGATCCTCTTTAGGTTGGGTCCATACATGAATATTCATAAGATGACTACATATTCTCACATGCTTCCCACCTTCTACCCATATTCTCTTTATGGAGGTTACCAACTCATATATGAGTCATATCTAGTTTGAATATTCCGTTCAGTCAATTGCCTTTTTAATATTTTTCTTGTTACTTGCAGGTCCTTCATCTTCTTGTGATATTTTAAGATAATGTGATTAAAAATTTCACATCCTTTCTTATTTAAATATCCAAATAAAAATAAACATGTTTGGGGCATCCATCTTCTTAGTTTTAGGATTTCTTACTTAAAATATTCAAAGCCTAACTCTTGAACCTATTTCTTCATCCTCCCTCAAATCCTCTCAATTTCTCATAATGTTATGTTATAGCCTTCTCTACCCTTCATCTTGTAACACTATCCTTTTCCTAGTAGAAATCTCTTTCAACATCATTTTTTATGTTGGAAACCTCTACCTTGGGATATACACCTAAAATTATAGGTGTGAAGGTGTCACTTACTAGTTCAACTCATAGGCTTGAAACTGTCATTTCATTAAGTTCGCCATTCATTTCTTCCACATATTATTTTATATCCTAGCTTATTCAAGCCTCAGATTTGAAATTATAATAGTTAACATGGCCTAAGTCATACCTATAACCCTTTCATTCATTTTTTTCCATAGTTGACTCATTCCATAGGATGCTCATCTCCAAAACTAGTTCATGTGGACCGACATCCTAGATCTTACATCCTTTATCCTTTGTCCTTTAGTATTTTCATTTCCAAATGTCATTTCATTCAATTGGATATCTCATTTTTTGCCATTTTTATTCAATATCAACACCTGTCACTTCATGTTGTACCTTTAACTTGGTCTTCACACAAAAAAAAACCATTTTATCTCCCTTTTACACACATACTACATGTCTTGTTGCCACTCCTTTGTGCATGTTGATCATTTCTTTAGCTCCATCTACACACTCTTCCTCACTTTTTATCCTTGATAAATTTATCTAGACAATATATTTCTTAATTTTTTAGCACCACCTCCCCCAAACTAAATTTTATACCTAGTCCTCTAGCACAATTATCCACTTTTTTATCCTAGTGCCCACCATTATCTATACTCAAGATCTAATATTTTTGGATGGTGTAAAGTAACTTTTAAATTTTTAAAGCACACCTAAACACAATAGAGATACTTAAACATTTATCAGTTATGATCTTCCAAAGAAGGCACCCACTCAACTCACTTGACTATATTTTAAGAGTCATACACATCTTATTTTACCATTAAGATACTAAAACTTAATTTATATAACATCTCGATAGATTGTATATTTGATAAATACCAATTAGGGCGATACCCTTTGATTCTAGACATTCTTGGAGAAAAATGCTTGTTTTCACCATCTCATTATGCCTAATTATCTATCTTCTAGTCTTATGTTGTCATTTTAATGCCCCACACCACTTTTACACTACATAACATTTAAAATCTGACATACATCCTTCACTATTAGTTACATATCCTTAGTAGTTTAATATCTTTCTAGACACTACTATCCATAGAGGGACACTAACATTGATGTTAGTATCTATATTTATTATCTAGTGTTTGGACCTCAAAAATAATTTAAATTAAAAATGTTTTGAAACATATGGGATGATGTATTTTTATTATTAAACTTTACTATGAGTTATTTTAAAAATATGTGGTATACATACAATTATAAGCCTTGTCATTATTATTCAATAAAATACCAAGTAAGCACATACCAAAGCTCATTCAATTAGTCACACAATTGAATTCCCCTACCCCATTCATCCCTATTTCTATATCAATCATAAGATATATCATAAAAAAGGGCTAAAACATTCAAATAACATCCCAATTCTAGTATTTGTCAAGTTAAAATCTAAATCACTATATGAATCTACATATATGATATTACACTCTTGCACACACACATTCCCACACATAAGCGAGAACTACATAAGTCTAAGGCCCTCCTTGGATTATTGATTGTGTAGATTGTACTCATTAATAAAGGGGTATTTGAGGACATCCTAACACTGTGAGCCTACTAACCCATTTTTTCAATATTTCACAACCTAAGGGTGAAGATATAGATTTTGATCAATAAGTAGACATATACATCCCATGCATAGAATAGGTATACATTAATAAAAAGGTGACAAAACTAAAAGATATCAACTTGTCACATCATGATGCAATGAATATTTTTTACATAATAATAGCATCACAACATAGATAGAAGCATCAAAGCTAGTGTCTATAGGTCAATGATAGTGTTTGTGGCTTCATAGATATTATTTCTAGAAACTAACAACTGGATCCTAGTCTTGATATTTCCTATTCTTACCTTTATGTACTTTACATAAAACTTCCCATTAGAAGACCAACCATGTATCATTAATTATTTATATTATAATTAACAAAATATCGTTTTGATAGTTCCTTTATATATTTAGCATATCTCATTATTTTAATTTATAATATTTAGTTATTTGAATTTTCAATTAATTTACCTACTCTTAAATACTTTTATTTGTGCTTATGTTTAGGATATTATATATTTTGACCCTTACCCTACTCAAAACCTAGGGGTTAAACATTTGGTGAACTAAATTTTTGTGTCTCCTTATCTAAACAATAATTTGACTTAGGATTTCCCTAATTCTTTTCTATAGTAAATTTTTAAATGTGATTTTTTTCCATTACTATTTTCTTATTTGTTTTCATTTATAATCAATGGAAATTATTATTGAAATAGAATATAAACAAGAATTAATCAAACATCTTAACACTAATAAGGAATTTATTGAAGTATTTTTGTATGTTACAAGAGATGAAATCAGTAAAAATGCTAAGGCTAATGCATCAAAATCTAGTGATGGTATCACTCTATGTGGTAATACTATGGATTTAACCCCCTTTCCCATCTCCTAGACTACATCATTGATTCCTACATCTAGTGGGGTCATAAGTTATGTTTTCAAACAATTATTCTCTGGAGATAAAATATCTATTTTTGAAAGGTGCCAATGATTCCATTCCATCAAATAGTCATTAAAAAACACAAATAACATTTATATTCATTCATAAAACTAAAAAATGTATGATTTTTATACTTTTCATTTTACTCACCTAGATATGGTTAGATATCCAACCTCTAATCTATGTGTGTTGAGAAATAAAAATAATAGGTCTTAATTGTCTTTCCACAACCAAATAAAATATAGTAAATACTTATTTATTTAGATGAATCCAATATTTTCATGTCATCAACAACATAATTATGTGATAAATAATTCAAACATGTCCACTTATTTTTGTTTTTTCAAATGACATATCCTATCTAAACTTTCACATGTAGTTTCTCATGAAATGCAATCCATTAAACTATAAAACCTAATAAAATTAATACATTTTCATAAATTTCTTAATAATGTAAAAAATAGGAACATTAACAAATATTTGATTAAAATTATCCTATGATTCAAAGGATAGATCCTACCTACAACCAATACTATACCTGACTAGAACTTTCACACATAATTTACTATGAAGTTCCTTCTTTAAAAATAAAAAAATAGAATTAGAAAATTCCTATATTTAAACTACTCAAAAAAAAAATTCTTTCAACTCAATATCAAGCTTGCTCTCATAGACTGTGAGATCATATATAAAATATATATTTTTTATTGATGTTAATGCCACCATTAGTTTGAGTTCATTACACATCTAATGATCCTATTCATCCTTACATATGAATTTAAACTCATCACAAATAATATTAATGATGATTAATGCACCAACATATATATACACATAATAGGCTTTCCAACATAGTAGAGTAGTTACATGTGTTGTTGTTCCAATTTATTAACCATACAATTTTTTTATCTGCCATTGTGTCAGCATAAGCTAGTAAGTCACCTCTAATCAATTCCTATCCCTATGATTAAATAATATAATGTTGAACAACATGCCAAAAATAGTGTGATTCAAACATAGCCTCCAACATCTAATGTGGAATTTTGGTAAGGCATAAAACACAAAGATCAATTTTGTAGGTGAACATGTACTAGCATAATAATATTTGTATAATTATACATTATATTATTGAATAACATATTTCAAATAATATAATTCTAATGTAACAATATTATATTATATAATAGTTAAGGCGTGGGTTTATTCCTCTAAATCAGGTCATAAGTGTGATTGTTGTATGGCCATTTTTATGTATTTTAGCCACAAAATATAATAAATTATTTTTAAGAGACCATAATAAATGCAAGTTAAAAAAATTAGGTAAATAATCTAAAACTATAAAATCTCAATCTTGATACCAATGATTCTATAATGAAATTACTTAGATGATTCACAATAATAGATTAATATATCATAAAATTAAGAACATAATAAGAACATCTAAAACAATAATTGGTGAAAGATCAAAATACTTGAATATTCTTACTGAGCCACTTCAAGGAGGCAACCTCAAAAATTATCAAATAATAACATAATTCCCAATATGATGATAAAAGACTAACCACTACCTCCTAGATATAGTCTACTTAGATATGGCTGTTTCATAGGTTGACTATACTAAAAACATAAATACGTGCATTAATATAATATAAAGGTATGTAAGACACAAGTTGGACACACATATCCCTAGAGACACTATAAGTTAAGGGTGTAGCATGACCCTCCCATTTAGAGTAACATCATCCTCAACATTGAATCTAGGTAGGATGTGGCTTCAAAAACACTTTATGCTCCCATGTTGCATCTTCAAAATGAATATTATTCCATTTCATCAAATACTCCTAAATAGCTATAGTATGAAATTGCATAGTGTGCATGTGAAAGATCTATTCAAGATATAGAATGATTCATCCTTTTTCATATGATTTATATAACTTAGTTTGAGTGGATAATTTGTATCCAATTACCATTTTTAGGTAAGATACATGGATTTATGGATGTATGTGAGTGGATGGGGGAAACTATAGTTTGAAATCCACACTACCAATTTTCTACAAGATTTGATAAGGGTCATAATACTTATTTTAAAACTTCTTATACTTTTTATATTTTTGTAAGGACATATATTTATATGGATAAAAGCATGTGAAGACCTAATCACCAATGTCAAAATGATTCTAACTATAGTTTTGATCTACTTGTTGCTTCATTTTATTTTGTGCCATTCAAAATTTCTCTAACAAACTAAATAATACCTATTATTGATGGAGAATGTGTTCCTCAATAGTTATAACATTGGGATGCACTATCAAGGTTGAAGTGATTAGTCAGGAGTGATATCTATATAATTCTATAAAGGGAGAATTTTTTGAAGAAGTGTGAAAATAAGTGTTATATCACCATTCATCATGTGAGATCCAAAAAACCCATTTGTCCTATTTGTCAAAAATAAAATAATGAATAAACCCTCCTATTTTTTTTCACTACCTCTATTTATCCATCAAATTGAGGATGATAAGATGAGATATAAATCAAATAGGTTCCTAAACATGTAAATAATTAGTACAAAAATTACTAGTAAATATGGGATCTCAATAACTTACAATGATCTTTGAAGTAGCATGTATTTTTTGAACTGTATTGAGACAATAATAAGGTATTGTATTAGAAAAAGTGGATTTGATAAGGAAAAAAATGAGCATACTTGATGAATCAATACATAACTACCATGATAGCATTTTTAACCTCAAATAATGGTATCTTAGTAATGAAATCCATGGAAACCTCCTCTGAATGCTAGATAGAGATGGATAAAAGTTGAAAAAGGCCTAGGGTATTAATAGTTTCACCTTTGTTATATTGAAATATCATGCATTCAAGCACATATTTCTAGACATCCCCCTTGAATCTTAATTTTATGACATGTTTCTGAAAATCCAAAGTGACCTCTAAGTGGAGAGGCATGAAGTTCCTAAATAATTATATGTTTCAAGAGAAAATGATTATAGATGCATAATATATGAATAATTTTATGATATGTTTCTTGAGGGTCTTGGGAACCTATCACTCCATCATCTATTAAATTTTTAAGGATTAAAATCCACTCCTTCATCTGAAATAATATTACCCAAGTAATCCACCTCTTAGACCCCAAAATCATATATGGAAGGTTTGGCATAAAGCTACTATTATTCTATAACCGAAAGTACCTATTTAACATGCTTTGAATGGTCTTCCCAAATTTTATTTTAGATTAGGATATCATAAAAAACACCAATATAAAATTTCTCAAAAATGGCCAAGAAGCAATATTTATCAAATTTTGAAATAAAAATGGTACATATGTGAAGCTAAAAGGCATGACCATAAGTTCATAATTATCTTCATGAGTTATGAAAGTTATTTTAGGTATGTCTTCATTGTATATTTGAATATGATGATAGCCGTAGTGAAGGTATAACTTGGTAAATATAAACAACACCATGTAATTCATATAGAAAATCATCAATAACTAGAATCTGAAACTTATCTTTGATGATGTAATTTTTGAGTTCTCTATATTTTGGGCATATTATATAAGTGTCATCCTTCTTCTACACCATGAACAAAGGGGAGGAATATTAAATTTAACCATGTTGTATTATTCTTACCTCTAACATTTTTTGTACAATATTTTCAATTTCACTCTTTTAGGCATAGGGATAATTGTTAGGTCTAATGTTAGGTGGTGTACTTATTAGAATGGTTATCCAAGACCCTTTGAAAAGGATATGTAGAATCCTTGATTGGTTGAAACTTTATGCCAAATAAGGATGCCATAAATCCCTCAACACTTTTTCTAATAATCTTCATCATCTAATAGGTACTAACTAGTTGTGGGTATTTACCTAGTAATCCATGTAGTTCAAAGGCCTTGCCTTATTAATGAAACCTCATTAATAGTTAATAAAAATTCATCTCAATATTTACCAATGTGGTGAACCATTGTACTCCCAAAATAATGTTAGCTCCTCCCATGGGAATAGAAAACATAGGGTAGTCTATCAAGTAGTCTCCCATAGAAATATTAATGCTATGTCATTTTATACAATAGTTGATAGTTTCAACATTTATAGTCATTCCATAAAATTTTATATTCAAGTAAATGAAATAGTTTAAATGAGTAGCCAACTTAATATTGATGAAGTTATGTGTACTATCAGATTCATTTAACATAGTCATATTTTGTTTCTTTAAAAAAACCACCATTTTAAGAGTTTTAGGAGTGTAGACACACAATATTTTTCAATATTACTAATTATTGATTCTTTGAATCTTATAGGAACCTATTAAGTCTCAATATCTCTAAATGTATGTTTTAAAGGGTAAATCGAGAAATGGGTGGGTAGACGATTAATGCTTCACAAGATTATTGTTCTTTATACCACCATTTGAAACCAACAAAAACCTCTCCTATAAGTTTACCTAACCTTTAATACCTCACTAACATACTCCTCCAAGTATTTCACCACCTCAAATATCCACTACCTAAGACAATACCTCTTTTTTTCACCCATTGAACATAGTCAAATGGCTGACCCTATTATTAGAATTGAGCATGTTATATGACTAAGCCATCCCAATAAACTTATTTTGGAACCTAACTTATTTATTTTCAAAATAATTAGGTCAACTAAGCCAACTATGTTAGCTAAAACTTTGGAGGGGTTTAGGGTTAGATCTAACTATATAAAAACATCATTTTACCCATTTTCATAAGAGAGAGATGGAGATAATATTTCATGTGTGCCTCTTTACAATCTCCTCTTTCACCATTCTAACTAAGGAATACTTGGATAAAAGAATCTTGTCTTATGGAAATGTGATGGATACATAGGATAAGTCTTATAACCTAGATTTAACCTATCTTTGTGATGATTATGAACCATGAAAACCTCTTTAAAATCACCACTGTTTAAGGGAGAGTTTGAGCCTCGATGTGTTTTTCTTCAAGTAAAGTATCCTTAACTTTTATTCCTTTATTTTTTAAGATATAAGTATCATACATAATGGTTTTTGAATGTAATTATCTCTCCATTCACTAGAACTACCTCTACATTTTCTAGAGTAGAGTTATTATTTACATGTATTATTTTATGTTTATTATCTACCATTTATGCCAAAAGATTTGGTGAGAAATAAATTATATTTACTTTACTTTGTCATTTACTCTGTTAGAAACCATATGACCTAGATAATGTTATTATGTGACATTGCTCAAATTGAGGCTTTGGAACCTCTGTAGTGATATTGTGTGGTAAGATACCCCTTAGTTATGTCTATTAGATCCATATTGGTCATGAGCCTGATCGACCAATTATACCAATAAATAGAAAGGCTAGTGTGATTTATCTTCTCCAAGATAGGATTGATTTGTAGATCAGATTCACTTTCACTTGTCATATGTTCTAATGAACCTAACACAAATTTAACCCTTTAAGGTTTTATTTTACACTTTCATTTATTATCATTTATACATCACTAGATGAAATCTATTGACTCAATATAACAATTTATGTATATGTTTAACACACAATTCATATGATTGACTTTATTTTTCTTTATGTAGGTCATATTAACCCATAGTTAATTGGAAGGATTTGATCAACTCAGGTCACTTATTTTCATATAGGTTTTCAAACTTAATTGACCCAGTTGAGTCTATTAGTAGGTTGAAAATATTCATATGGAAAATACAATATGAAAACAATAAATTCAACATCTTTAAAAATCATCAAGTGTTCATTCTCACCAACTTAGTCATCTATTTTTCTTTATTTTATTCTTGCTTTTAAAAAAAAAATAGTCTATAAAACTATAACCCTATAGTGATCTGAATCGACTATATCAACTTAGTTTTATGATTACTTCTTTCCTGGGAGACTTAGTTGACTTGTTCAATTGTGTTTCTTTGGCCCTTAATTTAATATAAAGAATTGACACAATTTATTCTATTATGTACTATTTGAATACTAATTTATTGAATTGACCATATACTCTTCAATCAAAGGAATTAACTTATATTAATAGTAATTATTCATATTTCTTTTTTTACTATTGTTTACATAGATTAACACATAGAGACTGAATATAAAGGTTTAATTTATCAATTTATACACATAAATTTTTATTTTATTCACACACTTCCAAACCATATAATATCAAAAAACATTAAATAAATTCTACACAAGGTCTATCTACTTGGATTTAATCATCAAGGGAGAAACTAACTCAGTTTTTAAGCTGAGTATAAATAAATGATTAATGGTATATATTTGAAAATCACTCAACACCCTTATTGTTATGAGATTGTGTTGTAAGGGGGTAGGCCCCAATACCAAGCTAGTACCATCACCAATACAAATCCCTTTCAGCCTTAACAACCTGAAACCATCATTAGATTGATTATTTAGTTCCATTATAATGTCAACTCCCTATCACATTTATTTATAAAATTATAATTTAAAACATTTAAGAATGACCACATGGAATAGAATTTATAATTTCATTTCTTTCTATATAATAAATATATATTGTATTGCAAAGCTTGTATTGGCCAATGTTGGTAGAAGATTTTTTGTTGTGTTTTGTAGCTAGATCGACTGGCTTGAACTATTTACCAATGTGTTTATTTCATTTTTATACAAAGTAACAATAGACTATATAGAGTCATATCTACCAAAACCTATCTCTACCCATTATCTCATATAAATTTTTCATTCCATAGGACACAATTGTTTTGTTTGATCCAATATCTCATAGGATGGTATGTTTTCCCCTATAGAACATAGTCATTTTATTTAAACTAGTCTTTCATAGGTTGGTATTTAGTACTTCCCTATAGAACATAGTCAATTGATTCAATTGCATCCTTTCCTATATTTTTCTATTGGTTTTCCTTCCAAATTCAATTGACCTAGTCAATTTTTTACCTCTTGGTCAATACAAATTTTTAGTTTGAAATTATGCTTAGCTGATGTTGTTTTATATCTAGCCAACTTTGTTCCTATTTTTAATATTTTGTATATGGTCTAATATTATCATTCCAAGCAACATGAAATCCATTATTAGAATATTTGGACAACCTCAATCTATTTATACTATATATGCGATATTCTTTCCTTCCTACCTTTGTTACCTAAGAGGATACTCACTATTAGTGCACCTTCTCTCACACTTCATCTTTGGATTGCAATATGGTCTAAATTAACCCAATTTATGACACTAATAGATGATATCCATTTTAAACTGATTAAGATAATTTTCTCTCTAAACCACCTTATTACACTCTAATGGTAAATGACACAAGCTTAACCAATAACCCTATAAGAAATATTTCAAACACCTATAACCTGACATATAAGAATCCTCCACCCAAATAACCATCCCCTACTACTAATTCATGTAATGTTACTTTTACCAATCCTAATAATTAATATTTAAACACTAATAACCCCAATCCACTAATTGACACTAGATAAATTATTGTAGAAATGGTTCAAAAATGAATATTTTGTAAACATCTAGTATTTATCAAATGATGCAAATGTAACATCATTTATTAAACATGGATAATCAACCTCCTATTCTCTTACCCCAAAATAACTAAAATTTTATTGCTCCACCTCTTAGAGGTGCCAATATAAATATCATTCCCTAACCCCCTATGCATAACAAGATGCTCCAAAATTATCAAAAAAACCTTCAACCCCTTCCATTATTTATATTGATATTGAAAATATCTCTCCAACTATTATATATGATGGGACTAAAGAGATTTATCTTTTCTTAAGGCATTTGGTAATTTTTACAAAGAGTGTTTACAACCAATACCTTTGCCACTACCAAACTTCTCCTCAAAACATTCACATGAGATGTATTACAATGGTATAATCAAGTTCCTCAACATTCCATATGGAAACTCAAAGATTTAGTCAATCCTATAGTTAAGTAATTTCAACATAATGACCTTCTTGAAAATTGTTTTAGCCATTTTATCAATAATAAACAATCCCCTTATGAATCAATTCATAATTTTATTAAACAATGGAAATCACTAGATCACAAGGTCGATCATAAAATATTTGATGATAACTTATTTAAATGTTTCATATCTACCTTATCACCTTTCCTTTAAAATAAAGTTCTAAATTTTTCTCCCCAAACTATAAACGATGACATTGATAAAGCTCAAAGATAAGACATTATTATGAAACAATTTCAATACAACTTTAAAACCATCAAGGTATCTTTCCAAAAATCCACTAATTAAATTTATAGAAATACTTCTCAAACTAAAATATTAGTATCCAATGTGGATAACCCCCACGCTTCCCATACACCCTTAACTATTCAACAAATGAAGCAATTATTAGCTCCTTATAAAAATTTCACCTATATTAATAATCTACCTTCATGGTATGATATGAACAAATTTTATTAGTTTCCTACATCATTGTGGGTCATTCCCATGAAACATGTCATGGGCTCACCAAATTTGTTGTTTCTTTTATTCTAGGAGATACTTTTAACCATGATGCTATGATCAAAATATACCATCATGATTAAGTCAACACCTCTCAAAATAAACAAGTTACCAAGCATTCATCTTATAAACATAAAAAAATGTTTTATACTTCCAAACAACAAACAAATGAAGATATATGTGTAATTGACAAAAATTATGACCAATATTATACCAATTCTTAATATGTGAATGTAGTTAAATTTAATTATAGACACAGACCTACCCAAAAATATCCTATCACCAAGACAAAAAAACCATCACTTGATGAACAAAGTATCAAAGACAACAAAATTACCACTACCATACTTTATGAAACAAACTAGGAAACACTCCAACAACCAAAACCTCAAACTAATTTTGCTTACATAGAGAATATTGTACCTCCCAAGCCTCATGTTAATTCTTCATATTCTAAATCTCATTGGAATTTATTATAGTAGCTCAACTCTGTGTGTTTTAAAATATTTCTCATTGAATTATTTTTTACTTATCCATATCACCACAAATTCATAATGTAATAATTACAAGACATTGATGAACCACCTTCCCTTGAAGTGGAATAACCTCCTTAAGACCCTTCAATAATAGAAGTACATAGTATCAAAACTATTTTTAATTACTCCAAACCTTCCATAAAATTCCTTGAAGAAGATATGATTCATGATGAAATTCTTTTTTGTTTTGATGATCAACCTATTTTCATCAAAATTGAAATTATTAATACCCTTATTTGAAAAGTCTTAGTAGATGAAGGGTCAGGCATTAATGTTATATCCATTTAGTTAATTAAATAACTTATGTATACAAAATATTACCTTAAACACACTTATATTACATGTGAAGGTTTTGATAAGACAAAAAAAGACCCCTTGGCTATATTTGGTTCCCCCTCACTATTAGACCAAAGACCATACGTACCAAGCTCATGGTCCTTGATTTATTACTATATGTTTTAACCTTTTAGGACTTAACAAGTTTAAATAATATTTATTTTGAAGAGTTACATGGACTAATGTATGGAAATAATATAGAATAAATATTTCCACTAATTTTAATATAATTCCCTAGCTTTGAATTTTCTAAAAATATGAATAAATAGTGCAAGTAATGACTTAGTTGGAAAACACCTGATATGAATGATCTAGGTGATGGAAACTAAGATGGAAGTTGGTGTAAGTGTCTCAAACTATATCCCAATGTTATAACCCCTCCTAGATAATATCATCATAATTAGATAATAGTTTTATTATTGAAAAAGTGATGGTACTATCTTAATATTGGTGATAGTGTCTTATGTGTAAGAGACTATCTTGAGCTTCTAGGTGCACCTATGTCTAGATATCTAGGGTATATTATTTCATACATGAGATATGAAACATTATATTTTTAATATAATGACTAAATTATTTATCAAATGCTAATCCTCCATGTAGTTAGGGCATGAGATAAAAAGTGTATTTGTTATTAGGGTAGGCTAGACATCATCAACACCGTATTGTGAAGACAGTTGACTAAATACAAATAATCTAAGTAGGGATTAAGCCCAATGTAGTTCTCCCCACCTAAGTTTTAGTGAAATAATAAGTGATGTTAGTATGATAGGTTCCTTGAGTGTGCTTGAGATTGGAAATCTAGATAATCTAAGCATAAGGCTATTGCAAATGGTAGTATGTAGAAGTAAGACAAGATATAGATTGATAACCTTAATTGTACTCAATTTATTTGTGTTTGAATGTGTATTTTTCACATTCTTTAAATATATTTGAAAGAGGGATAAAATTCATGTATATATACTAGTATATTTCTTATGCAGATGATAAAAGATGTCTTGGTAAACATAGGAAGTTTTAATTTTGAAAAGAAATCTATTTGGGAAAAGATAGGGCAAAGGACATTATCACTAATTTGGGGACACTAGAACCATAATGTCCCTAATATGGCATGAGTGTCTAACTAGTAGAATACTAGGAATGAAAGGCTAAAATTAATAGATGAGGGTATGTGACTACTTTGAGTTGGTGAGGGATGTCTATGGCCCATATGAAGGCTAGACATGTGTGATAATAGGCTCTAGGATAGGTATATGCCTAAGATATGGATATGTAGTCTCAAATAGAAATATTAGCAATTAAATACCACTTTTAGGTGATCACCTTTACCCCAACACTTTATTCTATAAATAAAACAAAGTAAAATGAATAGGATAAAGGAAAAAGAACTGTACCTAGACTTACCTAGGAGGTGAATACCATGAAGTTGGGTCTGAGTATGTCAAGAATGCTCCAATGCATGTCATGTAAATGAAACATGCATAAATAAATACTTAATTAAGACATGTAAAAATTAAAATAATAAATTGAGTAAATAAGTAAAATTGAGTAAAAATAAAGTAAAAAGGAAAGGATTGAATACACCTCACTTGGTACATGAACCAATGCATGAACCTATTGACAACCTATTTGTCTATGTATATAGTGATCAATTAGTGAATAGATTGGATTAAGTTCATAGTTTTCTCTCTCCTCATATGTGGGTGGTTTAATAACTCAATTTAGTTTTGACTTCCTCATTACCCACACTTGTTTAGTGGATCATGACTTATGATTATATTAGATCGGATTGATAGTGTGTCCAACCCTTTCATATAGGTCTCTCAAGAACTCAAGTATTATATGATCCCATCATTTTCCACATATGTGTAGTAGATGAATTTTAAACTAAACTACATGAGGTATTATACATGTTTAGCTGTGCATATCTAATTGTGTATGTCAACTCTATGGCTACTCAGGTACATTAGATAGATTTAGGGAACTTGAGAAACCAACCACTATAGATGTAGTAAGGCATGAAACTAGTGTGCAAGATATAAAGTGATGTTGGGTGTATATAATGTATAGAATGACATATATTATGCCATTCAATTTGATCAACTAGTGTGTAAACTTGTATTGTACCTATTGTACTATTTTGTCTTATCTAGGTTTTTCTAAAATTAAGGATACTATAAAGTAGTGACATATATTGGACAATAGTACCATGTTACGCTAATGTCATAATTTGGGCACTAGTGTCTTAATTTTAATTATGTGCAACTGTAATGCTTTCTATATCAATATTTTCCCACTATGTCTACCTATGTCTAATTTTATATAATTGAGATTATATGCTAAAAAAATGCAATGTGAGTTTAATATAGGACCCTGATCTCTGTGAAAAACCCCTATAAATTCCCCCTATTTTAAGGGGAGTTGTTGAACATGTGCACTAACTAACCTAAAAATAAAAATCTCTACAAAATGTGGTTTATCCATAACATATATGATAACTATGTGATTATCCAATATAATGTGCATACAAAATAATGAAATGTAAGATAATATGATCATTGTATGTAATGTAAGAATTATGTAATTTATAGAATTATTAATGGTGTCAAGATAGATATGAAAATGTATGTAATAATAAATCTAAGGAAAAATGGGTAGCTACCTAGGGGGATGGGGCATGATGTCCATTATGACACCTAAGTAGGAAGGGTACATGCATGACATCCCTCATGACATCAAAAATTAGTGTGTAACAAGAAAAGACAAGTGTAAAGTCCATGATGCATATAAGAAATCATACAAACAAAACATGTGAGGCACACAAACTAGGCTAAGGAGACACAATACAAGACACATGGGAACATGTCACTAAATATATGAAAAAAATGCATATAAGGACATGTTCAAATTCCCACATACATAGACAACAAGAAATTTAGCTTAGAGCCACATAGAAGGACATGCTCAAATGTTCACATAAATAATCATGGAATCACACACAAGGACATGGACATATGTCCAAAGCATACATAATGTGAATAGAAATTGTATAGAGCCAAAGAATAATGGCATAATCAAATACCCTTGAATAGAAGAAACATAGCGGTACAAGCAAGTCTAAACTAAGAATTCTATAAATAAAAATATGCATGAAAATGTAATACAAATTTGTATAAGAGCTAGGATGTACATATGATGTGTATAATATATTATTAGCCAACAATATATTTGAGTAAGAGTAGAATGATCAATATCAAGATATAATAATGTTAAAGATGGGATATAGAGTATATAAGGATATAACCTGGTAATCAAAATTGTGTATGGGGTGCCTCCAAGTGGGATAATGTGTCAAGTGAAGACTTAGGTATTAGTGTATATTCCCTAAGTGGGTAGATAATAGCAAGTCTAGATTGGTGTAGTGGACTGGAGTCTTATAGCTATATATAGGCACTCAACAAGAACAAGTGAATCATGTATATATGATAATATTGACTATACTAAGATAACTAGCATATGTATTGTATAGAAAATAATAAAGGTAAACATATTAATGAATATAATATATAATTTTGTGTTTTTTAAGTAACATTTGAATGTTTTTTATGTTTTTGACATATTATATTATTTTTGTATTATCTGGATATAAGTTATGTAAAAGCAATATGAAAATTTAATTATTGAGTTTTTATATGTGAAATATTCTTAAATAAATGATGTTTAATTGGTTTTTTATTACCTTGCCAATAAGTGTAGCTAGATGGTATACTTTTGGGCTAAAAGTTTTGTTGATTATGCACAGTCGAAGATAATTTAGTTTAAAATTTACTTCTTCCTCTTCCTTGGCATTGATGTTTATCATATTTTATTTTAAAACCAAATCATTGACTGCAAATTCCATATGGTGGAGATGGTTCTTTTAGGCACTATATTTGCTTTTGATATGTTTTGAGATGCTTGGTGGCTTGAATGCAGTGTGATTCAAATGTTCTAATTCATGGAGATATCTCTCTATATATTAATCATCTATGATGATCCCTTTTAAGGAGACCCATAAGGAAGGTATTTCTAACTCTAGTGGGATAATTGCTTATGTGTCATAAACTAGTGAATAAGGAGTATCTCCTATCAATACGTGTATAGTAATGCAGTAAGCATGTAATACATAGACAAGATGATCATTCCATTCATCACTAAATTTGGTAACTATTTTGCTAAGAATACTATTGATTACCATTTTTTTCTTCTTCTTGACCTTTTCCCTATAGGTAATATAGAGTAGAGAATGTGTGTTGAATTTTGTATTCTGGCAAAAAATTTGTTCAATGTGTTATTCTTGAAACAGGTTCCATTAATTATGATTATGGCCATTGGGAGGCTAAAATGGGAAATAATATTGGTCATGAGGAAACTATGTATATATTCTCCCTTTGTTGATTATAAAGGGATGACTTCAATTTATTTTGTAAAATATTTTGTAATTGTGATAATGAAATTTTAACCCCCTTAAAATTTTTGGTTTATCTTACTAATTAGATCAAAACCTTATATCATGAATGGCCAACGAGATATGATAAGTTATAGTTACTACAAAGTTACATTATACAGGTTTCCATGGCATTGACATTTTTCACATAACTTGGTGTATTCTTGGCATTCTTGTTCCATGGTTAGCCAATAATAAACTTGTCTAAGTAACTTGTGTGACAATGCTTTACCACTAAAATGACCATGAAATTTACTATCATGTGCGTGTCTGATAGCCAACTTAGCTTCCTAGGTTATCAAACATTTGAGTAAATGTCCATAAAAATATATTTTGAATAAATACCCACTAATAATGACATATCAGAGGGAGTTTCAATAAATTTTACAATTTTCATTTGTTGTGAAAGTATCCAAAGTAATAGATTTATGTAAAAATTTATATATTTTAGAGAACCATTCGAATGGTGTTGTGTTGTGAGTGTTTATTAGAAATATAAGAGCTATGAGTTTTATATGGGATAATTAAGGCGATTGTAATTGTTTGATAGTGAAAATAGATTGGTTTTCATTTATGTCAATAGGGATCAATGATGCAACACTGGTATTCCATTAGCAAATGATTATCTTTATGTAGGATTTTTTTGATAGAGAAGTTATAAATCTAAACCTATAGACATTGAACCATATTCTTGTAAGGATTGAGGTGTTATTCTTTATTTTGGTATATATATGAAACTTGATTAAAAATTAATTGTGAGTCCCCATAAACATTAATTTATATGATCTACATATCCTAAGTTGCTCAAAAGCCTAAGATAAGAGCTTTGAGTTATGTGATGTTATTGGTACATGAAAAACCGAGTCAATAAGTGAGGGGTACTATATTCCCATGTTGATCAATGAAAATAATTATAGCATTAACATTAGATACACATCCATAACCATGAAATAACATTATCCATGTATCAAAAGTGGTATTATATACTATGAAGTCATCTCTGAAATCATTGTTAATAGGATATGTATGCAATAATGGGGCTATTACCAATTGATCTATAATTATATGGCCTTTTACTAAATTTTTTAAAACAATATTGAGGTCAAATTATGTGACAATCATAACCCATTTTTCAATGTAGCTTGAGAAATATAGTTTTAAGATGAGGAACTTTAAAGGATCAAAATTTTTTATGACATGTGTTTCATTATTAATCAAATATTGTTGGAGGTTCTAAGTAGTAAATACAAGTGCCAAATTTTTTTTTTCAATTGATGGATAATTTATTTCATAATAAAAAAGCATATGACTAATGTAGTAAATGGTCCACTCTTTATGTTAATCACGATGTTGTGTTAAGAGTGTACCAAGTACATGATATGTCGTTGAGAGGTAAAGTAGAATTGGCTTCTTAGGTATTGGTGGGACCAAGACAAGTGGGTTTATAAAGTACTAATTAAGTGTGTCAAAAATTTCTTGGCATGTGATTCCCCATTCAAATTCTACATCCTTTTTAAGTAATATGGTGAATGATTGGGTCTTATGTATGAGTTATGCCACAAAGTGATGTATTTCTTGAATTTATTCTTAGATGGAGTGATGTTTATTTAAATTGGTAGGATGACGCACATCCATTATTACTTTCACTTTCTTAGAATCAACCTCAGTGACCCATTGAGATATTATAAATTCCAATATTTTACATGATGAAAACCCAGTACACATCTCTTGGAATTGAGTCACATATTGTATTTTATGAGTCTCTTGAAAAAAATTCACAAATATTTTGCATGATGTTGTTGCTCTTTTGATTTTATAAATTAATCATTGACATAATCTTCAATTTTATTATGAATTATATCATAAAATATATGTCATTATACATTGGTATGTTTCACCTACATTGTTTAATCAAAAAATCATGAATATATAGTTTAAAGTGCCCCATGGTGTACTAAAATAAGTCTTTTCTTGGTTTTGTTTAGTTATTTCAATTTTTTGGTACCTAATGCAACCATCCATAAAGAAAAGTATCTTATAGCTTGCTATAGAGTTGAATATCATATTGATGTTGGGTAAAGGAAATTAATTTTTAGGACATGTTTTGTTTAAGTCTCTAGAATAACAACAAAAACATATTTAACCATTAGGATTTATAATAAGAACAATATTAGCAACCCATTATGGATGAGCAACTAGTTGAATGAAACCAACATCCAATAGCTGTTAGATCTCATCTTTGATTAAAAGAGTAACTTTGGGTGTTTATTTTGAATATTTTGTTTAACTATATTAACATCAAGATATAGTGTAAATCTATGTACTATGATTGAGGGGTTAATTCCCAACATATCATAATAAGTCTAGGCAAATTCTTCAATAATTTATTTTAAAATCTGATGAATATCTATATCTTCTAATTTATGTAAGGAATCAACTAATAGTATGATATGAGCATCATTATCTATTCCATAATTGAATTTAATTATTTATTTATGAAGTAATGTAGATTGATCCATAATGTATGGTGTTCTATGGATAAAATCATTTGTGTCAGGTAACATATCATCAGAGTCATCTGTATGCTCAACAATGTATGCCTGGGCACTTATGGAATGAGAAAATATATTAGTATGATAGAAAGAAGAGAGATCCTCATATGCACCATGCAATTCTAATATAACCTCATTGTTAGTGAACTCATCACAAACATGTAGATATGGAGAAATTGTATCATCAATTAGATCAAGGTAAAAAACTAAGAGTATAGAAATATGGTTTAATGTATCTTCTACCCATGTAATAGGTGGAAAACATATGATATGTTAAGAAGTATGGTGAGATGACTTGGAATTGGATTTTATATATTTATATCAAAGTCCTTGTCTACCCTATTGATCATATGATTTAATGGGATTAAGGATTCCATTTACATGTTTAGCAAGGCCTTGTTCTATGTAACCCATTTTCTCAAAATATCTCAATACAAAAGGAGAAGTGAACTTATTATCCTATGTTCTGGAAGTAACTAGGGGAGTGATATGCATTCTTTGAATAGTAGTCTAGAGTGGTGTTGTGGCAAAATCCATGTGAAGAATATAATTATGTAAAGACTCTATATGTTGATAATAATTCAATGGTTCTTTATCCATAGGGCATGTATATATATGACCTCTATAGATAAATTTTAAATATGTATTTAACATAGATAAAACTATTTGAATATCATGAATCCATGGTATTCCATCCAAGATATTTTAATTCAAATCATTAAGTATAACTTGACATATGGTAGATAGTGTTCTAAGCGCTAATGTAAGGTTTAGTGTGATATGGCCTAAGAATTTGCATGGAATATTATCAAATACCTTAAATTTTCTTGTCAAAAGGATACAAATCCTTAGCATATATATTAAATAATTAAATAAAAAAGATATTACAAATGTTAAACCCTAATCCATTGTTAATTAAAACCCATTCGACACCTACCTCATTAATTCAAAATACAATGTAGAGAGATAAGTGTAATCTATAATGTAATGTGGTAGGATATCTTCCCTATTGAATGAAATATGTTCTTAAGTCAATTTCATAGTATTAATTATGGAATATACATAAATTGGATTGGATGTTTGAGGCACTGAAGTATCATAGAGTGTAACTTAGAAAATGTCTTTGTATGTGTTATAATGTTGTAGGAGATATAAAATGGAAACTATATCTAAATAAGAACTACTTTAATAAAAAAATATATAGACATGGGAGTTGCTCACTAACCAAGCTTTAAGACCACATCTGGACATCATAACCTAGACCATAGGCTCTACTAAGAGGATGGAGATAATAGCAAATTTGGGATGGTGGTTAAATGCATGTTATCAAGAAAGTGGACGGATAAATAAGACCACTAGTGTTTCATTATGTTTAGGAGTGATAAGAAATGAATCAAAGATAACTAAAGAGCAAACTACATCTAAATTAGACTTGTAAATTTTAGGTAGTATAATTTTTATATTATGTAATGTATTATTTATGTGATTAAAGATTGGTGTCTTGATTGAGTTCCACATAAGATAAATATAACATGAAAAATAAATAATGAAACATGACAATCATTTTAATTGATATTCAACACATCATGTGTGTGTGTGTGTGTGTGTGTGTGTGTGTGTGTGTGTGTGTGTGTGTGTGTGTGTGTGTGTGTGTGTGTGTGTGTGTGTGTGTGTGTGTGTGTGTGTGTGTGTGTGCGTGCATACGTGCATGCGTGTGTGTGCGTGTGTGTGCGTGCGTGCGTGCATATGTGTGTGCGTGCATGTATGCATGTGTGTGTGTGTGTGTGTGTGTGTGTGTGTGTGTGTGTGTGTGTGTGTGTGTGTGTGTGTGTGTGTGTGTGTGTGTGTGTGTGTGTGTGTGTGTGTGTGTGTGTGTGTGTGTGTGTGTGTGTGTGTGTGTGTGTGTGTGTGTGTGTGTGTGTGTGTGTGTGTGTGTGTGTGTGTATTTTATAATTTTATTCTAAATTAAAGGGAATAAGAATGCAAATTAAAGTATTGAACTTTTTAGAAAAAACTAATACACCTCTTATTTCATTATTATCATGATTGGATAAAATAAAATTGTTTATACTAAATCAGGTAAATAATATACAATAAATACATATACTAATTTGTTACATAATTTACTAGCTTTGACTTTTTTTAAAATAGTAATAAATAGTGTAAGTAATGACTTAGTTGGAAAACACATAATATAGATGATTTAGGTGCTAGAAACTAAGATGGAATCTATTTAAAATGTGATAAATTCAATCCTAGTGTCAAAACCCCTCATTGATAGTAGTTCCATAATTAGATAGTAGTGTCATTATTGTAAAAGTGGTGGTAATTTCCTTTATACTAGACTATCTTGAGCTTTAGTGGGTGCACCTATGTCTAGATCTTTACGGTGTGTTCCTATGTGCATGAGTTATGAAACCCCATATTTTACTTGTAATGACTAATTCATTGATCAAACCCTAATCCTCCATATAACTAGGGTATGATTTTAAAAGTGTGTTTGTTATTAGGGTAGATTAAACATCATTGACACTTTGATGTGAAGAGATTTGCCTACATAACAATAATCCAAGAAGTAATCAAACCCAATGTAGTTCTCCCCACATAAGTTTTACTGAAAGTGCGAGTGATGTTAGTATGATAATGGATTTATGTGCGATTGAGACTATAAATATGGATAATATAAGCTTTGGGTTACCATAGATGGTAACATGTAAAAGTAGGGAAGAATAGGTATTCATAATTGTAATTGTGCTCAAATTGTTATATGTTTCAATGTGTATTTTGCATCTCTTTTACATCTAGTGTTAAGAGGGAAAAGAGTCATGTATATGTAATTTTTTTATTACTTTTGTGGATGATAAAATATTCTTAGGACAATCTTAAGAGGTTATAGTTTTGAAAATATATCCATTTAGGAATATATAGAGCAAAGTACACTATTGTCATTTTGGCCACACTAGGGGCATGTGGTGCTAGTGTCCTTATTATGGCTCTAGTGACCATCGAATATAACACTAGGAATGAAGGATCAAGATTGGAAAATGAATGTTTGGTACTACTTAGAGGTCACTAGGGATGCTTATGGATTGTATGAAGGTTGGATAAGTATGATAATAGGCTCTAAGATAGGTTTAGATTTATTTTAAAGATGTGTACTCTGAATTAGCACTCTTAGCACTAAAATACCAATTTTTGGTGATTACACTATCCTCAAATATAATCCTATATCACCCATGGACACATCGTATGATGGTTAATGCCTCCTCAAGTAGTTAATGTATTAAATTAATGCATAATGGAAAACACTATAAACATGAGGCCTATCTTAATACATGGAGTATCCAACTACCCAAACCCAAATCTCCATATCAAATTCAAACCATTACATGAGTTAATAGTTTACCTTTACCTAAATTTATTAACATGAATCTATATTTATAGGTCACTCTCACCAATTCTAATAGTGATGAATAAAATGACTTACAAAATACTTGTAATTACATTAAATTACCTCCTTACATTTTATAGTGGATTCCTCCCTCTTTGCTTCCACGTGGTTTTACAATCCCTTTATTTTATGAGATCACTAAAATCCCTCCTCCATGTAATTTACAAAAATCTTCTTACATAGAAAATATCTTCACATGTAATGAATATGGGGTGGAAATATTATTTTATCAATGTCACCTAAAAAATTTAGTGATCTATGTGCATCCAATCTTGGTTCTCCTTGAAAAATAAATGCGTGCACTACGTCCCACACTTATAATGACAATTATATCATGGTTCAAGCTCAATTATGAGATGTGGATATAAACCACTATCAACAAATATTTGCCAAAATACATGCCTTTAATAATGATGTCTATTTCATTTACATATAAAATAATAGTGAATTAAAACTTGAAGGTCATGTATCCCCCATAAATCCTCCACTTATAGATACCCCATGGGTAGTTTAAAAAATCTAAACTCCATAAAAATTGGAAAATTTTGAACCTTTGATACCTTGGATTGAAAATTTAATTTAAGAATCAAGCACCACTTTCCAAACTTAGACTACTTGTTCTAATCAATTGAATTTTTTTTTTCATTCTTTGGTATCATGAATCAATCAAAAGACATACAAATACAAGGCCTTCAATGTAATTATTTGGATCATAAAATGTCCTCATATGGAAATCAATTGATTAGTTTTAGAAAACCACATATCTTGGTGATCGTCATGTATTTACTACACATTTTTAGTGCTATGGTGGTTTTAATTCCTTCTCTTTTTTGGGCAAATTTTTAGTTTTGAATTACATCAGTTATAATAGGCCCATATTTTATCATAGGTGATAAATATTTATGTTTCAAATTTGCTTCCACAATATTTTGATCAATATGTATGATGTTTAATGATAGCACTCAACTCTGTACTTGTTACTCCTAACATTTTTAAAACCCAAAAAAATACTACCATCATGGTATTGGATGGAGTGATTAAGGATGAGGAGGGATGAGAAGGAATTTAGTAGAGATGATGAGGGATAGTGAGGGTCAATGAGGGAGGGATTAGGGAGGTTAAGGGAGTGATTAGGGATGATGAGGTAGGTTAGGCTTAGTAAGGGAATGATTATAAATGATGAGGGATAAGGAATTATTGATTAGAGATGATGAGGTATGATGAACCAATGATTAGGGATGAGGAGGGATGATGAGAGTTAATTAAGGAATGGTTGAGGACAATTATGGAGTGATTATAAATGATTAGGAATGGTTAGGGTAAATAAAAGAGTGATTGGGGATGATGAGGGAGGAGGAGGGAGTGATTAGAGATGATGAAGCAATGATTAGGGATAGTGAGAGATAATTAGGGATGATTAGGGATCATGAGAGATAATGAGGGAGTGATTAAGGATGATGAGGGAGTGATTAAAAATGATGAGTGATGGTGAGGGTCAATGAGGGAGTGATGAGAGATGATGAGGGATGTGAAGTTAGTGATTAGGTATGATGAGGGATAGTGAGGGTCAATGAGGGAGTAATTAGGGATGACGAGGGAGTGATTAGAGATGACTAGGTACAATGACATTCAATGGAGCGATTAGGGATAATGAATAATGATGAGAGAGTGATTATAGGTGATGAGGTATGAGTAAGAATTGATCAAGGATGAGAGAGGATGATGAACAAATAAAATTAACACAAAGTGGTTGTTTGATGTGTGTAGGTCATCAATGTGACCTATGCTACCACAATCACACCATTTTACATCAATTTCAAAGTGATTGGTTTTTAAACTTTAGCTTTGATAAACCTAAGACTCCTACAAATGCTAAGAATCAATATAAAAGGTACAAAAACCTGAAAAATGACTATATATTTACCAAAAATTAAATTTTATTGCAAAAATTATGTCCTTAAATCCTTAGGTTTAATATTTAGACCATCAAAATGCCTAAGCACTGATCAGATTAGATTTTGAAAAATTATTTTACATATTTTAAGGCATGAAAATGTGAGACCAGATCTATCAGAAGCTAAGTGACCCTAATTTTTAATACAAATGTAAACTTATACATAACATTTAGAGTAGTAAATATAAGATTCTAGCCAAAGTGGTCTTCATGTGAAACTTTCACATATTTCAATGTGAAAAATAATAGGAATGCAATCATGTTATCAATAACATAATATTTTTATCAATAACATGATCACATTATTAATAAAATGATCATGTTACTTATTAACCAACATTCCCTCCATTTTTTTAAATGTGCAAAATAATAGTAACATGATTGCATTTTTGTTTTTATAATAATGTGATCATGTTATCTATTGATGTGATCACACTGTAATTAACATGATCGCATTATGGCTTGATAATTACTAATTTATAATTTAAATAACACAATTGCATTAATTAAATAACATGATCACATTATTTATTAACATGATTGCATTACCTAAAATTTACACAAAATTGTCTCCCAAATCCATTCACTTACCCTCCATTATATTTTTATAAACACATTTTGATGTGAATTCACAAATTAGGCATCTTGGGTGCTTAGTTGAAGGTCAACGACTTTCATTTTCTTATGGATCATCTCAATTTTTCGCTCCATGAAGCTAGGGCCTACTTTTTTTTTCATTTTTAGAGGTATTATTGGTGTATTATTAATTTATACATACTCTATTAAATAATTGTGGTCATTTAATGTATCTAAAATTAGGTACTACCTCAGTTGTTATAGATTTATTTTTGGAGACCACAACTGCCATGGTGAAGAGTTTAAATCATAGATGGTTTGTGAATAAAATTTAAGACTTGGATAATTGGTAAAATCATTTTGAAATTGGACCATGCTAAACTTGGAGAAATTCATAGGACCATATCCCTTATCCATACCACATCTTTCTCCAAGACTTGAGTTTACTATTGGTGTTCTAGATTTGCACCCTAGCTATCTAAGGGATTGTTCAGATCTTCATAATCAACTCTAGTCCAACATAGGATTGATCCTAGTCTATGGGTATCCTAATAATGGATCAAAACATTGAACAAGGCTGACTTCCTTCTGGATTTATCACCCAAACTAAACTTAATCTAACACTTGTTTAGAAAAGAGATAGAGAGATACAATAATATATGAAATCATGTAAAAATGGGGTGATGCACCAGTAATTAGAACACTTATAATTTTCAAAAGAAAAACTATGAGACACATTCAAGACCAAATAAGATCACTACCACATGATTATTTCACAATAAGGCATGAATCAGTTAATAAACTAGCATGATAGGGCAAATATCCACATTCAAGATAAACAACAAATTGTAAATTACACTTACAATGCCCTATGAGAAATACCAAGCACTTCATGGAGGTGACAAAAATCATATAAAAATAAAATAAATTCACTTAAATTAGTACATGAATTCAAAGAACACACTTTAATCCAAGTTGTAAAATGATGGAATTCAGTTTTTATTGCATCAAAAGGTGTCACAGTACAAATTTTGGCATAGTTTAAGCAAGTCAAAGCATCAGAGTCTATTTCTCGAAAAATTATCAAGTATTTCTTTCTAAAATATTTCAAAGAGAGTTTTAAGGGCCAAAATTTCGAATAGGATGGAACATATATATAAAAATAAAGATAGAGGGAACTATGATGCATTAACACTAGTTTGGTGATGTTATCTCATGACCTTATCAAAAAGGAACAAATTTTGTCAAAGAATTAAATGCCAACTATCCTTATCCAATCACCAGGTCTTCTTATTGTAACTCCATGTGATTATATATCTGATCAAATGATGAGGACCATGTCTTGAAATTGATAGAATTATGCCACATATGCTTAAGGTGGCCATAGGTATTTGCTTATAAAAAAATGACCATGTTGATAGAAGAGACAACTCTCTTTGATCATTTTTATATCTGCATTTGATCCAACTTGAACATGGGTCCATTATATGTGAAAAACAATCTAGTTATTAGTTTTCACATAGTCACAATATCCATGAAAACCTACAGACTGCTTGACCTTGCTTTCAACACTACTAATCTATCTTCGACCTATATATTTGATCTGGAAGACATGTTCTTCATCCAGATCCCTTTGAAAGCCATGAGGTTACTATACACAAGGATAATCTATCTAAAAGAAATGAACATGTCAATAGAATGACTCTAAAATAGATTCAATAAATTTTAATTTATTGACCAAAGGTCCTCTTTAAACTTCGATGGTGATGGATCCTTGTCCTTAACCATCTTGCATGTATGAATATGTTTTTTTGTTTACCAATATCTAATGGTGATATGGATCCTTAATATTTTATTTGCTTGGGTCAAAGATATTTTTCATCAACCTTAAATAGAAGCTCTTTGATTTTTACCTTGTTCATTAGTTATAGATTACCAACTCGAACAATTTACAATGTGCCCAACTATCTTTATTCTAATTTATTTCATAGATAGACTGATTTATTTACTCTTCTCAAACCATTAGATCAAAATAATGAATGGACACAAGTCCTTAATTTGTCTTTTTAGCCAGGATGCTCTAACATATGTACTTAATCACACACCATTGAATCAAGATGCATGATCAAATTTTGACCATTAGATCTATTATGACCCTCTTTTTGAAATCAAATGGCTACTTTACAAGCTCAAATTTGATGTTTGCACTCCCATAATTTGATGTTCATATGACCGTATTTGATGTCTATGTGATCACTAAATTTAGGTTCCAATGGTTTCCTTATTATGTATTAAGTTTGAAGACTGTGTGAATTTCAAATATATTCATGTGATAGTTAATGATGTTCACACAACTATCACTTTTTAGACTTAGATGTTTTTTTAATGTAGCTTGATGTTGATGTTTCATGAACATCCCATTCTATAGGTTCATATTTGAATGATCATAACTTGAGCTAAAAATCTTTCATAGACATAAAACATTTAGAGGATGATCTTAGCATGAAGGACTCTATGGCACTATATATTTTTAGTTTGTATGACTCTTTGAGGTACATTTATAACATGCATAAGCTAGTTGGTCCATTCATTTTTCCATGACATCTTAATGATGGTTTTGTTCTTTAAACTTGCACGATACATCTTTTGCTCAATCTTTAAAAGCTTTGATGATATTATAAGGATTTTGAAACCTAATCCATGCTCTTAACTCCTTTGAACACCATGAAACTTGCTTGGACCCTTTATCTACAATTATAGACCTATCCTTTGAAGATCAATTACATCACAATTTGAGCTTGCTTAAAGTGTTTCAAAAGATTTGCAAAATATATATGATCCCCACTTGAGGTTTTTATTCTCTTTATGGCATTGGGTCACTCTTAAATCAAGATCTTATTTCTTCCACTGGAATCTTGGATTAGACACATTTTGGTATGTAGACCAAATTTGGTCAACATCTTTAACAACTTGGCTAGATAGCATGCCTACTATGTTTGATAACTCTGACCATCTCTATGACTCTTGGATCATTTACAAGATACATGGACCATTTACATGACTAAAATATATCCTTTTGACTTGAGAAATAAAGAATTCCAAGAAATAGGGAAAGAAACAAACTTGACAAGAAAAATAACATAAAAAATCAAAGGCAACTAACTTATCAAACAAATGTGCAATAAAGCACTTATTCAGGATAAAACATAATAAATGAGTCTAACTAACCAAGACAAAACATGATCCACCTAGATCAAAATAGAAAATTCTAAACTCATGCATTCAAAGAGATGATACATGTTGCAAAGTGGGGTACTCATTGAACATAACTTTTGATGAGTGAATCTTGTTGATTAATAACTCTCTCAACATTTCCTCAATGATTCATTAATAGCAAAATAGTCACCAAAAAATAAAAACACATCTAATAGTTTTGAAACTTTCTCATAATGCATGTCAACCTCAACCTTGTCAAGTGATACTACATCTATGCATTATCCTTGAGTGGCCTTATCTTTCTTTCCATCTGCTAAACATTTATCAAGGTCTTCAAGGAGATCTGAATAGTTAGCCTAATATATATCATGATATTGAATGAGTTACTCTTGATCAAAATTTTCTTAAAAAATTTCTTTAATGGACAACCTATCCCTATAAAAGTCTTCAATATCTTATAGATATTCAATGCATAGCTACCAATTATTTTTTTCTCTCCTTGTTTTGATCAAATTGAATAAGATTAACTTGAATGGCACCTTCATCTTACTCAAGTAGAGATATTTAAAAATCATTTAGGACTTTAATTTGTACCAATTTTTCACGGAGTTCTTCAACAGTAAGACCATCCTTCTCCTTATACTTGAGATAATTTATTCAAAATTAGATACAACCTCATTTTTAACTTGTACCTGAAGTGAAGTATCAATGAATATATTTTCCTCATAAAAACATGAATCATCTTCTTCACATTCTCCAATAAATTGACTTGAAACTACAACTTTTTTCTCTATCTTCTATATAATAGGCTCCTCATGAAGAAGGGTCATGAAATTAAATAGTTTGAGAGGGAATATGAAGCATGGTAGGTTGATCATGATAAGATTTTGGAATATTAAGGGAAATATAATCATTTATGGATTTTTAGAGATGATATAAATAGAAACTTTTAAAGACTTATACACTTTGTTCCTTCCACATGGACATCATCTCATCAAAGTTTGAAATCTCCTTGTTCTCAAGAAAAACCTAAAATTGAGGGATTATTGGTGAAGAAGGGGGAGTATAAATAAGTTTAGTCCCCTACATATGCATATTGATAACTTATTGAGTAGGCTCTTTACTCCAACTAGGAATATTCATTAGCTCATGTTGGGCATGGTTAATAACTTCATGAGAATAAGGAGTACAAAAGTACTAGTAAGTATTACAAGAGGGTTCCTCAAATGATTGATCTAACTCAATTTGTTGCCTCTCTAAAGCCTTCATATTCTCTAATACAAAGGTACAAAACTCATGCCTCTCCTTTAGATCATTAGACACATTTAAAAATATACCATTCACTTCCTCCTACTAAGAATTTGAACATAATTTTCTTGCATATCTTATAATTTTGAGCTCTATATCCTCTATCCTTTCTTTGAGACAAGGCTACTCATGTGTAACATCATATCCATATGAGAAAGGTGAAATCTGGTCATGAGATTGATATGGTTCATAAGGAAGGTAAGAGTCATGATCTTGATAATAAGGGTCATGGGAATATTGGTAGGATTCATCATAACTTTGATAAAACTCTTGGTAAGGCTGATTAGGTTCATACGCTAACTTATTGACTCTGCTCATACTGTTAGATCAAAATATATAAATACACGAGTCTTTGATTTCCTAATAGACAGGATCCTTTGACATATTAAATTCATCATGCATGATTAGATCAAAATGGATGATCAAATTCTGACTATTAGATCTACTAGGATCCTTTGTTTGAAATCAAATGACCAATTTATGAGCTCAAATATAATTTTTGCACTCCCATCATTTGATGTCTATATGACCATATTTTATGTCTGTGTGATCATTAAATTTAGAATCTAATGGTTTTATTTCTATGTCTTAATTTTGACATATATGTGACCATCAAATATGTTCACACAACTCTCAATGAAATTTACACAACCATCACTTTTTAGACCTAGATGGTTTTTTAACTATATCTTGATGTTAACATTTGTGTGAATGTCTTGTTCTACATGTCAAACTTTTAACCTTCAAAACTTGAGATAGAAATCTTGCATGAACATTAATTTTTTATAAGATGATATTAGGATGAAGGAATCAATGGTATTGTATTCTTTTAGTTCTCATGGCTCTCTAAGGTACATTTATAAAATGCATAAGTTGTTATTCCATTCATTTCTTTGTAAAGTCTTGGTCACTGTCTAGTTATTTATACATGCACAATCAATATTTTACTCAATATTTCAAGGCTTTGATGATATTATAAGGCTTTTACAACCTATTACATTATCTTGAATTGTTAAAACACCATAAAACCTTCATCTGTAATTGTAGACCTATCCCTTGAAGATCAATTAGACCAAAATTTAAGCTTGCTTACAGTGTTTAATTTTTTTTGAAAAGCTATATTATCTCCACTTGAGTTATATTTTCTCCTCATGACATTGGGTCACTCTTCAATTAGGAACCTACTCTTTCTACTAGACTCTAGGATTAGGCACATTTTGGTATGTAGGCTGACTTTGGTCAATAGTCACTCTACCTTGATTAGGTCCTCTACATTGATTGAATCCACTACCTTGATTATAACATACCTCTTGGTTTTAGCCATTCCCTCCATCTAGATTTTGGTAAAAACCCATCTTACTTTTATTTAAATAAGACACCTCCAGTTTGATTATAATCTCACTAATTTTATTAACCTATTAACCACTATGATGTCTAACTCTATAAAACCCTAACCCAATGCTTCTTTAAATTATAAACCAAAATGTCAAGCATGAAATGTGTCAATGAAAAATAATTTAAAATTATTACATTCATACATACATACATACATACATACATACATACATACATACATACATACATACATACATACATACATACATACACAAATATGTGTGTGTGTGTGTATACACACACACAGAACTATAACTACTGATTCAAAATAACTAATACATTTATCTTATAATTTTAGGATGAATTAGATCTACATGTGCATAGTAATTATGGAGAAACTATGTCCCAAAATATGTTATAATATATCTTATATGTTGATTATAATCACATATATATAAATTGTATAAAATTTGGACTTATTACCAATGCATATTTTCACACAATTAAATATTTTAAAAGTGACCAAATTCTATTTATAGCCAAATGACTATAAATAACCACTAAAATCACCCATGTTCCTTAATATCTTGTTAAATTAAATGAATATATGCAATTAATTATACTACTACAATTTATATAGAAACCAAATAGTCTCTAAGGCCATGTAATGTTTACATAGTGATTCAAATTGAATAATCTCTAAATAAGAACCAATAATTTTTTTGAGGTGCATTTGATGATATATATTAATGAATGAACTTCGATTATGGGATTAATAACTACACTGATTTATGTGAGTTCAACACATGGGATATGAGTTGTTCAACGACAAAGTCATCTTTCCATTATTTTCAAATAAAACCATTTGAACCCTTTTTTTGGAGAATGTGAAGTATCAATGATGATATTTTCATCATAAAAACTTGAATCATATTCTTCACATTCTCCAAGTACTTCACTTGAAACTTCAACTTCTTTCTCTATGTTATATAGAATAGGCTTCTCCTAAAAAAGGGTCATGAAATTAATTGGTTTGAGAGGGAATATGAAGCATGGAAGGTTGATCATGATCAAATTTTGAGATATTAAGGGAAATGGAATCATTTATGAATTTTTGGAGAGGATATAAGAGAAAATTTTAAAGACCTATACACTCTTCTCCTTCTACTTGGCCATAATCTCATCAAATTTTGAAATGTCCTTATTCTCATGAAAAACATGAAACTAAGGGATGATTGGTGAAGAAGGCAGACTATAAGAAATTTTAGTTCCCTGCATATGCATATGGATATCTTCTTGAGTAGGCTCTTGACTCCAACTAGGAATATACATTAGATCACATTGGGCATGGTCAAGAACTTCATGAGAATAAGGAGTATAAAAATACTTGTAAGGAATACAAGAAAGTTCTTCAGACAACTGATCCAACTCAATTTTCTACCTCTCCAAAGCCTTCATATTCTCTAATACAAAGGTATAAAACTCATGTGTCTCCTTTAGATCATTATACACATTCAAAAATAGAAAATTCACTTCCTCATACTAAGAATTTGAACATACTATTCTTGTATATTCTATAATTTTGAGCTCTATATCCTGTATCCTTTCTTCGAGACAAGGCTACTCATGTGAAACATCATATCCATATGAGAAAGGTGAAATATGGTCATGAGATTGATATGGTTAATAAAGAAGGTAAGAGTCATGATCATGATAATAAGGATCATGAGAATCTTGATAAGGCTCATCATAACTTTGATAAAACACTTGGTAAGGTTTATTAGGATCATATGCTAACTTATTGACTCTGGTCATACTGTTAGATAAAAATGTATAAATACACATGAGTCTTTGATTTCTTAATAGCTGGGATATTTTGACATATTGAAATCATCATGCACTATTGGATCAAAATGGATGATCAAATGCTAAATATTAGATTTACTAAGATCCTTTGTTCAAAATCAAATGACTAATTTATGAGCTCAAATTTAATGTTCACACTCCCATAATTTGTTGTCTATGCGACCATAGTTTATGTCTGTGTGAGCATTAAATTTAGGATCTAATGGTCTTATTTTTATGTCTTAAGTTTGACATCCATGTGACCATCAAATATGTTCACACAACCATCAATGACATTTACACAAGCATCACTTTTTAGCCCTAGATGGTCTTTTTACTATAGCTTGATGTTAACATTTGTGCAAACTTCTTGTTTTACATGTTAAAATTTTAACTCTCATAACTTGAGCTAGAAAGCTCAAACAAACATGAATTTTTTTTAGGATGATATTGGCATGAAGTAATCAATAGTATTGTATTCTTTTATTTCCCATGGCTCTTTAAGGTACATTTATAAAATGCATAAGTTAGTTGTTCCATTCATTTCTTTGTAAAGTCCTGATGACTATCTGATTATTTGAGATTTCAAAATGGCTATTTTAATCAATATTTCAAGGATTTTATGATCTTATAAGGATTTTACAACCTGGACCATCCTCTTTAATGCTTTAAACACCATAAAACCTCTTTGGACCCTTCATATGTAATTGTAGACCTATCCCTTGAAGATCAATTAGACCAAACATTGAGCTTGCTTATAGTATTTAATTTTTTTAAAAAAATATATATTGTCTCTGCTTGAGGTATATCTTCTCCTCATGACATTGGGTCATTCTTCAATTAGGAACCTACTCCTTCTACTAGACTCTTGGATTAGGCATATTTTGTTATGTAGACCAAATTTGGTTAATAGTTACTCTACCTTGATTAGGCCCTCTACATTTATTGAATCCACTACCTTGATTATAAATTCCCTCTTGGTTTTATCCATTCCATCCATCTAGATTTTGGTAAAAAATCATCTCATTTTTAGTTAAATAAGACACCTCTAGGTTGATTATAACCTCATTGATTTTAGTAACCTATTAACCACTGTGATGTCTAACTCTATGAAACCCTAACCCAATACATCTTTAATTTATAACCTAAAATGTAAAACATGAAACATGTTAAAGAAAAATAATTTAAAATTATTGCATTCATAGATACATACATACACAAATATGTGTGTGTGTGTGTGTATACACACACATAACTATAACTACTGATTCAAAATAGCTAATACATTTATCATATAATTATTGGATGAATAAGATCTACATGTGCATAGTAATTATGGAGAAATTATGTCCCAAAATATTTTATAATATATCTTATAGGTTGATTATAAAAACATATATAATTTTGTTTATAAAATTTGGACTTATTGACCAATGCATATTTTCACACTATTAAATATTTTGAAAGTGACCAAATTATAGTTATATCCAAATGATTATAAATGAACACTAAAATTACCCATGTTCCTTAATATCTTGTTAAATTAAATGAATACATGAAATTAACTATTCTACTACAATTTATATAGAAGTTGAATAGTCTTTAAGGCCATGTAATGTTTAGATAGTGATTCAAATTAAATAAACTATAAATAAGAACCAATCATTTCTTCTGAGGTGCATTTGATGATATATATTAATGAATGACCTTTGATTATGGGATTAATAACTACATTGATTTATACGAGTTAAAAACATGGGATATGAGTTGTTCAACGATAAAGTCATCTTGCCATTATTTTAAAATAAAACCATTTGAACCTTTTTATTGCACCCATAAAAAATATAAGCAAGTTGATTGTAATTATTAAAATTATATGTTTATGTATACTCCCCATTAGTTAGGTGCTACTATCATGAAATGAATTTTGGTTCTCTTTTTCCCTATATTTAGGGATGGGTCTAAATTCATGGACTTACTCTTGTATATATCTCAAGTTGGGGGGATTAGAAAGAAATAGAAATAATGTTAGTCATGTAGGCTATAGCTTTCCTTTTTTAGTTTTAATAGTTGGTCTATAGAACCAAGCATTAAGTTTTGTAGATTTGAAAATAATTCTTGTAATTAATTTTATAATTGTAAATCTTATTAAATACATTAATTTAAAAAAAGTTCATATTTTTTGGTGTTTTATGTGCTAGTCATATCTTTGTTATTGTAATACAATTATTTTCAAGGATATTATAGATGATGATTACCATTAATTAATTTATATCACAATATATTTTATTCATGGATATATTATTCATACAAAAATTTGTGACTCACTGGTTCATGATAGATTGTCATTTCCCTATTAAAACACCTAAATATATTTCCTTGAGTTTCTTGGTCTAAATAATTCAACATATATTTTAGGTTAGACTATTAAAGCTCAATTATAAAAATCATAAATTAATTTTTAGATAGTTGGGTTATTCAATCTATTCTATTAAGTTAGCCAAAGAATATTCACTCTTATAAAGTAGTTCCATGATGGAGTAATGATTGCTTAAGTGAAGGATTTATAGCTTCTAATTGTAGAACTACTTGGCTTATTTACTACCACATGGAAGCTTATATATGGTGAGAGTTTCCCTCTAAATCATCTTGAGGAAATATTATAAGACTATATTAAAATAAATGTCTATGGCACTACCTATGAAAGTTCTAATTATTATTGATAAAAATTAAAAAGTGCATAGTATCATTTCTCAATAGTACGTGCCATGAAAATTTTAGTATGCATGTTATTGGTTGTTATAGTTAATGCATGGGTGAGATTGTAACTTGGGATGGTATGGTGTATAATATTATAAATTTTGATATTTAATAAGTTCTATGGAAACTTATTAATTTGGTTCTATTATTATAATAAACCTACATGTATGTGGATGTTTCTATTCATATCATATAGTGATTTTTATTACTTGAATCAAGAAGAAAGCTAATGCTTGACTACCAGTTATTGGATATTGAAGATGTAATTTAAATCTATATTTATTTTAATCTATTTTTAGCATACCCTAGGAGTATATTATATTCTTTCATTTCCTAAAATATGAAGTGAATCTATAGTGTTTTATCCTAGATTTGTTCAATCACCATCTATGTAGTTGTAAAACTATGAATGAATTGTGGCTCAAGATTATATCATTGATATTACTTGTCATGTTTCTCTATTAGGTTTAAAATTGTAAAAATCATTGGTTCTCTATTGTGAACATTTATGGAATAAATTACAACACTCCTAGGATGTTTTGTGTAAATTTTTGTCAAATTTATACATGAAATGTAGTAAAATATTCAGTTTGGATCCTATGAACACCAACCTTTAGGAAGAATTCTAGGTTTCAGATATTGTTGTGTGGTTCAATGAAAAAGTGATTAATCAAATGGCTACATATTGTATAGTTGTGTTTTTTCTAATTATGGTTGGTGCATATGGGCACACCACTTCAAATAGAGTAATTTTTTAAATCTTAATTAATTACATAGTTGTAACATTTTATGATTTAAAGATCACATGAAACTAAATGGGGTAGGCATTATTAATACAATATACTTTATACCATTTAATATTCAATTAAATTCTAGTTTCTCCTTACCAAACTTCATCATAATTATTAAAATAATGATATGCATATTTTGATTTGATATCCACTAGAACTTCTTTCCACCACCATAATAGAGAACTCTTTGAGGTGGGAAACAACAAGCTAAGTGTTACATAGAGGATGATAAAGATTATCCCTTAAGCAACATCAAATTTGTCATTATAGAGATTGAGAAAATGGATGAAAAATCAGAGTTGATGATAAAAAATTAATCAATTGCAACTCTAAAACCCTAATGTGGATGATTCTCTTGGACTCTTCATAAAACCCTCATTGATAAAATATAAACTTTGTATCTATTCACTATGTATAGTTCGAACCCATTTTAGATGAAAGGGGAATCAAGTTAATTGGGATTTTAGTAATGAATGACATTATAAATCTATAAAATCAAATTTATTTATTTGTAAATTAATTAAGTTGTTGATCAAGATACCATCAATACACACACATACACACACACACACACACACACACACACACACACACACACACACACACACACACACACACACACACACACACACACACACACACACACACACACACACACACACACACACACACACACACACACACACACACACACACACACACACACACACACACACACACACACACACACACACACGATAAAAAATTCTACATCTTTAATTATTTTATATAGTTTAATTTATTCTCTACATAATTTCTATATAACTAACATTTGTTATCTATATAATAAGGTGTATATTTAATTATATCTAAACAAATATTTACCATACAAATAACTAGCATTATCTTCTCTTTATAATTTTAATCACTTTTTATAAAAATATTCTAGAATCCCTATTCACATGACCATAAAACCTAAAAGAACCATTACTAATGTCTCATACTTTGGAATTTCAATCACTCACACATTACACAAATATATTATTTAAAATCCCATGTTATGTCACATTTTTATGATAATTAAATCTAAATTTATCCCTTTCCCTTTTTTAATTTTATACAACATGGAATTATTAAACTATAATATTTTAATATGTTTTTATTTTCTTTTCATAAGTTGACTCAAATCTTAAAAATCAAATTGTAATGATATGATAATTTAAGGAATAAAGTGATGTGCCTTAATAGTTATAGGTATTCAATGAATGATTTAATGGAATAGATTAGGGATTAAATTACATAAATTTCAAATTTTATTTAATTAAATATAGATACCATATATGATAAAATTATGTTCCAAAAAAATTATAATGTATTTTATTGGGTAATTAGAAGAAAAAATATAATAAATTGTATAAAATTTAGATTTATCGATTAATGCATATTTTCACACTATTAACAATTTTCAAAACAACCAAATTTTACTTATAACCAAATAGTTATAACTAACCATTAAAATTACCCATGTTCCTAGATATCTTATTAAATTAAATAAATGGATTGAACTAACAATACTACTATGATTTTTATGGAAACCAAATAGTCTCAAGGCCATGTAATGTTTAGATAGTGATTCAAACTGAATACTCTCTAAATAAGAATCAATTCATTTATTATGAGGTGTGTTTAATGATATAGATTAGTGAATGGCCTTTGATTATGTGATTAATAACTACATTATTTTATGTGAGTCTAATACATGGGGTATGCATTTTTCAATGACAAAGTCATCTTGCCATTATTTTCAAATAAAACCATCCAATTTTTTATTTATTGAAACCCACCAAAATATAACCAAGTTGATTGTAATTGAAAAAAAAAAAAAAAAAACAAATTCTACTCTCCATTAGTTAGCTGCTACTAGAATGAAACAAATTTTCATTCTCTTTTTCCCTATATTTAGGGATTTGGGTCTAAATTCATGGACTTACTCTTGTATAGATTTCAAATTAGGGGATTAGAAATAAATAGAAACAATGTTAGCTATGTAGGCTCTATATTTTCTATTCTAGTTTTTAAGGTTGGTTTATATAACTAAGCATTAATTTTGATAGATTTAAAAAGGTTTCTTGAATTAATTTTATATATATATATATATATATATATATATATATATATATATATATATATATACATACATTTTGGGTGTTTTATGTGTCAATCATGTATTTATTATTGTAATACAATTTTTTTAATGATATTATAGATGATGATTACCATTAATTATATTATATTATATTATAATATAATTTCTTCATATATTTATTATTCATACAAAAATTTGTCATTCATTGGTTCTTGTAAATTTATATTGTCTTATTAAAACACCTAAAAATATTTCCTTGTATTTTTTTATCTAAATAATTCAATATATATTTTAGGTTAGGCTATTAAAGCTCAATTACAAAAATCATAAATTCTTTTATAGATGGTTGGATTAATCGTTCCATTCTATTAAATTAGTCAAAGAATACTCACTCTTAGAAAGTGGTTTCATCATGGAACTAAGAATCCTATCATTTTTCCCTAGGTGGCTCTAAACAACCCCCACACTCCACCAAAAACAAAATGCTCCACTAAAATGTGTAGCAATGATTACCTAAGTGAAATATTTCTAGCTTCT
>JARHVA010004140.1:427500-452500 GCA_037957365.1 Torreya grandis
TGATTATAACTTCCCTCTTGGTTCCATCAATTCCCTCCATCTATATTTAGGTAAAACCCTACCTCAATTTTGGTTAAATAAGACACCTTGAGGTTGATTATAACCTTCCTCATTTAATAACCTATTAATGACTGTGATATCTAACTCTATTATAAATCCATAACAGAATGATTTTTTTACTTTATAACCCAAAATTTCCAACATGAAACATGTCAAAGAAAATAATTTAAGAGTATTTCATTCATACATACATATATACATACATATACAAATATGTATGTGTGTGTATATACACACACATGACTATAATTATTGATTCAAAATAGCTAATGAATTTCTCTTATAATTTTAGGATGAAATAGATCCACATATGCATAGTAATTATGGTAAAATTATTATCCAAATTAGGTTATAATATATATTATAGGGTGATTGTAAGTACAAATATAATAAATTATATAAAATTTGCACTTATTGACCAATGCATTTTTTCACATAATTAAATATTTTCAAAGTGACCAAATTATCTTTATAGCCAAATGGATATAAATAACAACTAAAATTACCCATGTTCCTCAATATCTTATTAAATTAAATTAATAGATGGAATTAACTATACTACTACAATTTATATAGAAGCCAAATAGTCTTTAAGGACATGTAATGTTTAGATAGTGATTTATATTGAATACTCTCTAAATAAGAACCAATCATTTCTTTTGAGATGCATTTGATTATTAGATTAATAACTACATTGATTTATGTGAGTCTAATACATGGGATATGAGATATTCAAAGACAAGGTCATCTTACCATTATTTTCAAATAAAACCATGTGAAAAGTTTTATTGCTCCTTACCAAAATAAAAGCAAGTTGATTGTAATTGTTGAGATAAAATTTTGTTGTCTACTCCCCATTAGTTAGTTTCTACTAGCATGAAATGAATTTTGGTTCGTTTTTTCTCCTATATTTAGGGATGGGTCTAAATTTATGGACTTACTCTGGTATAGATTTCAAGTTGGGGGATTAGAAAGAAATAGAAACAATGTTAGCTATGTAGGATCTAGCTTTTTTATTCTAGTTTTTAAGGTTAGTTTATAGAACTAAGCATTAAGATTGATAAATTTGAAAAGTTTTCTTGTAATTATTTTTAGAATTATAAATTTTTAAAAAATATTGATTTTATTAAAAACATACATTTTTGGGTGTTTCAAGAGTCAAATTATGTTTATTGTCATAATACAATTCTTTTCAATGATATTCTAAATGATGATTACTATTAATTATTTTACATTATAATATATTTTCTTCATAGATTTATTATTCATACAAATATTTGTGGCTCATTGGTTCCCATAAATTGGTATTGTCCTATTACAACACCTAAAAATATTTCTTTGTGTTTCTTGATCTAAACAATTCATTATATATTTTATTTCAATATATATTTTAGGTTAAACTATTAAAGCTCAATTATAAAAATCATAAATTCTTTTGTAGATGGTTAGATTAATCAATCCATTCAATTAAATTATTCAAATAATATATAGTCTTAAAAAGTGGTTCCATGATGGAACTTAGACTCCTATCCTTTTTCCCTTGTTGGTTCCCAAAAAAACCCCATGCCCCACAAAAAAATGCTCAACTAAAATGTGGAGCAATGACTACTTAAGCGAAGCATTTTTGGCTTCTAATTGTATCCCTCCTAAACTTATTTATTACCACAAGACATCTTATATATGGTGAATGTTTCCATTCAAATAATTTTGATGAAATTTTGTAATATTAAATCAAAATAGAAGTCTATGGAACCACTGATGAAATTTCCAAACACTACAAAAAAATAAGTGCATGGTGCCATTTCTCAATTGTATGTACCATGAAAAATTAAGTATGCACATTATTGTTTCTCCTAGTTAATTCACCATACCATCCCAAGTTACAATCTCACCTATGCATTAACTAGGAGAAACAATAATGTGCATACTTAATTTTTCATGGTACATATAATTGATACACACACACACACACACACACACACACACACACACACACACACACACACACACACACACACACACACACACACACACACACACACACACACACACACACACACACACACACACATATACATACACACACACACACACACACATATATACATATATATATATATATATATACATATATATATATATATATATATATATATATATATATATATATATATATATATATATATATATATATATATATATATATATATATATATATATATACATATATACATATACACACACACACACACATATATATATACATATATATATATATATATACATATATATATATATATATATACATATATATATATATATATACATATATATATATATATATACATATATATATATATATACATATATATATATATACATATATATATATATATATATATATATATATATATATATATATACATATACATATACACACACACACACACACACATATATACATATATATGTACATATATATATATATATATATATATATATATATATATATATATACATATACATATACATATACATATACATATACATATATATATACATATATAGATATATATATATATAGATATATATGTAGACACACACACACACACACACACACACACACATACATATACATATATACATATACATATACATATATACATATACATATACATACACACACACACACACACACACACACACACACACACACACACACACACACACACACACACACACACACACACACATATACACATACATACATACATACATACATACATACATACATACATACATACATACATACATACATTGAATGTTTCCCTTCAAATAAATTTGATGAAATTTTGTCAATATTTCATCAAAATAGAAGTCTATGGAGCCACTGATGAAAGTTCCAAACACTAAAAAAAATAAGTGCATGGTGCCATTTCTTGATTGTAGGTACCATGAAAAATTAAGTATGCACATTATTGGTTCTCCTAGTTAATGCACAGGTGAGATTGTAGCTTGGGATGGTATGGTTATATATATATATATATATATATATATATATATATATATATATATATATATATATATATATATATATATATATATATATATATATATATATATATGGTTCCATCATTAGAATAAATCTGAATGTATGTTGATGTTTCTATTCACATCTTATAATGATTTTTATTATTTGTATCATGAAGAAAATTGATATTTGATTAACAATTATTGGCTATTCAAGATGCAATTTGAAGTTTTGATTATTTTAATATCATTTTAAAAACATCCTAAGAGTATATTATATTCTTTCTTTTCTAGAAATATGAAGTGAATTTTTAGTTTCGTATCCTAGATTTGGTCAATCATTATTTATGTAGTTGTAAAACTATGAATGCATTGTGGCTCTAGATTATATTATTGATAAACCTGTCAAGTTTTTTTTATTAAGTTTAAGATTGTATAAATCATTGGTTCTCTATTTTGATTATGCAGAGAATGGGTTACAACACCCCTGCGAATTTTTATGTAGTTTTTTATCATTTTATATAAATTGTAATAAAATATTTTGTTTGTATCATATGAACCTCAAATTTCAAAAAGGATTCTAAGTTTTGAACATTGTTGTGTAGTTCAATGAAAAAGTGATTAATCTAATGGCTACATATTACATAATTATACATTTGCTAATTGTGGGTGGTGCATATGGGCATACCACCTTAGATAGAGTAATTACTTAAATCTTAGTTATTCTCATATTTGTAATATTTGATGATTTAAATCTCACATGAAATTAAATGGGGTAATAATTATTACTATAATATACTTTCTACCATTTCATATTTAATTAAATTTTAGTTTCTCCTTAACAAACTTAGTCATAATTATTAAACCAATGATATGCATAAATTGATTGGGTATCCACTAGATCTTCTTACCACCATCATAATGGAGAACTCTTTAAGGTGGGCAACCACAAGTTAAGTGTTACAAAGGATGATAAAGTCTATCCCTCATGGGGCATCAACTTTTTTTTTATAGAGATTGAAAAAATGGATGAAAAATTCAAAGACAAGGATGAAAACTTTATCAATTGCAACTCTGAAACCTTAATGTGAATGATTCTCTTCGACTCTTCTCAAAACCCTCATTAGTAAAAATAAACTTTGATTCTCTATACTATGCATAATTTGAACCCATTTTCGATGAAAATATAATCAAATTGATTAGATATTTAGTGCTCAAAAACATTATAAAACTCGAAAATCAAATTTCCCTATTCATATTACTAAAAAATTTGATCAAGTTATTATCATTTTATACAAATCATAATCAAAGATTCTATACTTTTAATAATTTTATATTATTTTATTATTCTCTACATAATTTTTATATAACTAACATTTACTATATATATATATATATATATATATATATATATATATATATATATATATATATATATATATATATACAAATAGTTATCACACAAATTACTAATATTATTATTTTTTAAACAATTCTAATTACTTTCTAAATATTCTATAAATCCATATTAACATGACTATACAATATAACTATAGAGCCCAAAATAACCTTTATTAATGTCTCATACTTTCAAATTCCACTTACTCACACATGACACAAATATATTATATAAAATCTTATGTTATATAACATTTTTACGAGAACAAAATCTTACCTTTATCCCTTTCTTTTTTTTTTGGTATCTTAATTAATATGTTTTTATTTTATCTGCACAACTTGACACGAATCTTAAAAAACAAATTTTAATGATACAATTATTTGCAAGGAATTAAGTATTGTGCCTCAATAATTATAAGTATTCAATGAAAGATTTAGTGAAATAGATTAAGGATTAAGCTTTATTTCAAATTTTATCAGATATTCGACGAGTTCGTTCTTTATTTACGGCATTTCCACATATTAGCCTTCTGGTTCAAACATGTTGAGTGGAAGGCGGGGAATTGGAATGGCATGAAGAGGCTTTGCCCTTGGCATGGTAAGAGTGTACGCTTCCAACATATCCAAGTTCTCTGGAGTGATTCCTTCAGGAAGGCTCCAATTGAAGCAGTGTAATAGACGTGCAAGCCCAAGCTTGACCACGGAGAGGGCTAAATTCATTCCAGGGCATAATCTTCTGCCTGAACTAAATGGTATCAACTCAAAATATTGACCTTTCACATCGATTTTGCATCCCAAAAATCTTTCAGGCTTGAATTCAGTTGCTTCTTCCCAAGCAGTTGGATCCCTTGCAATAGCCCAAGCATTTACAATAACTTGAGTCTTCTTTGGTATGTGAAAGCCCTCTATTGTGGAATGTTCCAGAGAGATATGTGGAAGGAGGAGAGGAGCAGGTGGGTGAAGTCGCAGTGTTTCTTTCACCACTGATTCGAGATATTGAAAATGAGGCAGATCAGATTCTTCTACCATACGATTGAATCCTATTACATCATCAATCTCTTCTTGAGCTTTCTTCATTACACATGGATTCCTAAGCAATTCCGACATTGCCCATTCCAAAACATCTGCTGAAGTATCTGTCGCTGCTCCCACCAAGTCCTGAAAAAGACACATCATCATGAAACAGTTTGAGAAAGAAAAGGACAGACAATCCCAATTCTTGTTCCTTATTCCAATCCTTGGACAAAATCAATACTACGCAGAATCTCACAGATTAATCCTACTATTTGGAAAAAGGAATTTAGAGAGATAAGAGGTGTAAACATACGTAAGTGACATTCTTGATGTGGTCTCGTGTGATTCTGATCTCCATGGAATCGTCTTCTGACAACGAAAGCAGCATATCCACAAAGTCCTCACACTCCATTTTAGTGCCGTTTTCCCTCCTTTCAAGGTGTTCATCCACAATTTTGTCCATAAACACATGAAAAAGCTTGGTAAGCTTGGCTTGTTTTCGCCTATTTCCTTGCAAATCAAGACGACCCAACAGAGGAATAAAATCGCTGTAATTAAACCCACCACAATGACTAAGCACTTCTTCCAAAACTTCCATGTATACTCTTCCACCCAGCTCAGCTTCATTGCACTTCTTCCCAAATGACATTCTGCAGATAATATTATTACTGAGAAAACCCACCTCCTCGGTCACGTTTACGGCACGGGGATTCATGTCATTGCTAGCGTTGGTAACTCCTTGGTGGAATATGGAGCGTACCATGGAATAGACTTCTTGGGCCCTGATGGATTCGAAGGACTTAACTCGCTTGGGGGAAAGGAGCTCCTGGATAATGATTTTGCGCATGAATTTCCAGTATGGCGAATATGGAGAGAATGAAACTTTCTGGGGGCTAAGAAAGTGTTTATCGTCTCCCATTGGAGGACGGCTTGCAAATATGTGGTCCTGCGTTTTAAGGACTTCTTTAGCCATTTTTGGAGTTGATATTATGACTGTTGGGAGTGAACCTAAGTAGAGGGTCATAATTGGGCCATATTTGTGGGCAAGGGACCACAAGGATCTGTGTGGAAGATCGGAGATCATATGAAGGTTTCCCAGGATGGGTAAAGGTGCTGGGCCAGGGGGAAGTTTCGATGCTTTGATTGCTTTTCCAAATAACAGTAACAGGGCCGAAAGGAGTAAGAGAATCCATGTAATGTTCAGGAATTCCATTGTATTATAATGCTTTGGAATGCGTTGATTTATGTCTGCCCTTCTATTTAATTTATTGAGTAGAGCAGCCAAATGTTTTACTACTGTAAATACTTAAAATTGGGGCGATTATTTTTTCCCTGCACCTGTCAGCGGATCACTACCGATTTGTAGATTCCTCGAAGCAATTGCCAGACGCCCAGATTAAGTCCTGCATGTAGTCATTTCTTTCTACAAATTTTCCTTTACTATTATTGTACCTGCAATAGCAGGTGCCCTCTAAAAAATGTGACCCAAAAATAGGAATTCCGTTCAGACGGTAGGCAGTTCTCGTGAAAACAGAGCAACCCGTGATCAGGCAGGATTGGTGGAGAGAAGAGCATCTTTCACAGGATTGATTAAGGCATCCATCATTAATGGAGCTTATCTGGTGTCCTTTATAATTTTCATTCAACACAGTCAGTTTTCAGTATATGCTTCCAGTTTTTTTATGTATTCTTATAAATGAAGATATTCCTAAACTGATTAAAACAGTGGAATAGCTCAGCTATAAAGCCGTGGAGTGACAGTTTTTTGTATCTACAGTTGTGTCGCCACAAGCTAGTAAGTAACCTCTAACCACTTCCTATCCCTATGATGCAAGATCATAAGGTTGCATAACATGCCAACAATAGTGTGATTCAAACATATTCATCCTCTAAAATCCAATGTGGATCGTTGGTAAGGTACAAAACACAAAGATCAATCTGGTCGGTGAACATCTAATAGCATAATAATATTTATATAATTATACATTATTTTATTGAGTAATATATTTCATATTTTATGATTGTAATGTAATAATATTATATTAAATAATAGGTAAGGCATGGGTTTATTCCTTTAAATTGGGTCATAAATTTGATTGTTGTATGGTCATTTTTATATATTTTAACTATAAAATATAATATTTTTTTTAGGAGACCATATTAAATGCAATGTAAAAAAATTAGGTAAATTGTCTAAAAATATGAAATCTCAATTTTGAAACCAATGATTATATAATGAAATTACTTAGATGATTCACAACAATAGAATAATATATCACAAAATTAAGAACATAATAAGAAAATCCAAAACAACAATTGGTGAAAGGGTAAAATATTTGAATATTATTACTAATCCACTTATAAGGAGGTAAGCTCAATAACAATCCAATAATAATAGAATTCCCAATATGATGGTAAAAGACTAACCAATACCTCCTATATATACTCTACTTCTATATAGTTGTTCAATAAGTTGACCATACTAAAAACATAGATAAATGAAATAAGATAATATAAAGGTATGTAAGACATAAGTTGGACACACGTATCCATAAAAGAAACTATAAGCTAAGGGCATCACATTCCCCTCCCCTTTCAAAATAACATTGTCCTCAAAAATTGAATCAAACTAGGATGTGGCTTTAAAAACACTTCATCCTCCCATGTTGCATCTTCAAAATGCATATTATTCCATTTCATCAAATACTTCTAAATAGCTCTAGTACGTAGTTGCTTAGTGTGCATATGAAAGATCTCTTCAGGTTCTAGAATGACTCGTTCTTATTCATACATTGAAGATAACTCAATCTGAGTGGAGAATTTATTTCTAATTACCATTTTTACGTAAGACACATGGATTTTTGGATGTATGCGAGTGGATGGGGAAAATTCTAGCTTGTAATGCACAATACCAATTTTATACAAGATTTGATAAGGGCCATAATACTTAGGTGAAAACTTGTCATCTTTTCTATATTGCTTCAAAAACATCTATTTATATGGCAAAAAATGCATGAATATCTAATCATCTATGTTAAAATGATTGTTGTTATAGTTTGATCTACTTGCTACTTCATTCTATTTTTTGCCATCTCAAATTTCTCTCACAAACTAAGACCTATTGTTGATGTTGAATGTGTTCCTTAACAACTCTAACATTGGGATGCACTACCAAGGTTGAAGTAATGGATAGGGGGTAATACCCATATAATTCCAAAAAGGGAGACACTTTTAGAAGAAGTGTGAAAAGAAGTGTTATACCATCATTTAACAAGTGGAAACCAATGAACCATTTGTCCTATTTGTTAGAAACAAAATAATGAAGATACCCTTCTAAACATTTTTTGACTACCTCTATTTGTCCATCATATTAATGATGATAAGATGAGATTTGATCCAACTAGGTGCCTAAATATGTAAATATTTTAGTACAAAAATTACTTGTAAATATGGGATCATAGTCACCTACAATGATCTTTGGAGTACTATGTAATTTTTAAACTATATTGAGACAATAAGAAACTATTGTATTGGAAAAAAATGGATGTGATAAGGGACAAAAATGAGCATACTTGATGAGTTAATCCATAACTACCATAATAACATTTTTAACCTCGGACAATGGTAGCTCAGTAATGAAATCCATGGAAACCTCCTCCCAATGTTGGATAGGGATAGATAAAGGTTGAAAAAGGCCTAGGGTATTAATAGTTTCACATTTCTTCTATTGACATACCATGCATTCAACCACATAATTTTGAACACCCCCCTTGATTCATTCTAAAAATAAATCTTAATTTTTTGATACGTTTTCAAAAATCCAAAGTGACCTCTAAGTGGAGAGGCATGAATCTCCTAAATAATTTTATGTTTGAGTATAAAATGCTTACAAAGGTATAATATATGTTTATACCATAATGCATTCCCATTCCATGTAGATTTATAAGATTATTTAGGACCCTATAAAATATTATGACTCAATTCCTTGGTATCACTATCATTCTCCCATATTGATCTCTCTTCCTCTAGCCAATCTAGCTACTACATGGTCATGATGCATAATAATGCCTAAACTAATTCATCCCATTGAGAGATGGTATTTGACTCGAAATTCTTTTTACCTTTATCATATAATATTTTGAAATCATATCCTAACATTTTAGTCACCCATTTATATTTTTGTCTTGATGATAATAGTTGTTTCAAAAAATATCCAAGGTTATCATGATCAGTGTTTACTTCAATGTGAAGACCCATAAAGTAAGGGATCTATTACTTGATTGCATGCAAAATAACCATCATCACATTCTCATATATTTATTTCTACCTATTTTTTCCTTTCAGTTGGTGACTTTTAGTGGTTTACCTTATTACATGAGTACAACTTCCAAGCCGTATCCCGATGATCACACTCCAAAATAAAAGCTTTTAAAAAACCATGAGTAGATTAAACTAGTGTTATGCACATAGACATTTTTAACTCTTCAACTACCTTTGTAGATGAATCAATCCAATGGAATAAGTATTTATTCAACAAAGAGGTGAGTGGGACTATAATTCTACCATGTTTTTTAATAAACCTATGATAGTAACTAATTATCCCCAAAAATCCTCAAAGGTTCTTGAGAGTCTCGAGAACCTATCACTCCATCATCGATTGAATTTTTTTAGGATCAAATTTCAATCCATGTTAAATAATATTACCCATGTAATCCACCTCTTAGACCCCAAAATCACATTTGGAAGGTTTGGTGTAAAGTTGATGTTATTATAGAACTAGAAGTACCTATTTCACATGCTTCAAATGGTCTTCCCAATTTTTATTATAGATGAGGATATCATAAAAATCACCAATAAAAACTTTCTAAAAATGGCCTAAAAACAATATTTATCAAATTTTGAAATGTAGATGGTGCATTTGTGAAGATAAAAGGCAAGACCATAAATTCATAATTGCTTTCATGAGTTACAAAACTTATTTTAGATATTTCTTCATTATAGATTCCAATATGATGATACCCAAAGTGAAGGTATAGCTTGGTAAATATAAAAAACACCATGAAATTCATTTATAAAATCACCAATAACTAGAATATGAAACTTATCTTTGATGATGAACTTGTTGAGTCATTTGTAGTCTAGGTATATTATATAAGTGTCATCATTTTTTTTAACCATTACCAAAGGGGAGGAATATTCACTTTGACTCTATTGGATGATTCCTACCTCCAACATATTTTCTACTATCTTTTCAATTTCACTCTTCTAGGCATATGGATAGTTATAGATTCTAATGTCTGGTAGTGTACTTATCAGAATGATGTTGATGCATGATCATGTACAAGTCCTTGAGGAAATATTTTTGAAATATCACAAAAAATAATATAATGGTTATCTAACACCCTTTACAAAAGATATGTAGACTCCTTAGCTGGTTGAACCTTTATGGAAAATAAATGTGCCGCAAATCCCTGAGCACTTTTTCTGAGAATTTTCATCATCTAATGTGAACTAACTACTTGTGTATATTTAGCTCATAATCCATGTAGTTCAAAGGCCTTACCTCATTAATGGAACCTCATTAATAGTTAATATAAATTCATCTTAACATTTACAAAAATGGTGAGCCGTTACACTCCCAAAATAATTTTAGCTCCTCCCATGGGAATAAAAACCATAGGGTAGTATATCAAGTAGTATCCCATAGAAATATTAATGATATTGCATTTTATATAATATTTGATAGTCTCACAATCTACAATCATGAGCCAAAATTCTAGATCTAGGTAGTTGAAATAGTTCAAATGAGTAACCAACTTACTATTGATTGCTACGCCCCTAACCTATCACATGTATAAGGATAATATTAGCCGACTTGTGGCTTACTTATCCCTCTTTGACATTATATTGTGGCCGACTTGTGGCTGAATTGTGGCTTTCTTTAGATTAGTATGTCGGCCTATGGAGTAACCATGGCCTAGTTAGACTATATATAGGAGGTTGTGGGTAATCATTTATCATATTGTGAATTCTACTCTTATTGAAGCTTGTGGAGGTTGCCCCCTCGAAGTGGCTTATCTATTATCATATATTTTAATATATTTCAATCATATTTGGATATAATTCTGCTCTTATACTTAATTCTTGAAGTAATTTCATTACAAGTGGTATCAGAGCTGCAATTTGGGCAATCTTGTGGGTGAAACACTAATTTTGTGATATATTAAAAAAGGTTACGAATTTATCTGAAATGTTTTTACTAAAGGTGAGAAATCATCACATTAATCTTCCATTAAAATTTCAGATCATTTGGATCTATTTTTCAAAAGTTATCACTATTTTATGATTTTTCATAAAATTGCTCTATTGTGCGCAATTCAAAGAATTTTTCTGAGTTGTTTTCATTTTTGGAAAGCTTAGAAAAAATTGGCTATGGTTTGTTGTTTGTATATTGTGAATTGAGGCTAACATAATTCCAAAATTGCTTGGTCAAAGTTGGGTCAAAAGTGTTAATAAGGGTCGACATCGTAAAACCCTTTTATGGCAGGTCCACAAACTCGGGGCCAAGGAAAGGGGGCTGAAACTCCAGGAAAAACTCCTAACAAGGATGAGATGGAGTCAAAAGGGGGGTGTAATAGACCCTTTATACCAGGGTTTTCTGACATAGATCACAAAGTGAGCCAGCTTGACTATAGTGTGCAAGGCATTCAGAGTGAGGTGCAAGACATACAATCTAATATGCAATCCATACAAGATAGTTTGGGATATATCATGATAGCTTTGAATATTAATCAATCAAATCATCAAGCTAACTCTATTTTATAAACCCACCAGGGTGGTTCTCCTAACCAGTCTACTTCAAATCCAACTCCATGGCCACAGAAGAACCTATTACAAAAAATGGATATGCACAAATTCGATGGAAAAGATCCACTCAATTAGCTCAACCAAATGGAGAGTTTTTTTGACCTACATCAGATTTCAATTGGATAGAAGGTCACCATGGCATCTTTGTATCTTGAACCTGATCAATTCATTTGGTATCGATGGTTGTGTGATCAAAAGAAAAAGATGGGTCTCAATGTCACTTGGACAATTTTTCAAGAGCAGCTACAATTACACTATGGCAATAGTGTGACAGATAATTACTTCAGCCAACTAGAAAAATTGTGACAAACTAGTTCCGTCAGGGATTGTATTCATCATTTTCAAAACCTATATTTACGTGTGGAGACAATTTCTGATGCAAACTTGAATGACCTATTTTTGGGTGGACTCAAGGACCACATTAAACATGAGGTACGCATGTTTAATCCACTTAATATTTTTGAATCTATTATCCTAGCACGTAGAGCTAAGGAAAAATTCCTAGCCAACAAGAGACATCCATTCACTCACTTTAAAGATCGTAGCATATCATCATTAGCATTTCCTCCACCTACTAGATTGACCCCTCAGCAAATTGAACAAAAGCATGTAAAAGGATTATGTTTTGGTTGTGATAGCAAGTGGAGTAAAGGACATAGATGTGCTGAGAAGAAGTTATTCTACACTGAGGGACCAAATGAAGATGAAGAAGCAGATGATGCCCCTAATGATGATGAGCAAGATATAGATGAGGTACCTGAATATTCCCACCCTACAATCTCTTGTCATGCACTTACAGGTATTAGCACTCCATAAACTCTTAAGGTGGTGGGTTTCCTCAAGAAACAGAAGGTGACAGTGTTGATTGATTCAGGGAGCACACATAACTTTATAAACCATAAGTTGGCCACTCGATTGAACTGTTTCATCTACCCAACACCAAAATTTTAGGTAATGATTGTAGATGGTGGCAAAATTAATTGTTCAGGAAAATGCCATAGTATTAAGCTTACTATGGGTGGGTAAAATCTTGACTCTCCTATGTTTGCTATTCCCATGGGTAACACAGACATTGTTTTGAGAGTCCAATGGCTCACAACCTTAGGTACCATTGAGATGAACTTCCAAGAACTATTCATGTGATTTCATTCTAAAGGTAAGAAAATTGAATTACATGGATTACATGCAAAATCTCCACAGTTGGTTAGTTCACATCAGATGACTAAGATGCTAAAAAAGGGGGCAGATGGAATTATTGCACGATTATGCTCTATAGAATTTAAACCCCCAAAGGTATCTACACATCTTGATCTACAAATAATTCTTGAAGACCACTCATCTATTTTTGGGGCCATGCCAAAAGGACTACCACCAAAAAGAGAACATGATCATGCCATTCAACTAATTCCAAGTAGTCAACCACCAAATATTAGACCATATAGATATCCATATGCACAAAAGAGTGAAATTGAAAAGATGGTCCATGAGATGCTGGAGGCAGGGATCATCAAGCATAGCCAAAGTGCATATTCATCACCAGTGGTCATGGTGCAGAAGAAGGATGACACATGGAGGATGTGCCCCGATTATAGGGAACTCAACAAGTACACCATCAAAGATAAGTTTCCTATTCCAGTAATTGATGATTTACTTGATGAGTTGCATGGTGCTAATTATTTCACAAAATTAGATCTTCGCTCAGGGTACCATAAAATTAGAATCAAGGATGAAGATGTTCATAAAATTGCTTTTAGAACACATGAGGGCCATTATGAGTTTTTGGTAATGCCCTTTGGTCTTACAAATGCACCATCTACTTTTCAGAGCTTGATGAACACTATTTTTAGGCCTTTTTTAAGGAAGTTTGTGCTAGTTTTCTTTGATGACATATTGATTTATAGTCAGACATGGGAAGCACATCTGCAACATGTGAAACAGGTATTGATAGTTTTAGAGAAGCACCAACTTTATGCAAATCCATCTAAATGTGATTTTGGAGTATAGGAGGTAGAGTACCTTGGTCACATTATTTCCCATGAAGGGGTCAAATTTGATCCTTATAAGATCAAAGTGATAATGGAATGGCCCATGCCAAAAACTCTCAAAAACCTTCGAGGTTTTCTTGGACTAACAGGTTACTATAGAAGATTTGTGAAAGGTTATGACAGCATAATAGCTCCACTCACTGCATTGCTAAAAAAGGATGCTTTCCATTGGAATGATGATGCCACCAAAGCATTTGAGAAACTAAAAGTAGCTATGTGCACCACTCCAATTATGGCTACTCTAGACTTCTCACAAACATTCATTGTTGAATGTGATGCTTCTGGGTCTGGATTGGGGGTAGTAATAATGCAGGAAGGAAGACCCATTACATTTAAAAGTCATCAATTCAAAGGTAAGAATCTACAAAAACCTATCTATGAGAAAGAAATGATGGCTATTCTTCATACAGTTAAACAATGGAGGCCTTATCTAATGGGTAGACACTTTAAGGTGAAAACGGATCATGATAGTCTCAAATACTTTTTGGAGAAAAGATTATCATCTGAGGAAAAACAAAAATGGGTAACCAAAATGTTGGGTTATGATTTTGAAATCATCTACAAGAAGGGTAAAGATAATGTAGTAGCAGATGCACTATCTAGACGGGATGCATCCACAGAAGCATTACTTGGTGCAATGTCCATATTGCAAGCAGATTGGGTGGATGAAGCTAGGTTAGAATGGGAGCAAGACAAGGATACACAGGTTCTGATTCAAAATCTCCAGCAAGGTACTTTATCCTCTGACAAATTTGAATGGAAAGGTAATGTCCTATGGTATAAGGGTGGGTTATACTTATGCAAAATTTAGAGCTTAAGCATAAGATTCTTGCAGAGTTGCATGCATCTCCACTTGGGGGACACTCAGGGTTCTTGAAAACTTATCATAGAATTAAGAAAGAATTATTTTGGGAAGGACTCAAGGGAGATGTACAAAAGTTTGTGGAAGAATGCATGATATGCCAATAGAATAAAGGTGAAACAGTTAAGACCCCAGGTTTGTTACAACCATTAGCAATTCCTAGTCAAAGGTGGGAGGAAGTTTCCATGGATTTCATCACTGGGTTGCCTTGTTCTGAAGGTAATAATGTTATTTTGTTCATTGTGGATAGGCTTACAAAATATGCCCATTTTTGTGCTCTCTCACACCCATTTTCAGCAAGTACCATTGCGGCTATTTTTATGGAAGCAGTTCTCAAATTACATGGAACCCAAAACATAATTGTAAGTGATCATGATCCTATTTTCACTAGTAATTTATAGACTGAACTATTTTCTTGTTTGGGTACTCAACTAGCTCATAGCTCATCTTACCACCCCCAATCTGATGGACAAATTGAAGTGGTTAACAAATGTTTAGAGGGGTATCTCCGTTGTTTTGCATCAGATAAACAAGAACATTGGGTTAAATGGCTACCACTTGCATAATGGTGGTATAACACATCTTTCCATACCTCTTCTAAAATGTCTCAATTTCTAGCACTATATGGTTACCATCCACCTTCCATCACTTCTTCATTAAAGGTGCACACCAAGGTTCAAGATGTGGAATAGCACATTCAACATGAACAAGAGGTTTTGGCTAGTTTGAGAGAGAATTTAGCCTTGGCACAAAATAGGATGAAGCAACAAGCAGATCAACACCGGAGTGAGCGAAATTTTGAGGTGGGTGACTGGGTAGTTTTTCATTTGCAACCTTAAAAGCAAATGTCCTTGAAGAAACAAAAAAAGGACAACAAACTTGCTACAAAGTATTATGGCCCTTATCAGGTTTTACAAAAAATTGGAAGTGTGGCTTACAAGCTCGAGTTACCTCATTCATCTCACATACACCCAATATTTCAATTTTTTTGTTTTAAGAAGGTCATTGGATAGAAAGTTTCTGCCCAGACAGAGCTCCCAAAACTAGATGAAGAAGGAAGAGTCATTTTGGAACCAGAGAAGGTCCTCCAAACACGTACTAAGAGGTTGAGAACCAGAGAGATTACGAAATATTTGATCAAGTGGAAAAACCAAAGCACTGAAGATGCAACTTGGGAAGGTGAAAAATTTCTGCAACAACATCCACAGTTGTTGAACATTGAGGACAATGTTGGTTTAAAGGGGAAGGGCATGCTATGCCCCTAACCTATCACATGTATAAGGATAGTATTAGCTGACTTATGGCTTACTTATCCCTCTTTGACATTATATTGTGGCTGACTTGTGGCCGACTTGTGGCCGACTTGTGGCTTTCTTTAGATTAGTAGGTCGGCCTATGGAGTAACCATGGCCTAGTTAGACTATATATAGGAGGTTGTGGGTAATCATTTATCATATTTTGAATTATGCTCTTATTGAATCTTGTGGATGTTTCCCCCTCGAAGTGGCTTATCTATTATCATATATTTGGATATATTTCAATCATATTTGGATATAATTCTGATGTTATACTTAATTCTTGAAGTAATTTCATTACATTGATGAAGTTATGTGTACTATCATAGTCAATTAACATAGTCACCTTTTGTTTCTTTAGAAAACCCACCAAAATAAGAGTTTTAAGAGTGTACATGAATAATTTTTTAAAATATTATTAATTATTGATGATTTTTATCTTATAGGAACCCATCGAGTCTCAATCTCTCTGAGTACATGCTTTAAACGATCAATTGAGAAATGCGTGGGTAGACCATTGGTCCTTCATAAGATTGTTGTTATATATACCACCATTTAAAACCAAAACAAACCTCTCTTATAGATTTACCTAAACTTTAACACATCACTAACACACACCTCTAAGTAATTCACCACCTCAAATATCCCCTACCTAAGCAAAAATCTCTTTTCTCACCCACCGAACACAGTCAAATGGGTCAACCCTATTCTTGTAAGTGAGCACATTATGGGATTAATCCATCCCAAATAATTTATTTTAAGACCCAACTTATTTATCTTCCAAAAAATTGGGTCAACTAAGCCAACTATGTTAGCTAAAACTTTGAAAGGTTTTAAGGTTAGATCCAACTATATAAACACATCTTTTTCACCATTTTCATGGGAGAGATAGAGATAATAATTCATTTATTCCTCTTTAAAATTTCCTCTTTCACCATTCTACTTGAGAAGTGATTGCTTAGGGTTTATACTTAGATACAAGAATCTTGTCTTGTGGAAATGTCATAGATGAATAGGATAAGTCTTAACACCTAGATTTAACCTATCTTTGTGATGATTATGAAATAAAACAACCTCTTCGAAAATAACATTGGATAAGGGAGAGTTTGAGCCTTGATGGGTTTATATTCAAGGTAAGCATCCTTAACTCTTATTCCTCTATTTTGTTAGACATAAGTAGCATACATAATGTATTTTAATTGTATTTCTCTCTCCATGCATTAGGATTACCTCTAAATTTTCTAGAGTAGAGTTCTTATTTTCATGTATACTTTTATTCTTATTACCCCTCATCTATGCCACAAGCTTTGGTGATAAATAAATTAGATTTAATTTACTTTGTCATTTACTATATTAGAAACCATAGGACCTAGCTAGTGTTATTGTGTGGTATTGCTCAAAAAGAGGCTTTAGAACCCTCTCTAGTAATATTTTGTGGTAATATACCCATTAGTTAGGTCTATCGTATCCATATTGGTCATGACCCTATTTTTCTAATTATACCAAAAAGTAGAAAGGATAATATGATTTATCTTCTACAAGATAGGATTGATTTATAGATCAGATTTACTCTCCCTTGTCATATATTCTAATGAACTTGACATGAATCTAACCCTTGAAGGTTTTATTTCACACTTTTGTTTATTATCATTTATTATTTATTTCATTTATACATCACTAGATCAAATTTATCAAATCAGTCTAATACTTTGTGCATAGGTTTAGCAAATATTTGATACGATTGACTTTATTTTTATTTATGTAGGTCATATTCAACCATAGTTAACTAGATTAATTCGATAAACTCAATTCACTTATTTACATATAGTTTTTCCAAATTAGTTGACATAGTCGAATCTATTAATAGGCTAAAATATTCATATGGACAACACAATATTAAAACAATAAATTTAACAGCTTCAAAAATAATCAAGTGTTTACTCTCAAAAAATCAGTCATTTATTTTCCTTGATTTTAATCTTATTTTTCATAAATTTTTAGTGTATAAAATTATAACCCTATAATAATTTGAGTTGACTAGATCAACTTAGTTTTGTAGTTACTTCTTTCTTGGGGTAATTAGATGACTTGTTCAACTATGTTTATTTAGCCCTTGCTTCAATAGAAAAAAATGACATAATTAATTATTTTATGTATTATTTGCATACTTAGTTGATTGGATTGACCTTGTACTCTTGAAGGAAAATAATAAACTTATATTACTAGTAAATAATTCATATTTATTTTTTCTTTTTATTTTAATATATTATCACATAGAGATTGAATAGGAAGGTTTAATTTATAAATTTAGTCACATAAATTTTATTTTATTTACACACTTCCAAACCTAGTAATATCAAAAACATTAAATAAATTCTACTCAAGGTTTACCTACATAGATTTAATTACCAAGGGAAAAACTGACTTAGTTTCTTGGCTGAGTATAAATCCATGGTTAATGGTATATATTGGAAAAGAACTTGACACCCTTATTGTTATAATATTATGGTGTGAGGGGGTAGGCCCCAATACCGAGATAGTACCATCACCAATACACATGCCTTTCAGCCTTGATAGCCTAAACCCATAATTAGATTACCTTTCTAGTTATTTCTAAGGTCAACTCCCTATCACATATATTTCTAAAATTATAATTTAAAACATTCAAGAATGAATATATAGACTAGAATTTCTACTTTTATTGCTTTGTCTTTGATAATTTTATGTTGCATTACAAATCTTTTATTGGTCACTATTGGTACAAGATTTGTGTTGTGTGTTATATCTAAATAGACTAGGTCAACCTAGTTACTAATGTGCTTATTCATTTTTATACAAAGTAACCCTATATTGTCTAGAGTCACATATGCCAAAACCTTTCTCTACCTTTACCACATAGTCAGCCTACTTGATTGTCTCATATAAATTTTTCCTTCCACACCACATAGTTGTTCTGTTTGACCCAATCTCTCACAGGATGGTATGTTTTCCCCTCGAGAACACTATCATTATGTTTTACCTAGTATCTCAATGGATGTTCTTCAATAATTACCCATAGAACATAGTCGACTAATTTCATTGTGTCCTTTACTAGAACTTTCTATTGGTTTTCCTTCCAAACTCAGTTGCCCCAGTCAACTCTATACCTCTTGGTTGATATAATTTTTTATTCTAAAATCATGCTTAACTGATCCTATTCTATATCTGGCTAATCTTACTCCTATTTTTCACATTTTTTATTTGGTCTTAGATTCTCATTCCAAGCATCATGAAATTCCCTATTAGAGTATTTTTAGACAACCTTAATCCATTTAGACTATATATGGGGTATTCTTTCCTTCCTACCTTTGTTACCTAAGAAGATACTCATTGTTGATGCACCTTCTCTCACACTTCATCTTTGGAATGTAATATGGTTTAAATCACCCTAATTGGTGACACTAATGGATGATATCCATTTCAAACTTATTAATACAATTCTTTATCTAAATCACCATATTACACTTTAGGGGAAAATGAAACAATCTTAACCAATAACCTTATAAGAAATATTTTAAACAAAAATAACCCAACACCTAATAATCCTCCACCCAAATACTAATTCAGGGATTATTACTTCTACCAATCCTAATAATCCATCTTTAAATAGTAACAACCCTAATCCATAATTTACACCACTCAAATTATTGCAAAAATGGTTCAAAAAATGAATTTATCTAAACATCTAATACTTATCAAATGATGAAAATGAAACATCATTTATTAAACATGGATAATCAACCATCTATTCTCTTACCTGACCAAAATTTTATCCCTCCACCTCTTATAGATGTCAAGATAAATATCATTCCCCAAACCCCTATGCATAACAAGATGTTCCAAAATTATCAAAATGAACATTTAGTCCATTCATTATTTATATTAATATTGGAAATATCTCTCCAACTATTAAATATGATAGGATTAAAGACCTTTCATTTTTCCTTAAGGCATTTGGTAATCTTTACAGAGATTGGTTTAAAACTAATACCTTTTCCACAACCAAAATTATATTCAAAACAGTCATAGGAGAAGTATTACACTGGAATAAAAAAATACCTCAACATTCCATATGGAACCTCAAATATTTAGTCAATCCTTTATTTAAGGAATTTCAACATAATGACCTTATTGAAAATTATTTTGTCCATTCTATCAATAATAAAGAATCCCCTTATGAATTATCACATGATTTCATTACAAAATGGAAATCTTTGGCTCACAAAGTTAATTATAACATAATTGATGATAATTGATTTAAACTATTCGTAATTGCCTTAACACCTTCCATTCAATATAAGGCTCTAACTTTTCTCTCCAAAATATAAATGATGCAATTGATCAAGCTAAAAAAAAAGAATTTATTATGAAATAGTTCGAGTTCAACCTTAAAACCATTAATGGATATTTCCAAAAATCCACTAATGTGATTAATAGCATTACTCCTCAAACTAAAATAATAGTATCCAAAGTGGATAACCGCCAAGCTTCACACCCACCCTTAACTTTTCAATAAATGAATCAATTATTATCTCCTTATAAACCTTTCACCTACATTAATATTCCACCTTCATAGTATGACACAATTTTTTTTTATTGGTTTCCTACATCGTTGTGGGTCACTCCCATGAAACATGTCATGGGATCACCAAATTTGTTATTTCTTTCATGTTAGGAGATACATTTAACCCTGATTCTATGATCAAAATATGTCATTGTGATTAACTCAACACCTCTAAAAATAGATAAGTTACCAAGCCTTCATATTATAAACATACAAAAATGTTTAATACTTTCAACCAACACTCAAATGAAGATATATGTGCAAGTGACATGAATTATGATCAATATTATACCAATTCTAAATATATGAATGAAGCTAAAGTTAATTATATACACAAACTTACCCAAAAATATCCAAGACAAAAAAACCATCTCTTGATGAACAACTTATCAAAGACACTAAAATTACCACAACCAAACTTTTTAAAGCAAACAAGGAAACACTCCCACAACTAGAACCTCAAACTACTTTTGTTTATACAAACAATATTGTACCTCCCAAGCCTCATGTTAGTTATTAATATTTTAAATCTCATTGTAATTTACTGGAATAGCTAAACTCTATGCCTTATAAAATACCAATCATTAAATTATTTTATACATCTCCATATCACCACAAATTTCTAATGTAATAATTACAAGACATTGAGGAACCACCTTTCCTTGAGGTGGAATAACCTCCTTAAGATTCTTTATTAATAGAAGTGCATACTATTGACACTATTTGTAATTCTTCCAAACCTTCCATATAATTCCTTGAATAATATATTATTACTGATGAAATTATTTTTTGTTTTGATGATCAACCTATTTTCATTAAAATTAAAATTAATAACACCATTATTTGAAAAGTCTTAGTAGATGAAGGGCCAAGTATTAATGTTACCTCCCTTTGGTTAATTCAATAAATTGTGTATACCATAGATCACCTTAATGACACTCATATAACATGTTGAATATTTTATAAGACAAATAAAAAACTACTTGGTTGTATTTATCTCCCCCTCACTATTAGACCGAAGACCATGCATACCAAGCTCATGGTACTTGATTTACTACTATATGTTTTAACCTTTTAGGAATTATAATTTTAAATCATATGTTTGTTAAAGGTTTTCATAGAATAAATTGGGGAAATAATATGGAATAAATATAACTACTAATTTTCTATAGAATTCAGTAGCTTTGAATTTTCTAAAAATAGGAATAAATAGTGCAAGTAATGACTTACTTGGAAAACACCTAATATGAATGATTTAGGTGATGGGAATTGAGATAGAAGTTGGTATAAGTATTTTAAACTAAATCCTAGTGGTATAACCCCTCTTGGATAGTATCACCATAATTATATAATAAGACCATTATTGAAAAAGTGGTAGTACTATCCTAATATTGATGATAGTGTCTTATGTGCAAGATTGTCCTGAGCTTCTAGGTACACCTATGTCTATATTTTTAGGGCATATTATTTCATACATGAGTTATATAACCTTGTATTTTTCCTATAATGACTAAATTTCTATGTAAATGTTAATCCTCCATGTAGTTAGGGCATGAGTTAAAAAGTGTATTTGTTATTAGGGTAGGCTAGACATCCTCGACACCTTGTTGTGAAGAGAGTTGCTTACATACCAATAATCTAAGTAGGGATCAAGCCTAGTGTAGTTATTCCCAGCTAAGTGTTAGTAAAAGTGTGAGTGATGCTAGTATGATAGGTGCTTTGAGTGTGCTTAAGACTAGAAATCTAGATAATCTAAGCTTAGGACTATTGCAGATGGTAGTATGTAGAAGTAGGATAGGCTATGGATATAGATTGATATCCTGAATTTTATTCAACTTATTTGTTTTTTAATGTGTATTTTTCACCTCTTTTTAATCTAGTAGTAAGAGGGATAAAATTCATATATACACACACACACACACACACACACACACACACACACACACACACACACACACACACACACACACACACACACACACACACACACACACACACACACACACACACACACACACACACACACACACACACTAATATGTTGCTTGTGTGGATGATAAAATATGTCTTGGCCAACCTTAAGAGGTTTTAATTTTGAAAAGATATCCATTTAAGAAAAGATAAGGCAAAGGACATTAGCTCTAACTTTGGGATAATAGCACCACAATTTCCTTATTAAGGCATGAGTGTCTAACTATTAAGATTCTAGGCATAAAGTGATAGAATAAAAAAATGACGGTATGGGACTACGTTATAGTTGGCTAGGGATGTCTATGGCCGACATGAAGGTTAGATAAGTGTGATAATAGGATCTAAGATAGGTCTAGGTATAAGATATGGATATGTAGTCTCAAGTTACACTCTTAAAACTCAAATAACACTTTTAGATAATTGACTTTCCCCCCTTTATTCTATAAATGAAACAAAGTGAGATGATTAGGATAAATAAAAATAAGCATACCTAGACTAACCTAGGAGGTGAATCCCATGAAGTTGGGTATGAGTATGTGAAGCATGCTCCAATGCATGTCCTACAAATGAAATGTGCATAAATAAATCCTTACTTAAGATATATAAAAATTAAAAGACTAAACTGAGTAAATAAGTAAAATTAAGTAAAGAGAAAGGAAAGAGGAAAGGAATGAATAAACCTCATTAGGTACACAAACCATTGTATGAACTTGGTGATAACCTATTTGTGAATGTATATAGTGATTAATCAATGAATAGATTGGATTGAGTTAATAATTTTCTCACTCCTCATGTGTGTGTGGTTTAATAACTCAATTTGGTTTTGAATCCTGCATTACCTACACCTACTTGGTGGTTCATGTCCTGTGATCATATTAGATTGAATTGATAGTGTGTCCAACCCTCTCCTATAGGTGGCTCAAGAACTTGAGTAAGTTATGAATACATCATTTCCCACCCATGTATAGTATATGAATATTAAACTAAATTACATCAAGTATTGTATATGTCTAACTATGTATATCTAGCTATGATTTCAATTCTATGGCCACTTAGGTATATTAGACAACTTTAGGTAACTTGAGAATGCTAACCACTGTAGATGCAATAAGGCATGAAACTAGTGTCCAACATGGAAAGTGATGTTGGGTGTATACAATGTTTATAATGACATATATTACATCATTATATTTGATCAACTAGTGTGTAAGTGAGCATATAGAAAGAATGTGGTGCACACATTCCCCTAAATCTGACATCTAAATATATGGATTCTAGAATGAGTTGTAATAAGCTATATCTGGTTATCTAAAATGAATATAAGAATGATCATTCCACACATTATTTCCCCAATATAAACAAAGTGATATACATATAAATATAGCTAGTATTAATTTGAGTAAGACTATGTAAAACTAATAAATATTTAACTCAATCTATGCAGACTTGTATTGTACATATTATACTATTCTATCTATTCTAGCTTTTTCTAAAACTACAGATACTATAAGTTAGTTCCATATTTTTAAAATTAATATTGTGTTGCTCTAATGTCTCTATTTGGGTGCTAGTGTCCTTCTAGTTTGAATTATGTGTAATTATACTACTTTTTGGGTCAATATTTTCCCACTATGTTTACCTATGTCTAATTTTCTATAACTAAACTTGTTTGTTGCAAAATGTAATGTGAGTATAAACCACTATGAATTATCCATATTTCACATGGAGTTTCTAAACTTGTGTAACAACTAGCCTCAAAATAAAAATCTCAAAAAAATGTGTTTTAGTCATAGCGTATATGATAACTATATGATTATCCAATATAATGAGCATAAAAAATAATGAAATGTAGGAT
>JARHVA010004140.1:457500-482500 GCA_037957365.1 Torreya grandis
TTATTTTGAAATATGATGAATATCTATGTCTTATAATTTATGGAAGAAAATAACTAATAGTAATATATGAGGATCAGTATCTGTGCCATAATTTAATTCAAATGTTTACTTATTAAGTAACTTATATTGATCCAAACTATACGGTGTTAATGGATAATATCATCTATGTCAGGTAACATATCATCTGAATCATCTAAAATCTCACCAAAGAATGCTTAGGCACTTATGGAATGAAAAAACCTATTCATATTATATAAATAATTGGGATCCTCATATATACCATGTAATTATAAGAGAGCCTCATTGTTAGTGAACTCATCAAAAATAGGTAGATATGGAGAAGTTGTATCATCTATAAGATCAGGGTAAACAACTAAGAGTGTATAAATATGATTTAACATATCTTTTACCCATGAAATATGTGGAAAATATATGATATGTTGATAATTATGGTGAGAGGACATGGAATTGGATGTGTTATATTTATATCCAAGTCCGTGTCTACCCTATTGATCATATGCTTCGATGGGATTAAGGATTTTGTGCTCGCATTTGAAAGGCCTTATCCTATGTAACCCATTTTTTGGAAATATCTCAATGCAAAAGGAGAAGTGAATTTATTATCCTATGTTATGGAAGTAACTAGGGAAGCTATATGCATGCTTTAAATAGTATTCCAAAGTGGTTTTATAGAGAAATCCATGTGAAAAATATAATTGTGTGAAGATTCTATATGTTGCTAATACTTGAATGGTTCTTTATCAATAGGGCATGTAAATATGACCTCTATAGATAAAATTTAAACATGCATGTAAAGTGTATGAAACTATGTGCATATCATGAATCCATGGTATTCCAATCAAGATATTTTAATTAAGGTAATTAGGTATAACTTGACATGTGTTAGATAGTGTTTTAGGTTCCAATGTAAGATTTAGTGTGATCTAATCCAAGATTTTGCATGGAATATTATCAAAACCCTTGGATATTTATATCGAAATGATACAAATCCTTAGCATGTATATTAAAATGTGGAAGAAAAGAGATATTACAAATATTCAACCCTAATCCATTATAAATTAAAACCCATTTGACACCTACCTCATTAATTCATAATACAATGTAGAGAGGCAAGTGTAATCTATGATGTGATTAGGTGGGGTATCTTCCCTCTTGAATGAATTATGTTCTTAAGTCCATTTCATAGTATTAATTATGGCAAAAACATAAATTGGCTCATATGTTTGAGGCACCTAAGTATCATAGATTGTATCATACAGAATGTCTTTTTATGTATTATAATTATGTAAGATATCTAAAATGGAAAATATAGATAAAGAATCACTACTTTGATCAGCAAAGCTATAGACATGAGTATTGCTCACCCACTAAGCTTCAGGAAATATGTGAACATCATAACCTAGACCATAGGCTCTACTAATATCATAGAGCTAATAGTAGAGGTGGGATGGAAGTTAAATGTCTATGATTAATAAAGAGGAGGGATAAACAAGACCACTTGTGTTTCATTATGTTTAGGAGTGATAAGGTTGGAATCAAAGATAACTAGAGATAAAAATTCATGTAAATGAGACTTGTAAATTTTAGGTAGTATAGATGTTATATTATTTACTGTATTCTCTACATGATTAAAGATTGGTGTTTTAAATTTATTTCGACATAAGATAAGGATAATATGATAAGAAAATTAAAAAACATGACAAGCATTTTAATTGATATTCAATGCATCATATATATATATATATATATATATATATATATATATATATATATATATATATATATATATATATATATATATATATATATATATATATATATATGTTTCATTATGTTTAGGAGTGATAAGGTTGGAATCAAAGATAACTAGAGATAAAAATTCATGTAAATGAGACTTGTAAATTTTAGGTAATATAGATGTTATATTATGTACTGTATTCTCTATATGATTAAAGATTGGTGTTTTAAATTTATTTCCGCATAAGATAAGGATAATATGATAAGAAAATTAAAAAACATGACAAGAATTTTAATTGATATTCAATGCATCATGTGTGTGTGTGTGTGTGTGTGTGTGTGTGTGTGTGTGTGTGTGTGTGTGTGTGTGTGTGTGTGTGTGTGTGTGTGTGTGTGTGTGTTTCATTATGTTTAGGAGTGATAAGGTTGGAATCAAAGATAACTAGAGATAAAAATTCATGTAAATGAGACTTGTAAATTTTAGGTAGTATAGATGTTATATTATGTACTGTATTCTCTATATGATTAAATATTGGTGTTTTAAATTTATTTCCACATAAGATAAGGATAATATGATAAGAAAATTAAAAAACATGACAAGCATTTTAATTGATATTCAATGCATCATATATGTGTGTGTGTGTGTGTGTGTGTGTGTCTATATATATATATATATATATATATATATATATATATATATATATATATATATATATATATATATATATATATATATATATATGTGTGTGTGTGTGTGTGTGTGTGTGTGTGTGTGTGTGTGTGTGTGTGTGTGTGTGTGTGTGTGTGTGTGTGTGTTTCATTATGTTTAGGAGTGATAAGGTTGGAATCAAAGATAACTAGAGATAAAAATTCATGTAAATGAGACTTGTAAATTTTAGGTAGTATAGATGTTATATTATGTACTGTATTCTCTATATGATTAAAGATTGGTGTTTTAAATTTATTTCCACATAAGATAAGGATAATATGATAAGAAAATTAAAAAACATGACAAGCATTTTAATTGGTATTCAATACATCATATGTGTGTGTGTGTGTGTGTGTGTGTGTGTGTGTGTGTGTGTGTGTGTGTGTGTGTGTGTGTGTGTGTTTTTATATTTTATAATTTAATTCCAAATTAAAGGGAATAATAATTTAAATGAAAGTATTAAAATCTGTAACAAAAATTCATACACCTCTTATTTCATTATTATCATGATTATATAAAAAAAGTTTATAAAATTAACAAAATGCTTCTTACATATAAGATGTATTCACATGTAATGAATATGTGGTGGAAATATTATTTTAAGATCCTTTAGCAATGTCACCTAAAATAATTAGTGATCTATGTGCATCCAATTTTGATTCTAGCTTTAAGACAAATGCATGTACTACTCCCCACACCTATGATGAAAATTATATCATGTTTCAATATCAATCATGAGATTTGGAAATAAGCCTCTATCAAAAAACATTAACCTAAATAAATTACTTTAATCATGATGTCCATGTCATTCACATATCAACTAATAGTGAATCAAAACTAAAAGGTCATTTATCTCCCATAAATCCTCCACTTTTAGATACCCCATGGTTAGTTTAACAAATCTCAACTCTATAAAAATTAGAAACTTTTGAACCTTTTATACCTTGGATTGAATATTGAATTTCTGAATTAAGCACCAATTTTCAATCTTGGACTACTTATTCTAATCATTTGAAAATTATTTCCTACTCTCTAGTATGATGACTCAATCAATAGACATACAAATAAAAGCCCTTCAATGTAATTATTCAGATCATAAAATGTCCTCATATGGAGATTAACTAATTAGTTTCAATAAATCACATATCTTGATAATCTTCATGTATTTGCTACACATTTTTGGTGCTATGGTGTTTTACTTGCTTCTGCTTTTCTGGCAGATTTTCAATTGTGAATTAAATCATTTCTAATAGGCCCATATTTTATAATAGATGTTAAATATTTATGTTTCAAATTTGCCTCCACATTATTTTCATCACTATGTCTTATAATTTATTCTAACACTCAACTCTCCACTTGTTACTCCTAAAATCGCTAAACCACAACAAAATACCACCATCAAGGTATTGGATGGAGTGATTAAAGATGAAGAGGGATGAGGAATAATTGAGTAGAGATGATGAGGGATCCATTAGGGATGGTGAGGGATGGTGAGGGTAAATGAGGGAGTGATTAGGGATGATGATGGATGGTGATGATTAATGAGGGAGTGATTAGAGATGATGGGAGATGAGGAATTAGTGATTAGAGTTGATGAGGTATGTTGAAACAATGACTAGGGATGATGAGGGATTGTGAGGGTCTTTTAGGGAGTCATTAGGGATGATAAGGGAGTGATGGTAAATTATCATGAATGGTGAGGGTTAATAAATGAGTGATTAAATATGATGAGGCAGGAGGAGGGAGTTATTAGGGATGATGAAGTGATGATTAGGGGTGGTGAGAGATAATGAGGGAGTGGTTAGGGATGATGAGGAATGGTGAGAGCCAATGAGGGAGCGATTAGAGATAATGAGGGAATGATTAAATATGATGAGGGATGGTGAGGATTGATGAGATATTGACAAGGGATGATGAGGGATAGTGAGGGTAATTGAGGGAGTAGTCAAAGATGATGAGAGAGTGATTAGAGATGAATAGGGTTAATGAGGTTTAATGAGGGAGTGATTAAGGATAATGAATGATGATGAGAAAGTGATTATGGGTGATGAAGCATGAGTAAGAAGTGATTAGGGATTAGGTAAGGATGAGGGAGGGATGATGAACAAATTAAATTAACACAAAGTGGTCTTTTGATGTGTGTAGGTAAACAATGTAACATATGATACCCCAATCACACCACTTTGCACCAGTTTTAAAGTGAGCGGTTTGAAAAACTATATTTTGACAAACCTAAGACTCTTAAAAATGGCAATAATCAATCTACAAGGAACAAAAACCTAAAAAGATTACTATATTTTTATGAAAAATGGATATCAATTATAAAAATTATGTACTAAAATCCTTGTGTTTAATACTTAGACCCTGAAAATGCCTAAGTACTGACTTGATTAGATTTTGAAAAATTATTTTCAACATTATAAGTCATGCAACTATGAGACCAAATATAATGATTCTAAGTGACCCTAATTTCTCATACAAATGTAAACTTATACTTAACATTTGGAGTAGTAAATATAAGCTTCTAGGCAAAGTTGCCTTCATGTGCAACTCCCACATATTTTTATGTGAAAAATAATAGGAATACTATCACGTTATAAATAACATGATCACATTATCAATAACCTAATCATGTTATTAATAACATGACAATGTAACATTTTAACCAATGTTTGCTCCATTTAATTAAATATACAAAACAATTGTAACACGGTTGTATTTTTGGTTTTACAATAATGTGATTGCATTATCTATTTATGTGATCCTGTTATACATTAACATGTTCATGTTATGGATAAGTACTTAGAAAGACATAATGTAAATAATATGATTGCATTAATTAAATAATGTGATCACCTTATTTATTAACATGATCACATTACCTAAAATGATCATGAAATCATCCCCCAACTCCATGCACAACCTCCATTATGTGTTTATAAAAACATTATGATGTGAATTTACAAAATAGGAATCTCCAGTGCTCAGTTGAAGGTCAATGACTTTGATTTTTTATGGAGCAAGTGTTTCAATTTATTTCCAATAGATAGGGACTACAAATTGTTTTTTCATTTTTAGATGTATTATGGATGTATTGAAACCTTCATTTTCATTGATACATTAATTGAGAGAAAACTCATTGAGTAGGCATATTTAGGGGTTAGTTTAAGGCTCATTTCATGATTTATTTGTGTGGTATGAGTTACTCATTTTTATTTCTTTGGAATTTATTAGGTAGGTGTATTTATAAATTGTTAGTTCTTGTTTGCATTTGCATAGGTGTATTAAAAAGCTCTGCCTTTCCTAAAGGGAGTGATTCTTAGTGAAATAGTCCTATTCATGAAGACTTTTTTTTAATTAAATGCAACAATATTAATTGATCATACTATGTCATTGATCTATTAGTACTAATATAAGAAGGGGATCTTGATATATTGTAAAAAAAAAAATTAAATTATGCTTTATGTTTCCATTGTGTGTTTTATTTTCATTTTTATGGTAAATTTGATTAGTTATTCACAAAAAATATGAAATCTTATTATTTTGAGAATAACCAATAAAATTATGCAACTACATTGAGGTTACCTATCACAAATCTAAAAGAATACTTTTATATTAATATGTTGATACATAAATATGGATAATATAACTATAACAATTAAAAACCAAATAATGAAATAAAAATATTGGCATAGTAGGCTTTTATTATACATTATGTATTATTTAATCATATCATCCTTGAAATGTAGGCTTATTTGGATTTCATTTTTTAAATTTATATGAAGTATTCCCTAAACATAATAGTTTTTCATAGCTAAAGTGTACATAATTTTTATGTTTCTTTTTTTAAGGGATATATGTATAGTGAATATTTATTTTACTTTAGTAAGTAGATGAAAGAAGAATATGTCAGGTTGAAGTTAATTTGGTGAAATTCATTGAATCTATAATTTATAGTGTGCAATGGTCTTGTGAGTATTTTTATTCTAGGCATAGTGCTAGTGTAATTTTATTTGTCTCTTATTCACATATGTGATTTGTTAGTGATTATGGGCATTTTGATGATAAATGAGGTTGAGTTAACCAAATACTAGTTATCTATATAAATAAATCAAATAAATACCAATTATATTGGTTAAATATTTACATAACTCTTGAGTTTTAGAGTGATCATGGATAAAGTTGTTTTTTGTTACTTCTTTTAGTCAATTTTTAAGGCTCTCTAAAATGGACACATGATAAAAGGCATGCTTGTAATACATATTGATTATGTGACATTCAACATATTTTAAAAAAATTGAATAATATTCTAATCTAAATAATTAGGTTTCTGAGTATAAATTTAAGAAATACCCCTAAGAGTTTGTATAATATCTTGGTGAATCCTAGATGAGGAGTATAAATCCATTTTCTAGTTTTTGACAAAATTACCAAGGAAGTGTACATTAACTGATCTTTTCAGGGAGGATACTTTTTATATCATTGTTAGATTGAGTAATGGTGAAGTCATAGGGAAGGGCAAGGCCATACAAAATATGAAAGTGGTGAAATATATGAAGGAAAGCTAGGTAGTGGTCATAATAGGTAGTGACAAATTGTTTTAGGGGATGGAATTGGAGAATCCTAGGGAGATACATGGGTAACTTTTAGTGACATGTCACATTTATCAATACAACTTATAACTTCCACCAAATTGTGTCAATTAGCCAATATATGATTAAAATATGTGTTATTTCAATGAAAATAGATGTCAAATATTGAAAAAACCTCTTAAGACATATAAAGTCTACCACGTGTCAATTTAGATTAATTCTTGATATGATCTACCAAAACCAACTTCAAAAAATCAATATCCAAAACATATGCACACATTCCCCCTTTCAATCCACATGACCTCATTTCCTAGGGAAAATTTTTAATATAATATTATTAATTCCTTTATTTCATACATACGTTACCCTCCTTTGACATTACAATGATTTGCATTTTCACACTAGAGCCCTCAATGTACTTCTCAATAAGTTATGAAACAAAACACTAATTTAAGATCCATCTCAAACAATGAAGAAAGGAACACATAAACACAACAATTAAACTCAATTCCCTAACCTTGAAATCAACCTAGAGGCTAAGGGAATTCATCTACCCTGAAAGGCAAAGAAAATAGATATATTAAAATTAATTAAATAAATAAATAATACTCCTAGCTCACATCTAAAGGCTATAAAATATCTAATTACATTAAAATAACTTCAATTTGAAGGAACAAAAACAATTTTGTACACATCAAGTGAAGTTTTCATAATTAACCATTAGAAGTAAAACACCCACATCATATTGAATATATAACTATCATAAAATAAGAATTCATGATATTATGGTTGACCTTTAAATTTAGGCCTCAGTAGTCATAAAATACAATCAAATTTTTTAAGAGAATATTATATGAAAGGTAAAATTTTAAGAATATTGAAAAAATTTGTAAATGATTATAGTAAATATAGACATTTTTTCTAAGGTTTCATAATTTTATTGTGAATTATATTAATATTTAAATGGAAATGTTTAACATATAACTATTATTAAAAAAGTAATGATAGTTATAGTTGACCATTAAATATAGTGTTAGAGGGACAATCACTGAGAGGGGGGTGAGTCAGTGAGCCTATATATTCCAACTTTAATTTCAATATTTTCAAGTTATTAATAAAATACCACAAGAATTTAAAGAATCATACATATCATTCATAGAAATTAACAAGATAGATAATGAAAGATCAAGTACATAACACATGACATATGTGGGAAACCCTCTTGAAGGATAAAATCCATTGGAACCTATAATCAAACTACTATAATATAATAATAATAACCATTTTATACCATTTACAACCGATCAAGTAACTATTATCCCTTATTTAGTAATACTACAATCCTACAAGGTGTTATAAAACATGTCTAGCCGAGCAACCACAACAACTAGACTTTGATCAAGTTTCACCTTGTAAGGAGGCTAAAACCCCCTAGATTTTAAGAAACCACAAAAAATATAATAAAATAACATATCCTAAACATTTATTTCCTTATAATATAATGTAGATATAAACTATATCATCTCTCTTTAACTCTGCACACTCAATGCACTCAAAGCCACCTTTTAGCTCACCCTATACCTTTCCGCTCATAATCAACCTGAAAGAGCACTATTATAACATAAAAATGTAACCCAAAGGTCATACACACATTCCTAAATCTGATTTTGTCATCTATTAGTCACTTTCCCTCTTCTTCCCTCCACAACTCTCATACACACACACCTATTACAAGTTTAAAAACCATCACCTTTGGTTTCAATATTTTTAGAGCATTCGTGAACATCACTATATTGGTCAACCATTAGACATGTTTTATCCCTTAATGATTCTCTCACATTGACACACATCTCAATACCATCCTCAAATGTCAGCCATAGCATCCATGGGTCACCCTTAAGTAGCTGCACCTTTTAATTAGACCCTTTTAGCTATTATAGGTCTTATGGATACATATTCACCCATTTATCACTTGATCAAGAATACTAAGAACATAAGAAGAATTTAAAACTCGTATACCCATGCCACATGATCTATAGGTCCCTTTTAAGTTCCAATATCCATCATATCACTCTTTTGTTAAGTCCAAATTAGCTTAAACACCTCTTTATACACACAGTCATTATGAATGAAAATAAAGTCAAATTCAAACCATTTTTTCATATTTCATATGATCAGTCAAATATTCATAATTCAAAAACATGGTCCTCATGGAGTCTACAACATAATCCAATAGCTAGTTCACCTTGAAACATCTAGATACCAACAAGCATAGCTCAAATACCCTTCCTACGTTACTATACAACATGCATAAACACATAGTCAACTTTGAAAATTTATAAATTTTAATGTAAAAAATTTTAGATATTCAAATATATTTTGAAATATTTTCCTTGGAGTCCTCTACCAGTTCACTTTTTACATCATGAGTAAATTCTACATAGAATGAAAGATAAATCACAAATACTGAGCACTAGTTTTTCTTCACAATTTTGAATATTTCAATACAAACGGTTATAATTAAACTTTGGTCACATAAAATACATCTCATTCCCTCACATATTATATTAATTACTCACCATAAATCTTATTGAAATTTTAACTCATAGTGTACCACTACCCAAATGTTAAACTTTAAGCACTTGGCATCATCTCTCTTCTTCTTGTCATCTTGAAATAAACACTCCATTGATTCTATGTACGTAGCTTGATATTTATTTATGTTTCACATTGGATACTTTTAAATAATTTCACTTAATAAATACTTTTGATCTTGATTAATATGAACACTCGCTCATCATGAAATCTTAATAGTAGCTTGATCTTTACCACTACCTATTCTTAAGCAACTGTCACTTTCACCTCTTTAACTTGATATGCATCAATATATAAATAATTATGATAACCTAGGAACCTTTGGATATTAATTTTATCCTAATCTTTATTTCTTGTAAAATTTACTATGGGAATCATTGCAATCTACTTGGAAGGCTAACTCTGGACCTCAATGAAAAATTTTATGTTTATATGCATGATCTAAATTTTGGATCATATGATCTCCTCACATAGGATAATCCAATATATATATATATATATATATATATATATATATATATATATATATATATATATATATATACTCATATAACCTTTGTGTTTGAAATATATAACACAATTAATCTACTCAATTTTTTTTCCACAAAGCCAACTATGCCTAAAACTACCAAGAAGGCCAACTTTACACATGCATATCTTTTGATGCGCTTCATCGCATGAATTAAAATTTATAAAATAGTAATTAGGAAAAAAAATTAAAAAAAATATATTATAAAATCATTATAAAACTACCACACATGATAATTATGACTACATTAAAATTCCTACTCAACTTTTCTTGCCACATTGCAAATTTGGCTATGTATGGGAAAACACTATCAAACTACTTAGGATCCCAACTTTGTACTTTTATATATTATGTTGTGATTAGTTGCATGACCTAAAATTTATTTCATATAAAATATGAAAAAAAATTATCAAAAAAATATTACCAACTCCCACTAACTCATCCACACATGGCAATGGTGATGTCAGTAAATTGCCTACTTAGATTTTCTGCCACTAGACCCAAAATGTCTAAATGAAAACAATGATAAAATAGGTTAAATACACTCATGAAAATAAGTAATAAAATAATTATTAACTTTATATAAGACCCCTTGTATATGCTAAAATCACCTTACTCATCCATGAACATCTCTAACCATGCCAAAACTAAAGATCAACCAATCCTCCTTCAAGCATACTATGATAATCACATTGCACACTTTGTCATTACAACATAGACTATCATGACACTTAATCCACTCACTTGGACACCTCCATGACATCAATATTACATAATTTAAAACTCTCTAAAAATCTCACCCTTTATCATTGATGTCAACACCTGTCATGAAACAATATACAACTCACATTCCTTCTCTCTCTTCAAGTACTCTCACAATATAAATATTCTCCCCCTTTGGAAAATGACAAATTGGGTACCTAAATGATCCTAAGAACCTAAAAATACCATTCAAAAGAGGGTATAACCTTATAAATATGATAAAATCTCTCCCTTACCTTGATCCTACCTTTTCTTTTCCTTAACAAATTCTTCTTGCCACATGTCATCACTCTCTTCAACCAAGCACTGCAACCGATGAAGAAATAATACACAAAAATACTAAAATATAATGAAACATATCAATAAATATATAATAGGGATTTCACCTAATATAGTTTATCCATTTAGCCTTTTGATCATCTCCACACACCATGAAGAACCACCACACATAATTACTAGCCTTTTCTCTTAAGCCACCTTTGGAGTAATGCTCATGAAATTATTGATCCCCCTTAACAAAAATACCTTATATTGATTCATATGTAAATAAATGAGACCAATTTTTTTCTTTAGATACTCAAATGTATCTTTTTTCAATGGTTTGGTCATAATATATACAAGTTTATATTTTGTAGGCATACACTCCAATTTAACACTTTGATTACTGACTTATTCTCTCAAGAAATAATATCTAATGGGAATGTGATTATTTTTTTATTATATAAAATGATTTTATGAGATACTATTTTCACTACTATTATCACAATAGATAAGATAATATCCATTTTATCTTACCTTATGATCTTCCAAGGTTTATTCCATCCATATGCATTGCATGTAAAAAGAGGTAGCTACTATACACTTAGTTTCTTCAAGTGGTAGAGACAATGAGGATTTATTTTTTCTTATCCAAGACACCAATAATTTACCCATGAAGAAGACCCCACCACTAGTAATCTTCCTATCATCCACACATCCTACCCAATTTCCATCAGTATATGATTTCAAAGTGAATTCTTTATTCTAGGGATACCATAAACCATACTCTATGGTGCCTTTGAGATACCTCAAGATCTTCTTTATTGATTTAAATGAGATTATCTTGGATCAACTTTAAACCTTCCTAGAATACAAACTTATTTCATGATAGTAGGTCTCAAATCAATAGAGTACAAAAGACTTCTAATCATGGATCTATACAAAGTTTGATAAACTTTTGGCAATTCATCTAGTTTAATTAACTTGCATCCTATGATCATTGGAGTACCCATTAGTTTACAATCCATCATGTCAAACTTACTTAGCATATCCTTGGTGTATTTATCTTGTAAAATTAATATCCTTACATAAATTTGATTAATCTTCAATTCTAAGAAAAAAGAAAGTTCTCCCAACATTGACATTTCAAACTCAGTGTTCATAGTATCTACTAACTCTCTACTCATATTATCATTGTTAGATCCAAAAAATATGTCATCAACATATACAACCACTATCAAATAATGATTGACTTTTTTTTTATTGTTTAAATTACTATCATCTACCCCTTTTTTAAAACCTTGACTCAAAAGATACTTATCTAACTTATCATGCCAAGTTCTAGGAGCTTGTTTAAGACCATAAAGAGCCTTCTTATATTTACATAAAAAATCATAATTATTGGACATGAATTATCCTTTAGGTAACTCAATTTAGACTTCTTATTCTAAGTTTCCACTCAATAATTCAGATTTAAAATCCACTTGATATAGCTTAATTTATTTGAAACATGCATATGCCAACAAGAGTGTAATTGACTGCATTATTGTCACATGAGCAAAAGTCTCATCAAAATCTATTCCTTTAACCTAGCCATATCCTTTACAGACCCATCTATTTTTTTTCCTTTTGACTTGTCCTTTCTCATTAATCTTGATTTTGAAAACCCACTTGCTACCTATCACTTTTTTATCTTTTGGCTTAAGAACTAAATCCCATGTTTCATTTTTACAATTTGATCAAGTTCTTTATCCATTACATCAATCCAAATTTAATCTTTGATAGCTTTTATGAATGTTTTTGGCTCATTAATTAACACTAGAGTTGAGTCTTGTTGATTTTGATCGATCAACATTCTCCTTTTAGTCTACAAAAATGCACTAACATTTATAATAACTTGAGAGATTGAATGATCTTTCTGAATTCTTCTAGATGGAGATTTAGATTCTTATATTTTTTCTCTTTTTCTTATTCATAGTGTTTTTGAACATATAACTCATCATTATTTGTAATAGAATTATTTATTGAGTCTCTTACTTGTAGTTTTGACTTCTTGACTCACTTGTCTCATCTACCCTTATATTTGAACTATCTATAATCTTATGAATTCTCTTGTTGAAGCACTTATAAGTAGTACTTATAGAATATTAACCTAATAATATGCCCTCATCAAACCTTGAATCAAATTTTCTAAGATTCTCTTCATCTCTTTTGATGAAGCACCTACTCCTAAACCTTTAAAATGTGTGACATTAGCTGTTCTAATATTCCATAAATCATAAGGATTATTCTCATCATTTACTCTAATTTGACACATATTTAGGATGTAAATTGAAGTGTTGGTTACTTCTTCCTAATAAAATCTTGAATCATGTTCTACTCATCTCTTGAACAATCCTATTCTTCCTTTCAACAACACCATTCTATTGTGGTGTTCTAAAAGAAAAATATTGTCTCTTTATCCCTTTTTTTCAAAATAATCATCAAATTCATGAGAGAAAAACTCACATTCTCTATATGATATTATACATTTAATATTTGACCCTTTATCATTTTCTATAAGCACTTTGAATTCCATAAATTTTGCAAAAGCTTTTGATTTTTCTTTAAGAAAAAATATACAAGTCATCATAGTAGAATCATCAATGAGAAACATGAAGAAGATATTACCTTGAATACTTTGGTTTATCATAGGTGTACATAGATCTATGCAAATCAAATATAATGGCTTTATAGTTGAGAGCTCCTTGTATTTGTGTCTTCTTTTGGTTTGCTTCCCATGAAGAAATGCTTTACAACGAGAATGAGGACGATACCACTAGATGTTGAGATACCACTACAACATGTAATAATAGAAAATATCCTAAACACTTATTGCCTACCAATATGAAGAAGATACAAACTATATCTACTCTCTTCAACTCTATACACTCAGTGCATTTAAAGCCACCTTTTGGGTCACCCTAAACCTCTTCGCTGATCCTCAACCTACAAGATCATTATTTTGATATCAAAAACATGACCCATAGGTCATATACATAGTCCTTAATATGATATAATTATAAACTCATATACTAGGAACTTTTCTTTTGCTTTGCTCCACAACTCTCATACATACATACCTCTTACAAGTATATAAACCATCACCTTTGGTTTCAATATTTATAAAGCATTCATGAACATCACTATCTTGGTTATACATTATACATTACTTATCCCTTAATTCTTCTCTCACATTATGACATAGCTCAATACCATCCTCAAAGGTTGGCCATAACATCCATGGGTCACACTTAAGTAGATATACCTTTTAATTAGGCCATTGTAGCTCTTTTAGGTCTCATGGAGACCTATTCATCTATTGAGCACTTCATCAAGAAAACTAAGAATATATGAACACTTTTCAAATCATGGGCATATGATGCATGATGCATATGCCCCCTTTATGTGACAACATTCATCATAACACTCTTATGCTAACCCCAAATTAGATCAAACACCTCTCTATACACACAATCATTATAAACTAAAACACATTAAAATTACAACCCTTTGTTAATATTTTATATGATTGGTCAAAAATACATAATACAAATACATGGTCCTCATGGAGTCTAAAACATACTCCAAGAGATATTTCACCTCTAAACATTGAGATACTAACAAACACAACTCAAATACCCTTCTTAGGTTACTTGTAGAACATGCATGAACAAATAATAAACATTAAACCTTTAAAAATTTAAACCTTCATAACATTTATTTTGCATAATTTCAAATATTTAAATATATATTTCAAGATGCACCTTGGATTCATTTACAAATTCACTTTTTACATGATAAGCAAATTCTACATAAATTGAAATATATAGCATAAAAACTGAGCACTAGTTTTTCCTTCACAAATTTGAATATTTAAATATAAATAGTCATAGTTAAAATTTATACACTTAAAATTCATCTCATGCCCTCTAATATTATATTAATAATGTTCCATAGATTATCTTTAAACTTTAACTCTTAGTGTACCATTTCCCAAACATTAAACTTTGAACACTTGGCATCATCTCACTTTTTCCTAACATCTTGAAACAACCATGCTCCATCAATATCTATTATATATCTTGATATTTATCTATGTTAAAAATTGGACACTTTTAAATCATTTATCTCAATATGCACCATTGAGTTTGATTATTATGAATACTTATTCACCATTAGATCTTAGAAGTATCTCAATCTTTACCTCTCCTTATCATTAAGTAACTATCACTTTGATATATTTGACTTATACACACCATTAGATCAATCTGTACATTCTCCCATGAAATATTATATATTCATTTCATCCTAATCTTTATCTCTTGAGAAATTGACTATGGGAACCATTGCAATTAGCTTGAAAGGACAAATTTAGACCTCAATAACTTTTGTTATGATTAGATGCATGATCTAGAATTTAGACCATATGATCTCCTCACATAGGATATCTAACCATATATCAATATATTACTATAAAATTTTCATGTGAAATATATAATTCCATTAATCTACTCACTCAGATTATTCTACGATAGAGCCAACTATGCCTAAAACTCCTTAGAAGTCTAACTTTGCACATGCATATCTTTTGATGCACTTCATTTCATTATATAAAAATTAGAGCATAGTAACTAGACACAAAATTAAACAAACCCATATTATCAAATTATTCTAAAAATACCACATGTGTGAAATATTAATACATCAAAATGCCTACTCAAATTTTATTTCCACGTAAATTTTGTTAAGTATGGGAGAACATTGTTAAACTACTTAGGATCCCAAATTTACACTTGCATATGTTATGTTTTAGTTCATTGCATGACATAAAATTTAGCACATAATAACTACAAACAAATGTGATCAAAGCCATATGACCAACTCCACTTGACTCAGCCATACTTGGCAATGGTGACATCAACAAACTGCCTACTCAAATTTTCTGCCACTAAACCCAAAATGTCTAGATGAAAACAATGATCAAATAGATGAAATCCACTCATGCACACAAGCACTAAAATCATTTTTAAATTTTTATAGGACCCATTTAACATGATCAAATCACCATAATCATCTTTAAACATCTCTAACCATTTCAAAAACTAAGATCAACTAAGCCTCATTCAAGCATACTAGGACAAGTACATTGCACACATTGTCATTATCACATAGACCATCAAGACACTTTATCCACTCACGTGAACACCTCAATTAAATCATTAAAAACTATTCAACTATAATCCTGGATTTGAAATCATACATTTTGTATCAATGTCATGAGGTGTCCAAAATTAAATTATTAAGTGTTTAACAATATTTAACCTTGACATCCTTACTTTTTTGGTCCTATTTACCATTCTGTTAACTCAACATATCTAGGAGAGATTTACTATCTTGAAAACATTGATAAACACCATATATACATCCTTAATTCATACCTAATCATCTCTATTTTTCTTATAAAACCTATGAATCCAACTGTCAATGGTTTCTATCCTATAAGTACAAGACCACACTAGGTAAACAACACCACATTGCAACATTATCCACTACTATGGCCTCACCTCTCACATCCTAACAGTCACTTTAAAAATTATATAAACTTCAAAATGGATTATTAAGCTTATAATAAGGTTGGTTAATGCAAATATTCTAAGTATACCTATATAAAAATATACCTTACAACTATTTGGAAATCATCTAGCACTCTCTATTGGACTACTACACATTGAACAAAATGGTAATATTCATCCCAATGTCAAGTTATATTGTATTTTAATAGTCACCTTCCAAGTATGAATTAATTTATTTCAGGTCAAGGGTATTTTTTACCAAATAATTAATTCAATCTATCTAGCTATATTATAGTTAAATAGAGAAATCGACACATTCACTCTAGGAGTGAGAATTACATCAGCCTCATACACATTTGGGATATGTAGACAACACTTAGATTACATAGGTTTTTCTTAGGATAATATAGATATCACTCTAAACATGTTCTCCCCATATTTTTTCATTTATCTATCTAGTGCATGTGAAAAATATATGGTATTATTTTTTAAAGATTTATATAAAACAAATTAGGACACAATCAATCAAAAAACCATCATAGATAGACACATGTAACAGATCAAAAAATTAATCACAATCAACTAAGACATGGCCACTGTAAACAAAACGGCTATAGTATGGTGTTATCCTTTGTGTAGCATTATCCCAACACAGTTCTAAATCATTATATTGATCATGATATAATTTAAAGGATTTTTCAATTATTTTTCCCCAATAGCTAGCATAAGATATATTTGAGTTGAGGTTTGCATATCTCTTGGACACTTACTATTTATAGATAATTCCCATTTATGTAAATGATTTTAGTATAAACTTAGGTTCTGTATATACTATAAACTAAATTGGATTTAAAAAATTTAGTGCCTTAATGTATTTCATTTGTGAATCAAAATTAATAGATATAAACATTTTGGTGAACCTGTGATTTTAGTTTAAGATCACTACTTGTTGTTTTCTTTATTATTTTATGGTGTGGGGTTTCAGTTGAATTTATGATTTTAAAAAAACAATAATGTTTTGGTTTATTACAATAACATATTTAAATTTTTATTTTCTATTTTGTTCTTTATTTTATAATTATGTTCCAGCAATTGTAAAACTACTTAGTGGTAGTTATTACAGGTTACACATTGTTCTATTTTACAAACATCATGGTGTGATTATTTCTAACTCAATACTCAACCATTTTAAAACACTAAATACATATTTTAGTTTCTAGATACCTCACAATATATCATAAATTATTAGGGTCCCTTGTTCACACTAAAGGAAGTTTTTTTAGTTATTTGATTTATGGTGCACATGTGTAGAGCCTATCACCCAAGAAAGTCATTCTCACCATACCTTCAAAAATGGCATAGTGGACTACAGGCACAAATTTTAATTTGTATTTAGTACTCTAAAATATTATCCCACACTACTCTACAAAAAAATAAGTATATTTAGGAGCCCAAACAATAATTCAAACCCTTAGCTATATCACTCATATACCATGATTTATTGCTTATATTATATTCATAATGGGATCAGTGATTGAATGTTTTTATCATATGTTACATAAGATTATGAAATTCATTGATGAATTTGGCATTCCCTATGAACATTTTATTCATTATGTTGTGGCATGGATAAAATGTAAATTTGATCAATTGGATAAAATGTATAGTATATATCCTCAATAAATTTTCAATTCTTACTATTATAATATCACATCCTTTACGAATTATCCCAAGTGATTACCATCATCAAATGATATTATATTAAAAAATTTGGGGAAATAATAAATGAACATTTGAAACAATATTGGTACCAAAGGTCTTGGGTATAAAAAATACTCTACCCCTTGTGGCTAACGTCAATTTAAACCATATCCAAAGATTGTTAGAGTATGCATTTCATGAATATCTCACATTTGTTATTATATTATCTAGTTATTTCATCCTTTTGTGAGTTTGTCCTATGTGAGGATTTATCCCACATTGGCTATTTAGGCTAGTTTTGTGTTTTACCTTCCCTATTTATGCAAGAGCTTTTCTTTGTACTAGCATATCATATTTATAAATAATACTTGATTCACTTTGTTTTGCAATCAATTATCTACATCTTCATGGGTGATATTATTAGAGTTATTAATTTTGAATCTTGGGTTGGAATGCTTGTTTTCCATTCCTAAAATGGTATTAGAGATAAAAGTATTATAGCCATCCATTTACGATTTTGTTGCTGCAAGGGTTTGTCCATTTATCAAAAATTATTCTTGGTGTAGTGGAGGTGTTTTGTATAGATCCTTGAGATTTTATTTGGATGTTGAGAATTTTTTTAGAGAATTTACAAATTGTTTTTGTGGAAAATTTTGACTCTCTTGCATATCATTTTCTCCTCACATAGTTGTCTAATTCAAAAAATTCATTCACTGGTGGAAAGAGGACTTTGATAGGTTTCTAAAAAGTAGTCATAGTAAATATTTTGAGTATTATCAAAGTTGATATGGGGATATTAAGTTTAACCTATGAATCTAATTTTCTAATATTTTTTTATGCATGATCGGAAAAAAACAATTTTTTTATTTAAAGTGAAAAATTAGCATGAAAGATTGATCTATGTGGAAGATTGTTATTTTTATTTTCTCTAAATTTCCTTTAAATTCATTTTTTTCAGATCTAGTATAAATAATTTAATATTTATCCAAGCATTTAATTTTTATGTAATGTTTACTTATTCAATCCATTTTAATGATGGGAAACTTGTAAAAACTATAAATTTTAAATCGTGACTCGAAATCGAGTACTATTTTTTTCAAAAGTGTATTTTTTAAATTATCCATCCATTAGGTTCATTTATATTATAAAACTTATTAAATTATAAAATGCCAAATTTGCAAGGCCTTACACATTTTTACGGTGTTCATTAATTTTTTCTAAGATACATTAAATTATCATGGGGTGATTTGTATTTTTAAGAGGATTATTATTCTTGACTTTGTCCTTATTTTTCGATAATGGATTCCTACTTATTTAATGCCCTCAACACCTCCAATTACATTGTTTGAAATATCAAAATGTGGATACACTTACAATGGAAAGGCATGTAGAGTGTTATGCTTGGTGAAATTACCCACTTTATATATGAGGAATTTTTTGATTGTATTGCATCCATGCAAGATGAGGATTTTTGTTTGGTTCACCTCCATGTTTTAGATATTTTTTAGTGCTATGTCACATATGCTACATCACTAAAAGAAGCTTGAGATGTTATTTTAGCCTTATTTGAGAATGATATTAAGTCTTGCATGTATTTTTCACCCTCTTTTACTCCATCTCCTTATATTCCATTTCCTTATCCTCTTATTAGCGAGGATTAATGTTTTGATGATGACACTAATGTTGTTTATAATTTGAGTCTTGATAGTGACATGGGTGAGACACTAATGACACTTCCTTCTTCTCCTCCCAATGAGGATTTACTCTTTATTAGTGACATAGATCAAGATTCCCATTCATTTTTTGAGGACATACTTATTGATGGTGATCTAGATGAGGCATTTTTACCTCCTACACATCTCACTATTCAATATTCTTTAGTTATTAGTGATTACTTGTCTTTTGATAATGGTTTACTTGAGGCACATACTAATTCTCATATAGTTTATACTCTTATTAATTTCATTGATCAATAAGACATGATTCTTGAAGATGTGACACATTCACCATCAGTTTTGGAGATCATGGATAATACCCCATCATGACCTCTTGAGGATGACTTTTATTGTGCCTTAATTATTGTTTGTTCCTCACCACCTCTTGTTTTTTAGGATACGTGTTTAGATGGTGATTTCCATGAGGAACCTATTATTGTTGAACATTATTTTTTAGATCATTTTCCACTCCTACTACTACATGTATTTCTTGTCATGCTTTGTATCCACATGTTTATGTGATTATTTTCTTTGAGAAACATACTCTTAGATATGGATCTTATATAATTCATTCTATGGGCTACACTCATGGAGGTCTTGTACGACTCTTAAAGGGTATTGTATCCTTATTGGTATTGATATTTCTATAGGTGATGTGTCTTTAGAATATATTGTTTATATCAATTAGGAGGAAGGTACATTAATGGGAAGAACATTTTATTTTTGAGATCTTCTCACCACCTATCTAGATCATTACTTACATTTTTTGTATCCATGAAAGATATATAGTATTGATATTTGTGTGGGGTGAAGGAAGTTATACATAGGGAGTATTCCATATGAAGTACTTCCTTCCTTACTTACTTTTCTTCTTTTTTTTTACATCATTTTAGGAGGAGGATTTTTTATTCCTATGGGTTTTGTTCCTTTGTCCATTTAATGTATATTTATTTTATATGAGTACATCATCAGGCCTTGTTATCGAGACTAATATTGTGGATATACTACTATTTATTCTATTACTAGCCCATAAATTCACTTAAAGGGGGTGTTAGAATATGTATTTCATGTATTTATCATCTTTTATAGTGTATTATATATCCATTTCATATTTTTGTGAGTTTGACCTATATGATGATTTATCCTACATTAGCTATTTAGGTAGTTTTATCTTTCATCTTGATTATTTATGCAAAATCTTTTCTTTGTACTAGCATATCATATTTATGAATGCCACTTGATTACCTTTGTTTTGAAATCAATATTTTTTAGATCCATATTTGATGTTTTTTGAGTTATCACTTCAAAATATTAGGTTGGAATTCTTGTTCACCATTCCTAATAAAGATCATACATTTTACTAATACCTACTATTATAATATCTAGTCGATGTTACTTCCTAACATAATCAAACACCAAAGAACATGTGCACAAACTTTTGTGATTCATCCTCCTCACCCTCACTATACTTTTATTATTCAATCCATTCCCCTTATTTATCTAAGTCTCATATTAAAATAATGTGTCCATGTTGTTCAAACTATAAGAGGGTGACCACCCTTACCTATTCCACCTAATACTTCTAATGTCCCTTCTCCACATTTTTTAAGGCAATATTATAAAACCAAGAGTTGTGATACCATTGATCAATTACATACTACTCCATCTAAAATTTATATTATAGAGTTATTATAGAAATCACCAGCTTATAATGATATATTATATACAATGTTGGATATCTCACTCTTCTCTTGGATACATAACTATATTTTTTCACTTCTATAATGAACACCTTTAAGGATATTGATCAAATTGTTAATTTTAATAAGGAAGATGTACCACCCAATCATATCATTGAGAAAAATATTCCATTATTCATTCAAGCTCAAATACATGGAAAACTAGTTAAGCGTACATAGGTTGACAATGGTTCTTAGATAAATATTTTCATTTATTATTTTATACATAAATTTAGCTTCAAAAAAATAATCTTAGAAAATATGAACAATATTTACATGGATTTTATATCACTCCCAAACAAATACTAAGAACTATCACATTATATTTTTATTGGGCCTTAAAATGGTACTTAATGTTTTTCAAGTCATTCTTTATCAATTACATTATAATATACTTTTATGATGGCCTTGGATTCATTTTATGGAGGCTATAACTTATACATTCCATAACTGCATCAAACTTTTGCATTAAACGCATGATTATACAATTCTAGTTAATACATCTTTCTGATATTGTCAGATGTCATAATCATAATATGATGAGGACTCTCTTGGACTACATAAGAAATTAATTATAGTTGTAAAAATGCACACTTATGAGGTGAATCAAGTAACAAAAATGATATTTCACAGGTCACTCCTCCACAACTACAAAAACCTATCAACGAAATTGCACAACACGTTCTAATTTTAATGAAAACAATAGAACTTACCAAAAATGATATGTAAAATGTGAAAATTCCTATGAAAATAAAATAACCTATTAATTAATTACCATTATTGGTCGATTCATAAGACTCCTATTATAAAATTTAAGACTATTATAAAATTGATGATGAGCTTAGACAATAATTAATATATGATCAATTGTCCAAGTTAAATTTTGAACCCACTAACGAATATGGATACTTATTTCTATATTCATTTACATCTATTAGAGTGGGCCAATATAGATATATTTTACAAAATAAGGGAAAATCACCCATTTGTACTAGATAGTATCTACATAATAATTCAAATAACTACAATGCTATTTCATAGGATATATAAAAATTAGTTGATTCAAGATTTATTCATAATATAATGATCAAATATCACAAGGAAAAGATGAAAAAACATAAATTAAAGTCTCATGTAGAGAAACACTCAGAGCTAAATATACTAAAGCAACATAAAAGTATTTTCAAAAAAGGGTTCCTTGATAAAGGAATTTCATGAGAAGGATAAATATTTAGGGTTACTCCTCCAAATATGGTAACAAAAGAGGGAAAAATCAACATTATTCCTTTTTAGAGCCTCTCATTAAGGTCAGAGTATAACACTATGTCCCACTAGCCATGCATAAAAATATTAAAAATATATATGCACTACATATTTGTATATATAGTCTAAAACATTATTTTTTCTTAATTTCAATTAACCAAACTTAAGATATTTTGAGGAGAAGATGAAAGTGTATGTGGCCTCTCTATGCTTCTTCTCATATATCTTGGGTATGATACATAATATCGCAATCAATCTACAGGACCAAAGCATTGTATAGGATCTATCACACTACCATTCACTCTTGGTCCTAAATCATGTTAAACATTATCTCACATTGATCTAACTTTATGTTAATAAAATGAACTCCTTTGAATTCTATCACAAACACTAATGGGTGCTATAGTTATTATTTATTATGATTCTCTAACATTTCATTAGGATAGGGTAATGATTACCATTTCAAAGGAAAACATAATTACAACACAAGATGAAAAAGTAGTGGATATTCCAACCATGACATATAATGTATTTATAACTAATACACATAATACAAAACATATGATATAGTAAAATGGATCACATAGGTCTACACTGAGGCATTCTATTCCAATTGGTGGCTTGTAATAAAATGAAGCAAGTGGATATACCCTTTACAGAGGAAATCCATGGGAACTTTCTCCTAATCAAGCAAATGGTTAGCTACTCAATTGTTTATAATTCTAGATATCTTCTTTGATTTCATTACATTATTAATTCTTCTATCCTTTATTCCACTATTCTTCTAGCCTTTATCTTTACCTTGCACTTTGGGCTCTTTCCCTCATGATTTTTCAAAATAATTTGAACAATCCAAAAATACTATTTTACAATAATTTCCATGCACCTTCTCATGCTTACTACTTCATATCTATCATTTTATGGATTTAATTGAACACATATCATCATATTTTTCCACTAGACATACCAAATGAACACACTTTCTGATAAGGAGTATGTCTATTCTTATCTGTCACTTATACCACTGCATTTACACATATAGGGGAATCTATCTTGCCTTCCCCCTTGTTTCATACTATTAATTAACACCTTATTGGGGATTATTTAAATCCGTTCTTATTTATTCTAATTTTGAAGTTGCTAATGTACAATAAAAAAAACAAAAAACACCAATTTGAAAAAAACAAAAAAAAATATTTAAAAATAAAAATTCAAAATTAGGACCTACAATCATTTAGTTATGTGCTAATGTACTTCTTTCAATATGTTACTTATTTTAGAACAAGTAGATATCATATTTCATTTCTTAATACACAATTATTTTCATGAGGTGTGTGAGTGTGATACATGGTATAATTTTACATGGTTTTTGATGTTGGGATTTATTTTTCACCCAACAACCTTTCTATGTTTAGGGCATGCCATTATTTTCCTCAAATATTTTAACAAATTCTATCTAGCCATAAAATTCTCTACCATGTCAAGATTTATATTATAAAAAATGTCTTGCCACTCACCCATAATGTACATTATATTACATACATATGTTATTTTATAAATATAATATCATTACATATCATAGATGCAGACTAAATTTATTTTCTCTATGCTCATTCTCAAAATTCTGAGTTTTCTACATGGCAAGTTATGACATTATTGTTTATTATATATGAAACTTGGCTTTATTTTTGAATATTATTTCTTTTCTATCATCATCATGAAATTTATGTGTGGCCCTTGGCCTTGGATGTTTGTGAAACACTC